>PVKU01001759.1:216594-272896 GCA_004027475.1 Anoura caudifer
TTTGATAACCTTTTTTTTTTTTTTTTTTTTGGCTAAGTGGAAACAATTTGCCTGAATTAGCAGCTAAGAAGAGATAGAGTTTTTGAAAGAATTTGAAAGAGAGCAGTTACAAGAGTGAGATACTTGTGTTGGAAGGAGAATGCCATTGCTGTTCTGCTTGTTTGCCACTTTGTGTCAGTGCATAGACCAGTGGATACATTTGCACAAGGACTGATACAGTGTTTTGTCCTAAGAAAGTAGCCATCAAGAAGAATGACTTTTTTTGATGGCATAAATTAATGTTTTATTAAAACATATGCAAAAAGCTCAATTGTTTCATTAATATCTTTATGGTAGTTTATGACTCTTTTATTAAAAGAATATGAAAGGCACTAATTTTACTAAAGAAGGACTGATTTCCAAAGAACTGCCATTGCTTGTATATTTGCAGGAAGTCAGTATTTAATTGACATTTCAATAACATTTAATTTGAAAACTGATATTTTTATGTTGATCCTGTGTCTGATGGAATTTTTAACAGGTATAAGTTGTTACAGAAGTAGACCTTTCAAAATAATCTGTTTCTCTAACACAGTTTTGAGAAAGAAGTGAAAAACATTTTTTTTGCATTACAAAAGAAATTTTACAGTTACCTGGGAACTACAAGAATGTGAAAAGGATTTTAATGATGGCTAGTTCTTAAGATTGATTCTCAAGCCCATTTTTTAGTAATTTTCTTTTCACAGTTAAATGAATATATATATATATATATATATATATATACATATACACATTCTAGCTTAAAAAAAGAAAATAAATCTCCAGCTTCTCCATATATATATAGCAGTTGGGGTAAAGGAATTGCCCAGTGGTACTCTAAAATGCAAGTGATAGTTTTAACAGGTAAGGTTTAAGAAAACTGTTGAGCCTTATTTCTAACTAGAGTCTGACGTTTTAATTTTTTGAGATAAAGATTTGCCCTTTTTTAATTCTGTTTTCTTGTTTCTAGGGAGAGGACTGAGGGAAGTAGACATTTTCTGAATTCCTGTTGTCACTCTCTTTTTTTGTTCTTGTAAAGAAACTGCTAGTTTGTATCATTTGTAATTGTCACTCTTGCTCTTAATTGCTGGCAGATCAGATGTGTGATTAAATCATTCCTGGTAAACTGACTTGACATAGGTATTTGCTTAGTTAGTAGCATATCACTTATGTAATGCACTTGCATTCCTGTGCGTTTGGGAGGAGAGCAACACTGTGATTGGAAGCTTGCTTAGCTATAACCTTTTAAGTGTTAGGCTGTGCAGTGACAGCTCTCCAGACAGCTTTTCAAGACTAAGGTTTCTATGTTTATGTGGTTTCAGTACCCCTTTGGGAGCCTCACTGGATGAGCAAACCGGTAGTACACTCAAGGGTAAGAAAAAGTTGCCTTTCCAAATCTGTTGTTTGTAAGTGTCCTGCTTCATTTGTCCTGTGCGTGAAAGTTTATGTATGTGAATTGTAAAAGCAGTTTTCATGTTTAAAATGTGTTTTTCTGCGATAGAAGCCAAAAGGGAGAAATCTTGTCAATAAACTGTAAAACAGTGGTGAGTTTAATTAAGCAAGTTACCAAACCTTGGCGCAGTATGAAATTCATATTTTTATTATCCAGGTTAAGGTATTATAAAGACTAATTAAATATAAAAATATGGTATGAGACCATAAGGAAGATGTATATTGAGTAAGCTGCTAGATCAGCTTTAGTGCTGCATTTCTTTGCTTACCTTAATGAAATTGCCACACCTGAAATTTACCACCTGCACAAGACAGAATTCTAAAGTTCAAAGTACAACAAGAATGTGCAGGTAGTGGCAAGGCATATGAGAAACATTTATAACAGTATCAGGAAAATCTAGCTGGAGCTCCTGACTTACTATAAGTGGTGTGAAAGGACCGATGGCTCCAGGATCTGGTTTTCCTTGAAATTCTTGGGTAAGATGTTACCTATTTGAACATATTCAAAGGCTTAAGTATATTAAATGGCCTGTAGGTCAGCTTCTAAGAACTTTACCTGGCTGCAAATCATGGTTTCTTTATGATAAAGTTCATACTTGCTTCTTGAAATTATATGATCAGAATAATTTCTGAGAGCATTCAGGCCTGAAACACTTTACTGTATCTTATATTTTGTTTGGTGAGTTTGGTTTACCAAGACGGTGATTTTACATAGGGGTCAGGAAGAACGAACACCAGGATAAACTTTCTGATGTTTCTTTCAGGTGTGCATGTGAGAAATGGAGGGAGTTTTGAAGATGATTTGTCACTGGGAGCTGAAGGTATGTTTGAGGAAAACTGTATTTTCATATAATTTTACAATTAAAAAAGAAGAGAAAGTTGATTGCTTTCAGGTTTTAAGATCCTCATAACTAAACTTAAAAGTCTTGAAAATGGCTCAGGCAGATTTTATAGGACCTTTTGTATGTTAATAATCCAGTCAGTCCCTATAGGGTCCACACAGGAAAGGCTCTGAAAAACCGTGTGAAATGTCCGTGTGTCTTCCTTGGACTTAACTGCTTAAAGGGCCTGTTTGGAGGCAAACGGTGGTATCACTGAGGGAAGAAGCATCCCGCAGAAGAAAGCAAACTTAAATATTTATACACAAGAAAACTAAATTGAAGCTTATTTGTAAGTTTTCACAGATTATATAATCTTTTCCTGTGGGTTTATGATAAAACTTTCTACAACATAAAATTAAGAGTTTATTACTTTATTATTTTACTGGTACTTGAAGGATATTTTAATATCCTTGATGTTTGCTGTTTTTAAATCAATCTGTATGATTTAGAAACTTCCAATAAATATTGAAATGTCTAGAATATAGTAGTTTTTATTATCACTATTAATATGCTTTCAAGGAATAAACTTTTTGAGAGGATCTTTAGCTTATTGCTTTCCAGGAGGTACAGTTAAACATGTTATCAACTCATTTTAAATGCATTTCAGTATTATTGTAAATAACACTTTGACATTTGTCTTTGTTATTTCTTTGCAATATGGAATTATTTTTTTAAGACTTAACTTTTTTAGAGCAATTTTAGGTTCATAAAAAAATTGAAGGGAAGTCACGGAGATTTCCCATGTACTTCCTGTCCCCTTATATGTATCCTCCCCCATTATTAACATCCCCCACAGGGGTATGTGTGTTACAGTTGATGAACCTACAGTGAAGCACTGTGATTACCCAAAGTACATAGTTACATCAGGATTTACTCTTGGTCTTGTGCATTCCATGGGTTTGGACAAATGTGTGATTATATGTAGCCATCACTAGAATGTCATATAGCACATTTTCACTGTCCTAAAATCCTCTGTTCTCTGCCTATTTGTCCATATTGAATGGTTGTATTTATAGGAAACCAGAGCATAAAAGGATGTCCCAGAAAAGAGTTGAGTTACAACTTTGTTTTACTGAAAATTTTCAAAATTACTTTTATTCATTCAGTAAATATTTATTGGGTTGCTCTTTGTTAGGGATCTCTCTGATTGATGTACAAAGAGACAAATTATTACAGCTTTTTGCAGATCAGAAATAAAGTAAATCTCTTGTGCTGAAATAGATGTTTTAAATTAATTTCATTTTTTATGCTTATCTTAAAAGGTTAAATGAAGTAAACTTAACTTACTCTAAACTTAACATTAATGATGTTTATCTGTTTAGAACTTGTGAATCTGGGGTAAATTTGAAAGGCAATTTTTAAAAGAAAACTTACGTTGAAAAGAGTAGAATTTTTTTCAAGTGCATGCATCAAAAAGTGGTTGTAACTGGAGTGAATGTCCAGCCTTAAAAAAAAAATCACATAAGAAATTGATACATGCTATTGTCACACTTAAATAATGCTGAACCATGTTTTTGCTTTTAAGATATTCTATAGTAACAATTTTGACATTGAATAATCACATGTACCACATATGGTGTATAACTTCATAGCACTTATTTCTAACTTAAAGTTAGAAATAACTTAAAGTTGGAAATAGCTTTGGATTATTCCAAACTTAAAGAAATTTGATAATCTATATATCTTTTTATTTAGACATTCAGTAGTATATCTTTTTATTTAGACATTCAGTAGGAGTGGTTTTACATTGCTAACTCACAAAAACACCCTCTAAAAGCTACTGGTTCTTTTCTTATCAATCTGTATATTGCTTTAATGATGCAGATTTAATGAGTGAAGACCAGAGTTCGACATATTAGGCATTTAGCAGTAATATTGTGATTGATTTGCTTTCTTGATGATGGTATCATAGTAGTTACTGTCTTACTGACAATTGTATTTGAAATTTATTCTTTTTACCTGCAGCCAACCAACTTCATGACACTGATGCTCAAATTGAAAACTGGTATGTAACTGTGTTTGTTTTCTTCCTTTTCAAAAATGAAGGACATCTGGGAAAATAAGGTTTTATGAAATCTAATTTTGTTTACAGCAGTAATATCTTGGCCAAAGAAAGAAGACTGCAGTTCCATCAGAAAGGGAGAAGTATGAATTCCACTGGCTCTGGGAAGAGTAGTGGGACAGTCTCAAGGTAACTCAGGATGAACTTACGCTGCAATTGTGTTGTAGGTAACCTACTCTTGACACCTTCAAACGTGATTTGGCTTAGTAGTCTGAAATCCAAAGTGTTTTGTGGTTCAGCATGATTGACAGGAGCTGCTGCTGCTTTTTAAAACATTAATACTAAATAAAAAGCAACAAGTATGTTTATAGTGCTGTTGGAACTCATCAATAAGTATTTTGAGCCTTATCAACAACTAGAAAGAGGAACTTTGTAGTGGAATGACTTCTGCTTCCCAAATTCTTCATTCTGATAGGGTCTTGAGTTACTCTGACATAAAAATCAGAATAAACTTTTCTAATTTAAAGCTTGATATTTAAGCATAGATTTTTTTCTTAGTACTAAACCAAAGCTCCTTAAAATATATATATATATATATATATATGTATGTATGTATCAAAATAAGCAAATACAAATGCCTCTGGAATAGTTATCCAAATTATTACAGTAGAACCTGAGCATTTTATCTGAAACAGATAGAAATTTCCTTCTGTTCAAGTTCTGTCTCTAACAGTCCTGTTTTTCTCAATGAGTCTCAGCTTGGATTATCAGTGGTATGAGAGGATGGATAATAAATGTTCAATTCCCAGTGGCATTAGCATAAGAAGATACCTTTGTGTCACCATATCCACCTTACTCCTCCTACTTCATGAGTGGAAGTGGTTAGGGAAAAGTTGGAAGTAAGCTCCACCCTCGCTCTCCTGACAGCAGGTTGTTACCTGTATTGCTCTCCTGGGACAGCCAAAGACAGCAGAAAAGCTCAGGTTCTACAGAATGTCACTTGGTACCAAAGTTCTACCAGCTTCCTAATGTGTTTCCCCTTTTTCATTTCTTCTTTAATCTCTTTATTCTTATTCTTCTCCATCTTTCCTCTTATTGTTATAGCTGCTTTATTGGGAAACTCTTAAAATGACAAAGAAAATAAGGTGAGGAATCACTAGAGAATCTCTTACTGAGTGTGTTCTTATGGGTTAGCTCTTTTTTGCAATACTGAGAAGCTTGAGAGAATGGACCTTTTTTAAAGGGTTATTTATCACATTTAGTACACAGTATAGAAAGATATGGAAATAATGGTTTAAAACTGTAGAAAATTATTTTATCATAGGGAAGCAAGAAGGACTTATAAACTTATTTTATATCTTGTTGTCCCCCCCACTTTTCTTAGTGTTTCAGAATTGTTGGAACTTTATGAGGAAGATCCTGAAGAAATTCTTTATAATCTTGGATTTGGACGAGATGAACCAGATATTGCTTCTAAAATTCCACCCAGATTTTTCAGTTCATCATCATTTGCCAGAGGAATAGATATTAAAGTATTTTTGAGTGCTCAGATGCAACGGATGGAAGTAGAAAACCCAAATTATGCCTTAACAAGTAAGCTTTTGAATGTTAGCATACTGCTTTAAGAACTATAGCATCCACAGCAAGATGGTCTTATTTTTATAAAGCATTACTAATTTCTAGGACTACACTAGAGATTTAATGATAGAAGTTATCAGAATAGCTATTTTACTTATTTGAAAATTTTATTATTATTAATTTCCCTATTCTTCCCCTCCTCCCAGATTCTTTTTTTAAAAGATTTTATTTATTTATTTTTAGAGAGGGGAAGGGAGGGAGAAAGAGAGGGAGAGAAACATCAGTGTATGGTTACCTCTTGCATGCCCCCTTCTGGGTACCTGGCCCTGCAACCTAGGCATTTGCGCTAGACTGGGAATGGAACAGGTGACCCTTTGGTTTGTAGGCCAGTACTCTGTCCACTGAGCCACACCAGCCAGGACCCAAATCCTTGACTTAAGTGTTACCTTACAGAGTGATACTCACTACCCTTATAGAGCAGAACTTGTAAAACCTTAGGCTCATAGCTGTCTTCAGATGACTTTTGTTCAAGAAGGAAAGAAGTAGGGGAAGGGCCTTGATACTATTAAATGAAGTCAATATCAGTTGCTTTTCTGTAAATCTAAAATAGCATGGCTAATTTGGTAATTTTTATTCATATTATATCTTTGTTTATTTTTCTCTGTTGACCAAAAGTTCTAAAAATAGGATCTCTAGTTAGTCCTTGGATTGGCTTTAAGAGATCTATAAATCTACCCTACTCCCCAATTAAATGTAAAATATGTAATTCTGTATACTTTATTAGGAGAACATTTGGAAGAGACTTGGTGGAGTCCAAATCCTAAAAACAGAATCACAGTTGTAGATCAATTTCTAGTCCTTTTCTATTTTATTCAGTATTATTATGTTTTGTGCTTCTTTCTGATTTTTAAAACTAAATTCTAGTGCTTAGAGTGAAAAATCTCCACAGTAAGTGCAGAGAAGTTTTAAGTGTTGGGTAAGGGGAAAGTTTTTTGTTTTCATAATCTTTTTGATCTAAGTGCAGTTTTTGGGGTTCTGAACAATAGTAATGGTTTTACATATAAACATATAAAATTAACACCTTTGTTTTCTCTTGGTAGGCCGGTTTCGTCAAATTGAAGTGCTTACTACAGTGGCCAATGCGTTTTCTTCTTTATATTCCCAAGTCTCTGGGACGCCTCTGCAGAGAATTGGAAGCATGTCCTCAGTAACCTCTAAGGACACAGACTCACCTCCACCTTTAACCCGAAGTAACACTGCAAATCGCTTAATGAGAACACTATCAAAACTAAATTTGTGTGTTGATAAAACAGAGAAAGGAGAAGGTAGTAGTCCTTCCCCAGCAATGGAAAAAGGAAAGATTCTGAATGTTTCAGTGAGTGAAGAAAGTGGCAGTAAAAATGATCAAAAGCCTCAAAAAGTTGTAAAGAAGAAGGACTCATCTTATCCGTTAGCTACAGTTAAAGAAGAAGTATCAATTAGTTCAGCATCTATTATGGAGAATGCTGACATCGATAGACTTTCTGATGAAGCAAACAGTAATTTTAACCAAGAAACCGAAAGTGAGCAAAGTAAAGAAACTCGAAGTCATGATAAACTGGGTGGGGAATCTGGTGTTATGGAATCTGACTTAGGTAGCAGTTTCAACATGGCCAGCCATAGTGAGCTGGACAATAGCAGTGAGGTGAAAACCGTTCAGATGTCCACAGCTGAAAAAGAGCCATGTGCACCGCTGACGATCCCATCTATCAGAAATATAATGGTACAACAGAAGGACTCCTTTGAAATGGAAGAGGTAAGTAAAATGTTACTAAGACTTATTTCAAATAGTAAGTTAGGAAGAAAGTGCCAAAAATATTTTTAAAATGAAAGGTGGCTAGTAGATTTATACTAGAAAAAAAGTCTTAATTTTGATTTCTCAGGTTTTTTGTTTTGTGTTTCACAAACCAGTAAGTGGTCACAGGAATATGTGAAGTCAAGGTCCTGGTAGTTTATCAGCTCCTCTGGATCCTCTGTCGTCCACTTCTGATACAGTACTTGAACTTTAACCCCTGTCTCTCAGTCTAAGATTTTGATGCCCTGAGAAAGTTCTGAGAATATTCATATTCAAGTCAATATTGCATAATAGTTAAAAACACAGGCTGTGAAATCAAACAGGTTTGAGTTCTGTCTCTGCCACCAAATGGCTGTGAGCCATTGGGCAAGCTTTTCTTAATGTATCTCAGTGCAAAGGGTAACTGTGAAGGAGACTTTGAGGGTGGGTTTCAGTATGACACTAGAAAGAACAAAAAGATAGGTACTCAAAGGGAAGGATACCTCGGGAAGCAGGTTTGAAAGGCCACTGAATAGGATTTCTGCAAGCCTAGAAGAGCAATGTTTGGTTGCTTTTTTCTTTTACCTTTGATAGTCCTGCGGGTTTACATAAGCTTTGAGTTGGACAAGATAAAAATAATAATTTTGATTAGGTTCATATAACACTGCTTTTGAATCGTGGGAACTGATTCTTATGAGCTGGAGCTATATAGCTTGGGGCAGAAAACTCAGAAAGCTGAGAAAACTCAGCTTTATCAAGCACCTACCCTACCATGTGGCAGGCACGATACTAGGTCCTTGAAGTACTTTTCTCTCTCCGTGTGGGAGGCAGGCAGTGGCAGTCTCATTTTACAAAGGAGGAAAGTGAGGCATACACACACACACGTATATATATGTACTGTTGAAGAGTTGTGGCTATAAATGTGCAATTTTTCTTTTAAAAATTTATTACAGAATTTTACCTAGCTCACAGTGGTTTTAGAGTCATATGTCATTATGTTAGGGAATTGGAGCACAGGATAATTGAGTCTGCCCATAAATGCCCTGTTAGGTGAGTGTGTGTCTTTCATTAGTGAAGATTTTTTACTTACTGCAAAATTTCAGTTGTTGACATAGCCATTTACCTCTTTGAGGTCTTTTACTATATCTTTTAATCCTTTAATTCCAACTAAAAAATGAAACTAAAAGGGAGCTGGAGCAGCCCTCTGAAATATTTTACAGTATTTTGGTAAGCTGCTTTATTTTTTATATATTTTCATATTTTATTATGTTTAATTCCTAATATATTATTATAATGAATTCAAAAAATGACTACTTTAATGAAAACTCCTTTTTGTTTCATTCTGTTGTTCAATTTCTTTTTGACTTTGTTGTTATCAGAACTTGTCCTAGCGCTCACTGAAGTGTAACTCCTTGCCTTCTCTTAGGGACCCTCTCTGTGGCATTCAGATATGACAATTTTTTTTTTGTTTTAATACAATAGAGCATAAAAATTTAAACAGATTATGTTAGATTTTTGCAAATCTAATATCTGTGACTCAGATGAGAAGATACTCTTATGCTGCTTTTTTTAATTTCTAGAATTCCTGAAATCTACGCTGTAGTTTTAAAAAAATTATTGATGCCATCAACATAAAAGGTCTTTAAAAGGTTTATGGAGTGCTAGGTAGATGTGCTTTGGCCACAGTTAACATGTAATGACAGACTGGGCTTGTTTGTTTTTTTTTTTTGCTCCCTCTGCTGGCAAAAAGCTCTTAATGAAAAGAAAGTAGTGTAACATTGAGCATTCTTTTGAGGTACAAGAGTACATGCATTGGTGGTTGCAGAATAGTGGGATAGTTTGTTTTCAAATAAAGAATATATGGTCAACCATAGCTCTGTTGTAAATACGGGGAATTTTAAGTGTGATGGATCCTGTTCTTCAGATATATTTGAAATGGATAAAAAGCTCCTAGAATTGTGTTTTATTCTTTTGAGGAACTTTAAAGAGAGCTTGTAGAACAATGGATAAAGAAGGGAAATAATGTGTTTCTTTAATTTCCTCTCCTCCCAAGCATGGTTTGAATCATACTGACAAGCTAAGAGAACAATCTTACTGGAGCAAACTGTTAGATCCCATTCAAAGTGTTGTGACTGTTTTTCTTTTGGATTTTTTCCCTTGAGGTTTGATTCCTATTGGGAAATTTTCTTCTTGTAAAAACAGCGAATAAATATAAGTCAGAGTACGTACTCTCTTTCCCTCAGTAAGCCAGTTTTCAAACAGATTAACTGACTGCCAGCTGCTTTGGGAGCTAGGTGGGAGAAAATGTTGCAGACATGCATGATGAAGCTGCTTGTTCCCTTTGAGGCAGAAGGTAAGATCTGACAGTTACCAGGAGCAAAGAGAGGAAATATTTATTGTAAAGAGAGTTAAATAGATGACAAGAATGACCTAGGCCTTGGAGAATGAAAGTGACTGTTTGTTATGTTAAGAAAAAGAAAAGAACCATTTAGACTATTTTCTATGAAAAGTCAGTTTACCTTATAAAAAAAAGTCTTGTAGACCATTTAAAATGTTTCAGTGTCTAAAAGTTGTAAAATCCTACTCTTGAGTTTTCTAATCATTATGACTTGCTTGGATAATTCTTGTGTTTTTGAAATGGTTTATTTGAATAAATACATCATGATGACTCTAGAACCATAGATTAGTAGTGTGGACAATTCACAGTTAAACCAAAATGATTCTATTCATTGAGCAGTTCTTCTTTTAGGCATAATGGAAAAAGTTCTCATACTTAAATGTGAGAGGAAGGAGGACTTTTATCTGTACATTTTTGTAAATAGAGTGTTCTGTATCTCTTTATTCTGTAAATGAATTTATATTCAAATACAGATATTATTGGAAGTATACATAAATTTTTAAGCTATCAGAGTTTTACTAAGTGTTTCTAATTCCTGTCTTCACACTGATTGTTGATTTACCTAATGTACTTCATTACAGCTGGTCCTCGATTAACATCATTTTACTCAACATTGGTTGGTTGTAATGTTGGTGAGATGCCATAGGAACTTAATTTAACTCTTGCGTATATCAAGTAGCTAGCCTATGGGACATTTGGTTTCGTTATATATCATTTTGCTTAAAGTCGCAGTACTTGTCAGCAATGTTAAATGAGGACTTACTGTACTTGTTTTAGGTGTTGAGTTTAAGGGTTCCTTTTATTATTATATTTACTGACCTGAGTTAAAGTGACCCCAAATCAATCAGTTAGGTTGTGCCTTTGACCTTTCAAATTTAACTGTGTGTGTTTTGAAGGCAAATATTGTTTCAGCAATAAAATATGAACTCTAACACATGACATTGTACCAATGTCTTCAAAGCCCAATTAACCACTGTTTTGTTACTTGATACGTATCTAAAAGAGCAAGTTAGCCTTTTTTTTTTTTAAAGCATTTACCTAACAGTGGAAGTAAACCATATATGTATATATGTGTTGTTAAAACTTGAAAGGTTCCTCTTTAAGATAAAAATTTGCAACTAATTGTAGAATCATAAATTAGCACAGAATGAGTGCTTTTAGTTCATTTTCTGGTTTTCTTCCTTGCAGATGAGAAAGCCTTTTCCCCTCCCTAACATTTGATACTACATGACTGTTGTGGTTCCCCATCACCTTTCTGACAGTGGTTATGTTCCCTTTGATATCAGTGCCATACGGAAGGGAGGGACACAGGGATGTCCCTATAGGGCGTTCCTGGAGGGTGGAAGAGAGGTCTGTTGTAGATCATTCCCACTTTACTGTTCCAAAATACTTACAATAACATTCGATCTTCCTAAGGACCTGTGAGATTGGAATTTCACTGTTGATTTTGCAGTTAAGAAAACTGAGATAATCTCACAGACAACAAATGAGAAGTCATTTGATCGATGCAGAGCCTGTCATAGTACTCCTTTGGAAAAAATCATGCTTTCCTCTGAGTTTTTTTTGAGATGTCATTAAATATTAGACAGAACTGTAATTTCTAAAGCTCCACTTTTGATTTTCTTTTTTTAAAAAACTTCTGTACAGGTCTTTTCAATACCTGAGAGGAAGCGTTATTTGAGTTAGAACATTCCATGTATTGTTGCTCTGTAAAACACAATACAATAATATTCTGCCTAAAAGATAAATGTGACAGGTATTAAAAAAAAACAACAAAAATACAAAGTATGTGTCTGCCATGGCAGCAGGACATTAGTTCAAAAGGCATGGTCTCTGTTTTATTAAAATGTTTTTTAAATAAAGTAGCTCAAATGTGTGGGTTATTTCTAAAGCTTTAAATCCCAAAACACTGAGACCAAGTGATTTTGTCATTTTGGTTTAGTGAGGGAGGGGCTTGAGGGTTTTTTCCTCCCTGTTATTTTAAGTATGAAAAGTTTCACACAATATAATATACAGATGATGTGTTATAGAATTGTACCCCTGAAACCTATATACCTTTATTAGCGAATGTCACCCCAGTAAATTAAATAAAAAATAAAAGTTTTAAGCTTATACAAAGATTAGAGAAAATAGTATGATGAATGCTCATTCTCTGTCACTCTGTTCAGTTTTCATTATTGAGCTGTAGTTAATTGAATGAAAGACAACCCGTAGCAAATGACCAGAATTCTACCTGGAATGGAAACCATTGAACAGGGAAGATCATGCCATGTAAATATAAGTTCTATGTTTGTGTCATAATTTTCTGTTGCGCATCCCATCTTGAATATGACTTTTCCTTTGCACATCTGTGACTAATAGTAAAATGTAATCAGCTATGAAATTTAGCCATTGTCACCAGTGCATCTATTTCTGCCTTCCACAAAGTGATTGATGGTTTTGCTGAGTGTGCAAAAGGATCCTGACCTTAATAGTTTTATTAGTAAAATATGACACTTCCTTTTTTTTTAAGGGCCATTTTTGTTCAATTAGTTACAGGGTTTGTGGTGAAAGGAGAGAGGGAATAGAGTAATTGATATATTTTTTTCTGCCATAGAGAAGCATCTTGACGGATAGTATACTGAGGATACATAGTCATTCAAGTCATGGGGTTTTTGTTTTGTGATTAATTTTGTAAATCTAAGGAACAAATATGTGATAAATCTGCATTTAAAAAAGGAGCGTTTATAATTTGCTGTATCATCATGCTGTGCCTAAATTGAGATTCCTAGAATATAATTAAAGAGACATTTGTATTTGTTTTATACTTTTTGGTCTGTTTGATATTTACTTTATTGAAAACTCTTTGAATAGCGTAGGCCTAAATAGAGACTAATAATAGACCCTTTGTTGAATATAAAAAGAAAATGCATTTTGTTTCCTTGCACAGAAAACAATGGTTTTCCTGTTGAACCTTATGTCTGCTGCTTTGAACAATATATTATAATGTTTCAGTAACAAAGAGAAGTAGAAACTACTTTATATGTGATTTATAGGAGATGGTTTCAAATGGTTAGTGTGCATTTGACCTCTGAGCTTTGTTCATGTTGGTCATCCCACTCGCATTCGTGTGGAGTGTTTCTTGCTCTTGAGTGGATTCATAGCTCATAACTACCAGGGTTTTACATAAAACCTGTTTGCTAATTGCTCTGATTTGTTCAAGATTGAAATTCCATATATTTGGCTAGTTTGCCCTCGTTACTAGAATTTTATTTATTATTTTAAGTACTAATCATTAAAAGGGGTAAAGTGTTGGGAATTAGTATTTCCCCCACCAACAGGCCAGTGTTCGATCTTTAAATATAGGGTTAGTTATGTTAAAAGAGATAGAGTATTTGGAGGGTGGGTGCAGTGAATAAAGAATATGAAAATTCCTTAAGTATGTAGTTGTCCAGGTAGGGGAAAAATGGCAGTGTAAAGAGGCAGCTTTTGTGAATTTGATACCTTCTTTGGACAGTTTTCAGGGAGGATTTATGGTTAAGGATCTTTCAACATTTTCATTCTGTAATGAAACCTGCTTTTCCACTTGGAACTCCCAAGTTACATCTTGAAAGAACAATTATGTCTGGACAAAGAAGACACACAGGCAATTTTAATCCCCGAAAATTTGCGGGATATCCTAGGATTTTGCAGCGTGAGCGCAGTGTGCCCTGTTTCAGAGATGCGGGACTTGCACTTGCCTTGGCGGTGTGTCAGCCACCCGTGGTCTGCTGCAGTGAGTCGGTCACTGCTGCCCCGGGGGCTGGCCTTGTGCGTTGAAGCTCAGCATTTAGAGAAGAACTTTTTTTATGGATCTATGTATGTTTCATATAATAGCAACTTTTTTTTAATGAGGTAGTTTATACATGTGGTCATTTATCTTTCCTAACTGCAAACTTGCATTCCTCTTCTTCACTGGAAAATAGATTTGGGGCATTCTAACAATTTTGAGATATGGTGTCTTGCAATTTTTAAATATATGAAGCTTTGGTACTGTTAGTTAGGTTGGTTTGTTTAACAAATGATTATCGAGAAGTATTCTTCTCCATAGATTCTTCAAGTTTTAATTGCTTAAAATTCTTCTCTAGGTTCAAAGTACGGAGGGAGAAGCTCCTCATGTTCCAGCCACTTACCAGCTAGGTCTTACTAAGTCAAAAAAAGGTGAGTAGACCAGTGTCCACCAGATCCCAAGCACATTACCAAAATCTTATCAGTTGGTTTGGAAAAGGGATTTTACCCACCAGTATTTGTAGTACATAAAAGTATAAAAAGACAGTTAACACAGGTATGCATGCTTCGTTATGGTTTGATTACAGAATTTTTTGTATTCTTGAAGATTTTTGTGCTCATAAAGTAATTTTAGTTTGCTTATCCTCTAATGACCGTGTCACACAATTCTGTGTACTTGAAATATGTTGCAGTTCTGCATAGGTCTAGATGGGAAGTGATAGAGCAGCAGATTCAAGCCGACGTTTTTACATGGTTATGATTAAAATATACACTTACATTATCTACCTCTGGGCTTTCATTATTTAAATATGGCTTCTAGGCATGGTACATGAATATGCCTCTGGCAAAAAAAATCAACATCTCAGCAATAGTTAACACTAGTTAAATTAAATTCAAACTATGGATCACAGGTAAATGGCTGTAGATGTCTTTCTTCTTTTGAATTATTAATTATTGACCAAAGGACCTTTGAATCCATTTCTTTCACTTTTAATTTACAATAAGAAAAGCATGTCTGATCTTTAAAGTCACAGAGTTTTGAGATTTAGAGAAAAGGAGAGAAAGAAGTTAAAATGACCACTGAAGGTAGGACTGTTTATTTTTAAAACTTTACACATGCTGAACCACCCTGTTTGCTTTTTTAAAGCAAAGATTCATATGTATGTTCCTAGAAAAGGAAATTACATGTTTGTTTCCTTCTGATCTCTGAAATGACTTCATAAGAGACAATTTGCATATGATTTTTCATTTATTTCAGTATGGTACTAAGAAACATGAGCTCTGCTTACTAGGTCATCACAGTTCTCATCAGACATAGAACGAAATTTGCTATTTACTTTTCCTCTCCTTGTAAGTGCATAAATGCATGTATGTGTTTCTGAGCTGTAAGGCAGAGTTCACAGCCATCAAGGAATCTTTGCTTTAGATAGGTAGACAAGGGATACGTTGGAAAAAGCAGATCGCCCTGTGTCCAACAGGGTAATAGTATCTTGGTCATTCCAGTCTTATGTCTGTAGACTATTTCTTATTCTCGAATGGATTCATAGCTCAAATATTCCAAGATTCTATCTAAAACCTGTTTGCTATTTGCTCTCTGATTTGTTCAAGGTTGAAAGCCCTTACATTTGGCTAGTTTGTACACATTACTTGGATGTGGGCAAATTTTATACATTTAAATAAAAATAGTATAATTACTTTAAGATCTTTCAAGCATAAGCTTTCTATTGGAAAGATAGAATGTGGTTTGTATTCACACCTGGGTTTCTTCCTCCAGTGGTATAGGGTCTTGTATTTCTGGTGGCACAAGTAAAAATGTTAACATTTTTATGAATCACACTTTTATAAATTAACAGTAAAATGGTTTTATGAGAGAAAGGGAAAGAGAACAATGTAGTGTTTTAATAATTTTTGAAGGTAGCTGTCAAATGCAAATATGTATCTTAGATTAATCATAATTGCAGAATTAGAATCATTGGCAACATATTGATTTTACAACTTTAGTAAAAATACATAAAGTGTAGGTATAAAAATATTTTACACTGTGCTAGTAGGACTTTTGAAATTACAGTGATTTTAACCTGAAATCCTCCACACTGAGGCCCAGGACAGTTGAGTGGGTGAACTCATGGCCCAGCCACCAGCTCCGCGGACACTTTGAGAGCATTGCAGAGTTTCCCTGAGCACAGAGGAGAGAAAAGCAGTGTTTTCTTCAGCAAAGTGTACAGGTGTTCTGTTGTGTTTCTTTATGATACTGGTCAGGTAAAATTTCCAGATTTTGTTTTGTTCTAAGTTTAATTGGTTTGCTCTAACTTCCCAGTTTTTTAGTGAGAAATGTCTTATCTCTTCAGCCAGGACAGAGGTTTGTTTCTTTTAAGTTCCACCTTTTTCTGTGGAGAACAGTGTTTTTTGCGAAACTGAAATAAATGTCTAATAGAGAACCTAGATTGTGATTTACAGGTTACAGAATAGTTTTACCTGCGCTGTGCTTAGTTCCTAAAGTAAGCCTGTGAGATAGAGAGGAGAATTCTTCATATACTCTGCTTTGCAGAGGAGAGAAGTTATTGCTTACAGCAATAAAGCAGGACCTTGAACCCAGGCCTCCATGTTCTTTCCACTGCCCGACACCTGCTTTGAAGTCTGGGCAGTCTGCACTCTGACTGAACCTGTGTGAACTCAGGGCGGACCACAGAGAGGTGAACTCAGCACATGCTGTGCTCCACTGCAGATCAAACGGGTCTTAGCAGCGAGAACCTGAGCACGGCTGGTCACTGAGGCTTCCCTGGACTCTCTGGAAGCTTGCCTTTTGCCCAACCAGATAGGCAGTTTCACTGATAAATCCTTTAAATGGTTGCATAATTCTGTTGTTTCTTTAAAGAGAATAGTTATCACTGATTCATTCAACAAGCATTTTTTATTGTTAGCTTGTGCTAGAGATACTGGGACACAAAGAAAAATAAAAAAGGCTCCTGTCTTCAGCATGCTCACAGTGTAGTTAAAAAAAATGACATATACATAATTAAGGTGATTTGCTGTAACATAAGATGTTAATCCTTTTCTTAGATAAATGAGAAAATATAATGCATAATTAGTACCTATAGTAACTAACTGCTTATTCCAATTCAGTTTCACAATTACTCCAGTCTGCCTGTATTTATCACAGATATGGATCAATTTCTTATACTCTTATTATGCAGTCTTATTAACTTCCAAATGATATTACAGAATTATTCTAAATTATTAATAAGAAAAAAATTACTCCATTCCACGATGCTCTAGGTTGAAATTGAAGCTATGGTGGGGTGTTTTTCAAAGTCAGGCAAACTGTGATTGATTTTGGGTTTTACTCAAACATATTGTGGAGTTTGTTATTTCTGTTGTTCAACTCTGAAATGAATGTGGATTTGGTGAGCACACTCTGTGTAGCCTGCTGCTCCGGAAGTGCTACAGAGCTTGACTCCCTCATGAAGCATCTCCCTTAGTAAGTGTAGTGGTCGTACAGCCTTTCCCCTGTGGGACTGGCAGTGTGGGTGAGTGGGTGACTACGCATGCTGCCCTCGGTTGGCCTTTTCGCCTACTTAACAATTTTGTTTTAGGTTATGCTAACTGGGAATTAGAGTTTTGGGACCAAAACCCAATCAGGGTTTTTATAAGATTAACAATATTATGTAATGGTGGAACCTGTTTGAATTTTATGCAGTTGTCATGAAAAAATTGTTACATAACCTAGCAATTTTGTATCATTTGAAACATTAGCAACATTTCGGTTCCCTTGTACACAAATTATTTAACTTATTGGTCTTAATTATATTTTTATTTTCTTATTAGCATGGTAATACAAGTTTTTATACACTATATTTAAATTTCTGATTTCACCTACTCCATATTTACATATTTCACTTTAACACATTTACATAATGGAAATGATTTATTTTGGGACTTTTATTTTATTAGGGCCATTTTTTAGTTCAAGCAGTTGTCCTCCAAGGATAAGACATTAATTGGACTGACTGAAATACATTATAATTAGAACTTAGTTAGCAACTGAACATTGAGAATCTCCGATAGGTCCAATTTAGTTTTTGCGTGAATTTGACTTAACTCCTGTGCTTTGAAGCTATAATTTTGCATAAGTGATGCATACATTTCTAAGACAGAATAATTTTTTTTATCCTACGTCTGTTGAGAATCACGTATGTTATGTTGTTCTCGTTAGAGTCATTTAACGGTGCCATATAACTACTTTTCCTCTGGCAGATCATCTGTTACGTTCCGCAAGCCAGCATTCGGACAGCAGTGGTTTTGCTGAAGACCCCGCCGACTGTGTCTCCCTCAACCATCTTCAGGTACACAGCTCTGCTGGAGAGGCACTGTGACTGACTCCTTCATACTTAGGCAGTTTTCTAGTGCACATGTTTTTCAAGACTGATTCTGTGATATCTTTATTTTTCAAATGACAATAAGAATAAATATTTTTTTCTGGGATGCAGACTTAATCAATGTAAGTTACAAATTTTAGGTTTCACTAATTCTTTATCTCTCTCTGACTTGATATTTTAAAAAACAGCAAAAATAAAAGTTTCTCCTTTATTTTTGGACCACCAGTAAACAGGTTATTTTAATCATTAACCTAATCTGTCTGTTATTTTTCTTATTTTTTACCTCCATTCTTTTTAGTGTTTTTCAATAATTGTGAATAATAACTAACATTAAGTGTGAATCCACAGTTTACTGATTATTATATGGCTTTTCTCTGAGAATATGTTAGATAACCTAGAAGTTAAGCAAATCTTTACTCTCAAGGAGAATATAATCTATGTGTGCAGTGCACAGAATGTGTATGAAAAGTACTCAAAACACCTCTATGCGGATTTTAAAGAAAATTGGATAAGAGAAAAAGAACCCCCCCAAAAGCCCTTAGAAACAGCATTAAGGTAGACCTAAAAGAAATGTCTAAGGAGACTCAGAAAGAATCATTCACTGGGCAGAAAAACTGGGAGATGGAGGAGAAACTTTTCAAAGGACAGTTGTGAACATTGGAGTGCAAAGACGAGAATGTGGTGGTTTGGAAATGAGTAGTTGAATGAATGGTTCTGATGGATTAATGAGGCAGAAGCACTACTGGATGGTAACTGGATGATAAGGAAGAGAAGATTGGAATGCTAATTGTTTTTTCAAGGAAGGACGATAGCTTAAAGGTGACAAGTCTTCTTGTGTTCATACAGCAGTGACTTAGGGAAGTTATTAGGGAAGGGACCCTGAGAGAAGATAGTTGGATGCAGAAAAATCTGGGATAAAACTGGGGAAATACCCTGGGAGAATGCGATCAGAAGGACAAGTTGGAGGGATTAGTTCTGAAAAAGGAGACAGTTTCCTTTTCAGAATATAGAGGAGGGAATGTTGGGAAGAGATGGGAAAATTCGTAGGTGTTGGGGAAGAAAGTTAAGCAATTTTTGTCTGTTTTTTTCTGAGTCAGTGTCACATGTGGGAAGAAAGTAAGATGGGTATTGAAAAGGGAATTTAAGGAAGATAGTAAAGGTCTAGAATATATGCAGTGAGAAAGTGAAGGGGTCTCTGACTGGGGCAGTAAAGCAAGTCTTGACCAGCACCAGGCTCACAACAGAGGTGGGAGACCCTAAATGTATAGAAGCATCGTATCTCCCTGGCATTTTGTCGATAATACTTCTTTGAATTTTTCATCCTTCCACCTGTTTTTCTTCCACAGGTTCACGATTCCTTGCAAGCCATGGGGAGCAGTGCTGACAGTTGTGACAGTGAGACGACGGTCACTTCATTTGGGGAAAACCTTGCCACACCAACAGTGCACGACCAGCCTTACTTTAATGAATCAGAGGAGGAGTCTCTCATTCCTCTTCAGAAGGGGAGAGAGGTGGTAGCAATGGTTGCTGATGAGAGAAGGTCAGAAAGCCAGGAGAGCCCCCAGTGTGAGACTGTGGAGAATGCAGGAAGTAAGCAGTCCACCCGTAGTGCGGGGGATCAGGTTACTGAGGTTCCTGAAATGGAAGAGGATTCATCTCCAGCACAGCCAGAGGAACTGCTGAGGGAAGCAAGTGCTGAAAGTGATGTGGATAAAAGCGTTGACTGCGAATTTGTTCAGTATACCACACACCATATTCTTAAATCGTTGGCTTCTCTTGAAGCTAAATGCAGTGAAAAGGGCTCTGAAAGTACAGCTGGGCCTCCCTCTTCTGTGGACAGAGTTAATACAGCTTTGCAAAGAGCTCAAATGAAGATCTGTGGTCTGTCTAATCAAAGAGTAGGGCGTAGCTTGATAAAGTCTAAGGACCTGTTAAAAAAGAGATACTTACTTGCAAAAGCTGGCTATCCTCTAAGAAGGTCTCAGTCTTTACCAGCCACCTTATTGAGCCCAGTAAGGGTTGTGTCCTCTGTCAATGTTCGATTGTCCCCAGGAAAAGAGACCAGATGCAGTCCACCTTCCTTTACCTACAAGTACACACCTGAAGAGGAACAGACATTGGAAAAAGAAGTGATTGAGCCTGATGGTCAGTCTTCAGTTAAATCCACTATTTTCATCCCTCCGTCCTCTGCCAGCAAAGAAGAAGCCCCTCAGAAGGAGGCGAACCAGTTGGAGGAGTGTCATCATCGAAGGACTCCCTTCTGTTCATTGTGTGTTCCAGCACCTGTATCTCAGTCCACCTGCTCCCTTTACTCTCTGCACTCGGAGTGGCAGGAGCGGCCCCTGTGTGAGCACATGAGAACTCTGAGCACTCGGAGTGTCCCCAACATATCTGGTGCCGCCTGCAGTGCCTACACCTCCCCTTTCGGGGGTTTGTACTCACATAGACATGCTGCCTACCCTTCCCGAGCAGGTTCTGTGAACCCCCCTTCTACCATCGAAATGCAGTTGCGAAGAGTATTGCATGATATTAGAAATTCACTGCAGAATTTATCACAGGTATGAGACAAAGCATATTTTTCTTAATGTTCTTTTTTTCTTTTATCGATCTGAGCACCTCTTAATTTACTGAGAACCTAAGACCCATTAGATATGAACTTCCTCAGCTTCATTTTCTTCCATGCCTGAACTTACCTATCTGCCCTCCTCCTATACTCTTCCCTCCTGTCTCATGAAAGACTGACTAATGCTGAGTGAGGTTAATCTCTCTGTTTGTAACTTCCCTTGTAGAGAAGAGATTTTTCCTTTAGGTATCCTCCCTTTAACCTCTGCTCCATTCTCTTTGCCTTGGTCAAGTTGTCCCTATTATTAAAAAGTCTTCCCTCTCAAGTACTTTCTCTCCTTTTCTCTGTCATTTGACAGCGTGCACCACCTCTTCCTTTCTAAGCGTTCCTCCCCTTGGCTTTGGTGTCGCCGTGTGCTCTGGTTCTGCTCGTAGCTCTCTGACTAAGCTTTCCTCTTCACCTACTGACTCCTGATGCTGTCTCCTGGCCCAAAATTAGTCTGCTTCCACTGGGTTCAAAGGCTGAAACTACTGCAGAAACGGAAAAAAAAAAAATCAGGTAAAATGTGAATTTGAATAAAAATAGTCTATGTATCTTGTCACTTTTAAAGTAGTTCCTTTCCACTGTTAGTGGGCTGGAAAAAATTCCCCCTAAAAAGATTTGAAAATAAGTAAATTGTTCTTAGGTTTCCCTTTCATATTTCACGTTTCTTTTCTAACTCTCTAACTGCTTATCGTTAAACAGTTAAGGAAATGAAGAAAATGACAGTGTAATGCAAAGATCAGAGTTCAGCTAAGAGTAAGGAAGCCTTGAATGTGTATAGTAGGTGTCTTACCATGATGACAATAGACAGGAAGACACTTTGAAAGTAAAAATTAAAGTTACAACTCTTTGAGTTATGTAGTAAAATATACCTTCTTTTAAATACAGATTTTTTTTCTCATGGCAGTTATCTCCTAATGATTTTCAGTCTAACCAGAATGTGGGTGTTTTTCTTTACAAAATTTAGTTTTGTCTTTGAGTGAGACATTTAACCTTTCAACTGTAATTGCATGAAGCTGGGAATTCCCAGGGTTCTGTCTACCTGTGACTTTCTTTCTAGGCCAGCTTGTTCTTCTGTTCTATATGTAGTTGTCCTCTTGGATGTCCCACCAGTAACTCAGCTAATTAATTTCCAGGCCCCCTCTCAATAGACAGGTGGTCTTCATGACCTGGGCCCTGCTTGTCTTTCTGGACTTATTCCTTGTGTGTGTGCTCCAGCTGCGATTGGACTGCGTGCAGGCCTCTAAATAGTTGTGCTCACCTAGGTATCTGTTTTTACACATGGCGCTTCCCCCCCCCCCCCAAAACCCTGGAAGGCCCTACCCTTCTTTGCCTGACCAAGTCCTGTTTACTGTTAGGGCTTAGCTCAGGCATCAGCACTTCTGGGAATGCATACTCCCCTAACCTGGATTTTTGTATGTTTTCATCATAGCGTTCTCCTCCACTCCAATGCTGTAATAAATTTTTAACTTCTCTTTTATTTCTTTCTCACACTGTGAGAACGCTTGAAGGCTGGGCATGCCTTTCATCTTTTTTCTTAATTGAGTAAAAACAATGATGCAGTAGGTGCCCAAGTGACCAAGAATGAGTGTGATGATTCATTGCTGCTCAAGTCAGTAGTTCTGTTATTTCAGAATGATTTTGAGTTTTATTTTTCTACTTTCTCAAGGCAAGAGGCAAATCCTGTAAGACATAGATGAACTATGTATGTTCCTTTGCTTCAGCCTTGTTGTAAATAGGACTGACTTATACTTGAAACAGAGAGGAGTAGTAGGTAACAAGGACTGATTTATTTAGCTTTTGCTTACAATACAAAGTTTTCTTATGTTTTTTTATCATTATTTTTGCCTCAAAGAGAAAGATGAAGACCTCAAACTCCACCTTTTTAACACTTTAAATAATTTGGAAGTAGCCGCTGTAGCGCTGATTTGTAACCATGCTTTCCCTTTCTTGAAGTTCCCTATGAGAGGACCTGAGCTCGCTGCTGCTGCGTATAGTACTCAGAAATCATCCGTTCTACCTCTTTATGAAGTAAGTTCTCACTTAAATCAATGTGTCACAGAATAATTTGAGTGGTTCCGCAGTGTAATTTTGTTGTACTGTGTTTTAGAATACTTTTCAGGAGCTCCAGGTAATGAGGAGGAGCCTGAATTTGTTTAGAACGCAAATGATGGATTTAGAATTGGCAATGCTGCGTCAGCAAACCATGGTTTATCACCATATGACTGAGGAGGAAAGGTAAAAGTTCATTTTGTCTCCTTGTAACTCAGTATTTTTTTATTCTAGAAAGCACTGTCAACTTTTTTTTACAGATAGGTTTTATTTCTATTGCTGGACACCCTTTACCTGTTTTGTGAACCGGTGTGAATAAAATTAGGCATAGTGTTGTGCTAAGTAAACTTCCCTGCTTTCATTGTGTTAAGGAAGACAGTGGCTGTCCGTGGTTTTCAGTGTTTGGGATATTTGCGAGAGAGGGTAGAGGGAGGAACGCCTGTTGTCCTGGGGGCGCACCCATTGCAGTTGCTGCTGTGCCTGTTCCTGGAACTTGTATTTCACTACGTGCTGATGACTGCTGAGAGGGTCCTGCCTGAGCCCCCGACCACTTGATTCTAACTTTGTACCTGTCATCTTGCCGATAGGTATGAAGTTGACCAGCTCCAGAGTTTGCGAAATTCGGTCCGGATAGAACTTGAAGATCTGGAACTGCAGCTGGAGGAGCGGTTGCTGGGCCTGGAGGAGCAGCTGCGCGCCAGGCACAGCCCTTTCTCCTTCCGCCCTGCAGCCCTGGCGGTACGTGGGTGCCCTGGGCGCCATCGTTGTCAGTGAGGATTTTACAGTGTTCCGTAGGATTGGAAACAAATGCCTTAACCTAAAAACTTACTTTAATGGCATTAGAGGCACGCAGAATGTTTAAGGAGCCTTTCCCCCAAATTATTTGAATGTACACGTTGTGATCATGGTCTGAAATATTTAGTGTATTTAGAAATACATTGAAAAATTTTAATCATAATTTTTAGTAATAGAGAATAAGAAGCAATGCAAAAGTTTGGGTTTTAAAGGAAGATGATAGTAGGTTACTATATGGCGTTTAGATTTTAATTATTGTCTGTAATTACAAAGAACAAAATACATATTTCACTTTTTTTTTCTTGCTTTGTATAAATATTTTCCTTTATTTGGGATTCTTTTCATTATGCCTTTTAAGGAATCAAATGAGATCTTTGTAAAGACAGAAAACATGTACCATCAAGAGAATAAAAAGAAACACTGTTTATACTTATAAAAGTACTATTTTTTTGTACTTCCCATGTGCCTTTTGATGAAAGATGAACTTCATCAGTTGTATTCTTATTTTTGCCAATATGTTTGCAGTTGTAGAATGTACTGTTTTGAAATGTTGATGTAGTGAATTTTCCTATTACCTAGATAACATACTTGATTTTGTTATAAGTAAATGGATGATCACACACACACACACGTAGGTGCACATATGGAGTAGAGTCAGTAGAATAGAGCTGGGTGTGTGTACACAGGTATGGATAGCAGAGAGTACGAATGTCCTATATCATTAATGACTGTCTTCTTCCCCGAAGCTTTTGATCTGTCATTCTGAGAAGTGCGTGTTGGTGACAGCGGGTGTCCTGCACCTTCAGCCCCAATAGCACATCTTACAGGCTCCCATGACAGTCAGGAGTGGCCTTTGTGACATAAAGGAATGCTTCAGGATCAAAATTAGCTAATTTATTTTATTATAAAACAGCTTTGGTTTGAAAAATGCATATTCATGGACATATTCTTTCTTTTTTAGGGAATGTGCGGCAGTAGAAGCGCTGACAACTTGTACTCTCCTCCATTGAATGTAATGGAGCCAGTAAGCCTCTCTCTCCTTCTAAATCGCTGGGGAAGGGAACGATAGCACATTTTACAAACACACAACTTTCCTAGTGTGGATGAAACATTTTTTTTAAATACAGAATTTGATGCATTATTTGAACTGATTGGAAGTGAGTTTGGCACTTCCGAAAGTCCCTTGCCACGTTAGACCGTTAGAAAGCCAGTTAAAAACATAATTGATTTATCTTATGGCCTAAAGGAGGTACTGCATCATAAAAAGTATTTTAAGTTTTGCTTCTGGGAAAATGTCCTTTTAAGTCTGCTTCTAGGTGCTTTAGGTACTTGGATTTATAAGATGACTACTTTTTGAACAAAAGTCTGATTTTTATTAAACGGTAAATTAGTTTATTTGGGGGCAAAAGCATTGTAAGTAGCTATTTTGTTTTTCGCTATTCTCTCTTATAAGTAATTTGGACACCCATGTGGTAACGAGTAAAATTTCATCCAACTAGATATTCTGTGGCGTTATACACATTTTATGCCTTGATCTCACTAGGAATTTAAATTTTCTTTGCTATTATTGCAAATGAAATTGAATAGTTACTAAGTGAATGAACTAGAATCATGTCTTTACAAGGAAGTGACTTATAGCAATATAGCTAGAATTTAATTTTTTTTTAACTACCAATCTTAATTTCAAGAGAGAAAATTACCATTTTGCTGATTTCTGACCTTTTTCAGGTCACTGAACTAATGCGAGAACAGTCATACCTGAAGTCTGAACTGGGCCTTGGAGAAATGAGATTTGAAATTCCTCCAGGAGAAAGCTCAGAATCTGTTTTCTCCCAAGCAACATCAGAGTCCTCTTCTGTGTGTTCTAGCCCCGCTCATGCTAATAGAAGAATTGGGATCCCTTCTAGTGACTCAACACACAAACGCAAGGACCACAGGGTACCACGCAAGAAAGTATTCCGAGCATCAGTGGCTCTGACGCCAACCGCTCCTTCCAGAGCAGGCTCTGTGCAGACGCCTCCAGAAGTGGAAAGTTCTGAGGAAGTTGGAGCAGCTGAAGAAGCCTCAGAGGCTGTAGGACCCAAACCTAAAGTGGAAGAAGGGTATGCAAAAACCCCTTTAACTCCAGCTGCTGAAGAAATGCATAAAAATGTGGAGCAAGATGAGTTGCAACAAGTCATACGCGAGGTGAGTAAAATCCATGCTTAATAATTTATTTTGTGATATGTGTTGGAGGAGGTTTTATTTAAACATTATTTATAAGATATTCCTTTGATTCACTGTATTCAGTAATTTTTAGAGAGCTTATAAATTAACCTTCTCTTTGGTCCTGCTTATGTCTATTAAGATTTTTAAAAAATATTTGTAATGGCATTTCTGTAAATTTTAGTGAAATTTCAGTTCTGTTTTACTCACTTTGGTGAAGAGGGGGTTTGAAGATTTTGAAATATATAAATATGTGAAAACTCTTTAGATCTCTGTTTCCACATTTATATTAATGAGGGGTTACAATTTAGATATCTTCCAGGATCGTATAATATCATTTTATAATGTCAATTGGCATGAGAAAAGGGTGTTGTCACTTTAAAAAGTGTCAATAATTTGATCTGTTTCGTTTAATGGGTGGACAAATATGGAAATTCTATGAATTGCTCAATGATAGAAATGCAGAATGAAAAAAAGGTTTACCCTGGAGGATAGCAATGTGCAAACCTGAAACATTTAACCATAGTTCTAGTAACCAAAGGACTACAAAGAATTAGGAAGGTGAGTAGTAAAAGATCAAAATTTAATTAAGAAAATTAGCAAAATATTTGTTTATGGCACTAAGATCAGGTAGTAAGAATAAATAGTATGTGTGAGGTCTGTCTGGAAAAAGTCCAGCCATTGTTAATATAATGAGAATGGTTTGCACAACATCGATGTAACCTGGCTGCCAGGGAGAGTGGACTGGAATGCACATGCATGAATAATGACGACTTCACTGTACTAGTCAGTGGGTGTGGTAGACACTGTTGAGTGAGCATGCGTACTCTGGCTATTCTCATTCAAAATGACTGAGCGAGTAGAGCAATGAATCTGTATCAGATTTTGCGTTAAGGTTGGACATTACATTGAGGAAACTATTTGGATGATTCAGAAGCCCACAGCTATGGGCAACTGGTGATTGGCAGCTTCATCACGACAACACACCTGCTCATGCATCACGTCTTGTGCAGAGGTTTTTGGCAAAACATCAAATCACTCAGATGACTCAACTCCCCTACAGCCCAGATTTGGTGCCCTGTGATTTCTGACTTTTCCCAAAACTAAAATCACCTTTCAGAGGGAAGAGATATCAGACCATCAATGAGATTCAGGAATATATGACAGGGCAGCTGATGGCAGTTGGGAGAACTGTGTGAGGTCACAAGGTACCTGCTTTTAAGGGGACTGAGGCATCATTGTCCTGTGTATCATGTTTCTATGTACCATGTATCTTGGATCTTTTTCAGTAAATGTCTCTCTTTTGTATATTACATGGCTAGATACCTTCTGGACAGACCTTGTATAGTTAAAAGGGGGGACCAAGTCATTTCTTAATATTTCAGTCAAGTTTGAGAGAAATTCACATTTTCAAAATAAGCATTATAGCAAAAGAGAATGGCTATATGTAATTTCTTTTCCTGACATGAGATACCAACTTAAAGTGCAAAAGGTCTTATTTCTATAAAGTTATTTGTCCTACAGATGTAATTATTTTCATAAGTTGGTTGTGGCTGGCTAATGTTTATCCAGCTCTGTATGTGTACCTTGCTCAGTTAGGAATGACTGATTATCTATTTTTGTTTCTATGTTTCATGTCAAAGATCAGTTTTTAAGTGAAATTAAGTAATCGTTTTTCTTCATGCTATTATTTGTTGACCAAGGAAGTAAGTTTTAAAGTACCTTTCTTTTCCCCTTAGAAGTGGGATATTTTTGTTCCCTTTAGCTTGCTTTGGTTTGAAAGTTTTCCCTAAAAACTTAACTCTATGTTACCCATTTATCACAAATTCTCCCTTAATGCAAACTGAATTCCTCAGTTTTAAAGTCATTAATGGATGGCCTGATGTGTGCTGTAAGTGATTTCCTAGGAGTGCGTCATTTCTGGATGAGAGCATTGATTCAGACTCAGAGCATAGCATGTATGAAGTTGGTTGTTCTCCCGGACCTAGAGAATTACCTGAACATACAAAAGAACCTCCCATTAAATAGGGAAGATTTTGTAATTTGAAGACATTTAAACTGACATGCAAGACAGATATTTCCGAAACTTTTCAGAATCTGTTCCTAAACCTGTTAATTAGAAACTCCCTAATTCGAATTTGGCTTAAGTTGGAGGAAGTTGGGCTTAACATTTACCCTTTTACTGTCTACCAAAAAAAGAATGACTTACTGAACAAAATATATAGATCAAACAAGGTAAAAGAGGAAATTGGTGTACTTAATAAAATAAACTATTTTGAAGTACTTTAAAAGCATATATTAATTGATCAATTATCCAATGCCATCTATACTTAAAAAATTAATTTGTTAACATCTTCTTAGCTTGGTTGCAATGGTATTCTGTTAAATTTTGTTTACAGAATATTTAAAATTCAGATTACTTTTGAATCCATTTATTTCAAATCCATAATCTTTTTACCTAAATACACTTGCTACTAAATTCCAATTTTTTTAAGCTTATTGCTTTAGCCACCAAGAAAATGAAATGAGATTCTATTCTGTCTTCCCAGTAAATTCTGGGCCCCTGACCCTGTTAACAGAGCTGCTATTCAGGAAGCAAGCTGTGAGCTTGGGTTGAATAGTTTTGCAGGTGAGGATGAAGCATGTTTGGCAGACACTTTCTGGGGAGTTTTCTTACTGCACTCGTGGGTGCATGAAAACAATAATGTTTGTCAGGCCTTTGTTTCCATAATTTTAGCATACATAAAGTTTTTGAAAAGAATGCTTTCATTTATAATGAAATAAATGAAAGTATATACTGTATATACTGTGTTAATACAGTATAATTCTTTTGAAGGACAGTATTAAATGAAAGTCGTTTCAGACAAATGTTTAATACACTATTTCAGTAAGTTTTCGTCAGATTAGAGATACCCCTTTTCTGGGCAGAGTGCGTATGTTATAGTGGGGAAAATACTCCCCACTACAAATACTCCTTGCTTTTGCCCAGGTGGTCTGTGATATATGTAATCAGTGGCCTGGACCTGTTTAGTTACTTGTTTTTTTTTTAAGTAAATGAATAAAAAGATTACTTAATAGAATGAACAGACATATGCCCACAGTAGCAGATTCTACAGTATTAAATGGTCAAAGTGTAAACATAGATTGCTTTGTGTTTAGAGAGTTATTCTTTGTTTACTGAAGTTCCTAGGCTTGATTCATGCCTTTTAGTATCTCCATTACAGTTCCTCTGACACGCTTTAAACATGTGTTTTGGTAAATATCCAGTTTGACTGTGTTCTTGGTGTAACCTCTGTTAGTGATTGCTTGCTGTAATGGCTGCCCCGAAGTCGGCACTCAGTGGATGGTTGTTAAATGGCTGCGTTGCCCCGCACTTCAGAGTTGCAATCAGTATGTTTATATTGCCGGTGAGCATTCCTCTCTTCATCTCTAGTTCCCTGTCTTCGGCCTGTATCACTGTGGAAATTGTGCTCATAAAGGCAACTGTACCATCCATCCCAGTAGAGTTTTCTCACTTCTAAACCTTCCAACCTCTCTATAGCATAGGGAACTTTAGAATTAATTTATTTGTCTGCACATTAATTCTTTCAAGAAATTGTTAAAGAGATTTACTGTTTTCAGTGCTAGTCTGGAGACTTCTGTTTTTCTGCTTTCTGTTTCTTATGTGTGATATGTTTCTGATTCTTGTGCTCTTTCCCTTTCTCTCTTGCTCTGTCATTGATTCATTCAAACGTTAGTTGAGCACTTGTTTTATGTCAGGATACATTGATAAATGACACCCAGTCCTCTCCCTGTAGTAACTCACAGTAAACACTTGGCATTTGACCTCACCCTTTCCATTTCTTTGGAAATTTCTAATTTCTTTCCACTCCCTAGCAGCAACTATCTTGTCAGCCAGACGCCTTTTTGCTCGCACCCTCGCATCCAGGGTGCTCCTGCTGCAGGTTTCCGTTCACACTGTCCTCTAACATCCTCTCTCCTTTTCCATGACCTGCTATGGAAAAGCCTGCCGTTTTCTGAGAACTTTTGTTTTCTCGTAGCCCAAAGTGGTCTCTCATTTTTCAAAATTTGCTGTGTTCTCATGCCATTAATAAATTATTTTTCCTCTTAATATTTTATGAAACAATATTCATTTTGTGCCCGTTTAGATTATAACAACTTCAATGGTGGAGACTTTCCTGCTTTACTCCAGTAAATGTCTATACTCTCCAGATATGTTGGCACACATTTTTGGTTTATAATTAATACTTTTTGACAAGTTTGTTCTGAATGTTGAAGAATGAAGAGATTTTATAAAATTGCTGTATTTCATTGAACGGCAAACTGGAGAAATTATGCTACTAATTGTTTCTTTAAATACGGGTTTGCAATGGTTCTGATTCAACACACATTGTGTTTGTGCTTGTGTATTGTGGCTAAGAGATTCTGGTTTTCATTATATTGTATTTAATAGATATTTGTTTAGAAAATAAATCTGTGTGCTTGACCCATGGACATGGACAGTGGTGTAGGGATTGCCTGAGCAAGTGGGGGCTGGGTGGAAGGGAGCAAAGGGGAAAAAAATGGGACAACTGTAATAGCATAAACAATAAAGTTTAAAAAAAGGATCCAAATTGCTATGAATGTCAGAAACTTTTAATGATATTTAAAGTTTTAAAATATTGGTAGAAAGTAAAATGAGAAGCTTATATTTATTTGAATATATTAAAATGCAGGTGGTTGGTAGCTAAGGAGCATTTATTTATTTGTATACTTAATGTATAAATCTATGTATTATGTATCAATTTTCCATGACAGATTAATACAGAGCCATTTTTGGAAAGACTTCAATTGAAATGTGTCCAGGATGTACTTAGAAACGTTTTAGGAAATAGATCAGGCTGACAGGAAGCTGTGGAAATGTAGAATTTTTAAAAGCTGGTTGAGAGTGTCTCAAGTGCTAATTTAGGAAGGCATTATCAGTTTATTTCAGGAAATACACATTTAAAGTCTTCACAAAGAGCTATTTGGATGTGATGCTATATCGTGAGAGAAAAGGGCACCGTAGCATGTTCAGTGTTTGGGTGTCTAGAGAAGAAATTCTCGATGGGGTTGTCATTGCCTCTAAGTCTGTTTGCTTTTTCCAGCAATGAGTTTCAGAAAGGTGACAGATGTACCAGACAACTAAAGGAACATTTATTCCTTTAGAGTTTATGGTCATTTAAAGAATGGCTTTCATGTTTTAAAATAATTTGTAATAAATAATCATTTCTTTCCACTGAATACATGTGTGTTGCGTTAGAACAATAACTTCTTTAGATACTGCACTTTTGGTTGGTATAAAGAAACGGTATACCTGTGTATTATTTTGCCACTGATGGATTTTCTTAACAATGAGAACACTTGACCGCCCTGCTGATTACCATACAACGGTGGACGTTAATAAAAATGAACCTAACACTTAATCACTTCTTCCAGGTTATTTTGTGCCATGAAGCAACTGCTTAATAGGAGTGTTTTATCTATAAAATAAATTTTCTGATGTTCTCAACTTCAGTGCGATGTTTTATAATGTAGCTGTCTGAGTTACGGTAGACCAGAGCTGGAAGCCGGATCTGGGCTTGCGGGTGGATGGGTGTGGTTCCCCACTCCCTCTCTGTCCTGCCTGAGGGTTCCCGTGAAGGTTGCAGTTTTCTTGGTGTTGTAGGTGATTGCAGAAGTTAAGTGCTATTTATGGTGTGTTTTTTAAAAAACAAAAAATGGATTACAGTCATATTGCTAAGTTCTCATTTTTCTCTTTTTCCATTCTAGATTAAAGAGTCTATTGTTGGAGAAATCAGACGGGAAATTGTAAGTGGACTTTTGGCAGCAGTGTCTTCGAGTAAAGCATCTAATTCTAAGCAAGATAGTCATTAAATGGAATTAACAGGTACATTTATTTCATAGCTCTAGCTACATTTTATAAAATATATATTAACAATAATACTTGGTGAATGCCAAAGTCAGTAATACATTTCTGTAGAATAATACCTTTAATGGAACTAAAAATATTCATTCATTAGAATATGAGAAACAAACATATAATTTGAAAAACATTAATATGTAATTTCCATTGTAGAAAGTAGGAAAAATAGTTTTATAAACTGTTTCATAAAATAACTAACAAATTTTTTCAAAGCCAGGGATAAAAGAATGAATTCGCAAAAGGATGTAGAGATCACAATAGGATCTTGTTTATATACCTATAAATATTGCTTATATTTATATATATATCTTCACATAATAAACAATATAAATACTATTTATAAATATATATATTTAGAGAATATTCTCATTTCACTTTTAAAGATCTTTTTAATAATAATATTTGAAAGATGTTTAATGTTCACTTTTTCTTTTTTAAGGTTAGCATGGACCGCATTAGCTCTGTAATACTGGAGTTGTCAGTGATACATACTGGTGGAGGTGTTATTTCTGCTTCGGAAGATACTTGCTGCTGAGCTGGGCTGCTGTATTCAGCGTACAATGTTTATTTCTTCTATGCATATCTTTTTTAAAAACATAATAGAAACTTAGGCACTTTGCTTACTTTATTTCTTTTCTAAACTATCAAAGCTGTAGCCATTTGAAAAGCCTAATATTTATTTGTATGTCAATATTTTCCAATCAATTCCCTATGTAGAATTAATTTTAAAACTTGAAAACTTCCAGACTTAACCAGCGTATAAATAACATGTTTCTGCAGACTAGCTTTCGTAAACACTGACCTCTATGAGGTATTTACTGTGCAATAACTGATTCATTTTTTGAGAGCTTGAAACAAATAATGATTCTCTCTCTACCACTGTTAATTAGTGTCACTTCCAAGAAGAAAAATTGTTTTGTTGTGAAAATTTACTATTAGTTCTTAAGGAAGTTACTAATAGCAGTAGGATAGAATTCTCATATGGGGTTTCCTACAACTACTTAACGTTCTTACACTGTAAGCATTGTTACTTCACCCAAGACAAATGCAATTTTATTATAGCTTACGTAGTAGTTTTCTTTTGGAAATGTGCCTTATATTAAACACTATGTACTTTTCGCATTGTCCAGACTTCTTTATTATAAGGAGATATTTCTTCTTCTGTCTTTTAGACAAAATAGTAGAGAATTGTCAAAATAATGGGGCCTGTGACTTGAATGGGTAGAAATAAGCTTTTTTTTTTTCCAAAATAGAAGTAATTTAGATTTGTTCTCCTTATAATAGATGGTTTTAGTTCATTTTCAACCATTGAGAACTGTTTGTTTTTATGAAAGATGGTTTCTTATTTGGTTATATATGTGTTAAATAAAAATGTAAAGTAACAACCAAATGTTATTAGAATTATTCCTTTAGCATTTATAATTTTTGATTTCTATTCTTTGTGTGAAACTTTAATCAAAAGTGGTTGAAGTGTTAACATATTCTTTGAAAAACTGTCTAAAAGGTTTATAAATGTTTGAATTATCACACAAAGGCTGATTTCTAAAAAAAATTAAAACAATAAAGTATTTATTTTGCATAAAATGTTTTTAGTGGTTTCTTTTTCTGGAGCTACAGCAAAATGAAATTTGATTAGATTTGATGAGTAACAAATAAGGTCCAAAAGAATTACAGCATATAACCTAATAGGTTGATGGTCTCTTTTCCTGAAGAAGCTGAAATGCAGTTTAGACCAGACCACCCTGGAGAAAGAGTATCCTAATGCTTCTTGGTCTCATCTCGTTCTGTGGTCTTAATGATTGCCATCTGAGGCCAAATAAAACTTTGCTTTAAAATATACTGTTACACTAAATTTAAAAAAGACATAAAACTGTTACCTTATTCTTCGGTCAAATTATTCAGCAATTTAATTAGTTGATTCTAATAACAGTAATGATACGGATAAACCAGACACCCTGTGTTAATAGTAGTGTAGGCATCAATGTTTTTTACTCAGCTTTGTAGCTGCTTTTAGTTCATTTCTGACAGTACAAGATACCCAGAATTTGCTAATCAAAATTAGAAATATAACAGTTGCAATAAAAGACTGAGCCAATGGGCAAATCCCTTAATAATACACAAATAAAGTGAACTTAACAGTATTAGAGTTTCATCTTTCCTCTACCCATTTTAAACCTTGTGCACTTCAACTTTTGAAGACTGCTGTATTGAAGCCACCATGCTAGCTGCTATGTGGAAATGAATGAGAGAGACTTACCTGGCAGGGGAGATACCGTGATCACAAAGATGGTTTTCCCAGGATGAAGCTTATCCATTGCTTTCCAGATGTGCTGACCCCCACAATTTCCCCAAATGTGGGAAACTCAACTGCATAATTTGTGGTTTGGGGGACTGTGTTCATACTCTTCCCTAGGGGAAAAAAGGAATGAGAGGGTCTACGAACTAAGTAGAAAGACAGGGCATTTTTTTTTTTTTTTAATGGGTAAGTTTGGAAGCACTGCATGAATAGAATGACAAAGAATAAAAAGAATTTGAGAGCCTATCCTTGGGTGGTCAGAGAAGTCTAAAGATACGTGGTTTGGGTAGAGTCTTAAAGAATGGGAAATGGAAAGGATGGGGCTCAGGCAGTCAATAACATTAGCAAAGATTGTCCCGAATGCATAAACTCAGTTTGAATTACTATGTGCATCATGGAAGGAATATTTTTAAGAACCTAAGTTGTCTATAGCTTGTGCATATTGTGCTGAGAGCCTAAATAAAGAAGGCGCAGAAGAAAGAGTACCTCCCAATGGTGATTTGGGAGTTGGGAGTCACTGAAAGATGATAAACCATTGTCAATAATGGGCAGCTTCTCAGACTTGAAGTATGTATGATTCCTCTAAGAATATTCTGTTGAATTTCAGTAACAGTTAAAATATGCATTACATCAGTTAAGACTATTTGCTCAGCTGGCCATCTTCAACTAATTTTTTTAAAGACTATATTTTTAGAGCAATTTTAGGTTTATGACATACTTCAACTTTTTTAAAAGGAAAATAATGTATATAAAATAATGTAATGAAAACGTATGTTTGGGGGATTCCTGAAGACATGTACTGCCCGTGCCCCTCACCTGACCAAATGGAAGTGGAGCTGGTGGAAGAGAAGCATGAAAACTGAAGAAGCATAGGTTCTTTTCTTCTTTTTTTCCTTTTTCCACTACTGGGAACAAAGGATTTATACCAGTACTAGGAAGTGGGAAGAAGAGACATTCTATCTTGTAAGGAAAGCTAAGGATCTAAATTTTGTACTGGTATATATGACTGCTGATGCCATTTATGAGAATGTTGAAAGCATTTAATTGGCACTTATTCTGGCTGTGTTCTAAATGTATAAAGTTAAATTGCCGTATCTAATTAATAGCTCCTCTCCTATACAGTTTCTAAATTTCTATTTATTACAATGAAATCGGGCCCTTTGCCGTGTTTTCGTTGTTCCCATGATCACAGCTGATGCTCGGATAGTCATGCTGAATGATAGCTTGCATGCACAGTGTCAGTGTGCTGAGCAAGTAAACCGGAAATGTACTCAAAGATAAACTTAGCAACCCAGTATCGGGGTCTGTTTCCCTTGTATGTTTTTGGTACCCCAAAGGAGACTAAATCTTTTGTGAACAAATATTAACTAGTTTACTTGCTCACTTCATTTACTCACTTATTAAATTTTACTGGATACCCTTAGAACACAGGTGGCAAACACAAGGCCCTCCACTTTGTTTTATACCACCGGGCACCTTGTTTCTCCCCGGGGGCAGCACCGAGCTCCTCGTCCCTAGGGAAGGAGTAGTTACATTTATACAGTCCTAAAATTACACTTGGCCCCTTGAAGGTAACCTTGAGGCTACATGGCCCCTGGAGAAAATGAGTTTGACACACCTGCTTTAGAAGATTGACATATAAAGAGATTGAATAATGACATGTTCTAAGGAAAGGTGAATAAAATACATTGTTTAGAACTTTGATGAATCTATACATTTGGGAGTCAGATTGTCTCTCTTTGGTAGCAAGACCAGAAGAGCAGGTTTTCCTGTCAGGTGTTTTGAAGGAGAAATATGTTAAGCAGAGAAAGGACATTTTAACTCTAAGGAGATACCATCTGAGGGAAATCTTTTCATTATAGCCCAAAGTTCAAAATAAAGAACAATTGTAAGTGCAGCACACGGAAGGAAACCAGGAGGGAAACTACCTAAGTCCTTATGGAAACGTGCGGTGGTTGAGAGACCTGTGTGGCAGCAACAAGAGCAGGAGCAAAGAGCTGTTTGTTGTTAACGGTAGCAGGTTATAAGTCTTTGTACCGTGTTGACTGGAATTGGGAAAATGCAAAGACAGTCTGAGTCAACCAGTCAAGAACAAGGATGAGACCAAAAAAGGAAAGAACTAGCTCTGGAGATGCTGCAGAAAGAAATCAGCTGTAACGTGGAGTTTGTTTCAGTCACTGGTATTTGGAGTTGCTTACCATTCCCTTGGGGAAGGGATTAGCGATTAAAAATAGTTACACCTGTGTTGAACACATTATAATTCCTTATTTGTGTTCTCCGGTTAATTGTTTAGTAAATCCATTCACAGATGATTCATGTTTTGTTTCTGTACATCACAAATAATTCCTTTTATTATTTATCAAGTCCCAAAGTGGACAAAATATCCCTTGTGGTGTTTTGAAGGATATCTGCTGAGTCAATTCACAAACATTTATCACAATTTTGTGTCTGGGCAAAGATTGCTCTTGATTGAATCACAAGTGGTCATCAGATAAATCTCAGTTATGAATGTTTCTATTTGTGTTTGGTTAGAAAGTACTTATATCATTACTGACCTATTGAGACATGTAAAATAAGATCGCTCAAGTAAACCTTTGAATAAAAGAATGTGTTTAACTAGGTCTCATCAGCCTGTGAGGACACATGGGATTGCATTAATGATGACCGACGTATTTTTAAATCTTTTCCCATCACCTGCTGAGTCATATTGTGTCCCAAATCTCATACATTTACAATGAGGGGATCTCCAAGAGTTATTCATGAATCTTCGTGACTGTTTTTATCTATCAATCCCAAGTGATTTCTTCTTCACAATTATATTCATTAAACGTACATTTAATGAACAGCTCTTGAGTATAAAGCACCAATGACAAAGTTAATATTGTTATGACCTTATTTTACTCTTCGCTAATTCTGCTAGCCTTTGGGTCAAGTTTTTTTTTTTTTTTTTTTTTTTTTTATGATTCACAAAAGAGAGTTTTAATTTCGGTGCCATTTTTTGTTGTTCTTTTTGGTATCTTTCAATTGCTCTGTGGGAAGCCAAAAGCAGATCACAAATGACATCACAATTCTATTGGGTATAATTCTAAACCTTTTTTTAGAGTGAATATTAATTTACTAGAAGAATCCTAGCTTGATCCATTCTGCCTGTGATGTCCATAATGGGAAAGGAAAATAAATGAAACAGCCTGTATCTTGTGAGATGTTTTACTTCTCTAAAATCTAGGTATACATTTTGACAGAAATTATTTGTAAAGAAGTACAATAGCAGTGAAGGAAACTTCATCCATGATCAGAGATTATGTGGGCTATAAAACACAGTTGAAGTATCACTCAATTTCTCTAAACTAGGCTTAACCTCCCAAAGATTTTGGATTTGTGTCTACCCATAGGTAAATTCCTTTTTTTAAAAAAGAAATCCAACCTGGATTTCTTTTCAGAAAAGCACCCTGGAACTCGATGTGGAACATCAGTGAAACAGGTAACTGTCCATTTATAATACACCTTGGTTCATGGATCAGCTGCATTATAGCAAAGCTGGCAGCAAAGCAGCTTTCCTTAAAGTACTTCATACCTTCCGATTAATAGCAAACATAATGGGAATGAGGAGAAAGCAGTGGAGCAATCAGTAAAAGCCTGAATTTAAATCTTTTGGTGAGGAAATATTTCTATGATGGAAAAATTCTAACCACAGATATTGTTAGAGTAATATGTATTTCTTCCATAGTATGTTCTGAATTTCAGCCTTTCCTGTCCGCTTTTTCTTTTCTTACCTCTCTTTCTACAAGACCTAGAAATTATTTCCTTATGGAGAGATTTCTGCTCGAAGAATATTATTTTCTTCCTTAAATCTGTGCATGATATTATCTGATAGAGCTGGATAAAAATGTCTTATTTTGCCAACATATGTCCCTTAAAATGTCATTCTAGTCTAAACGCTGTTAAAGTTTGAGACCTTAGATTGTACAGAACAGGTTCATTCTTATGTGATCTCGCCTATACATTTGAGTCTTTACTGAGTTTGCTAAAAACCAAAGACATCTATGTTCACTTCTTTTTACAAGAAAATATTGCTAAAATATATATAACTGAAGGGAGTGGAAGATGTAAACATCAGTGGTCCAGTCTAGAGGCAGACAGGCCCCTGTTCCAGGCGTAGCTCTGCTACTTTCTTGTGTCAGCCTCACTCTCCCGAAAATAACAGTAGCACCTACCTTTAGTTTATTGGGGGGGGTTAACAAGCTGTAGAAAGGACATTTAGCATGCTGCATAGCGTATGATAAAAGCTCAATAAATGTTAGCTATTGCAAGAAAGAGTAATAATGATAATAATAGAAGACAGAGCAAAAATATATAGCAGTGAATTAAAGCATCCAGAAGATATACCATATTGATTATTGGAGTTAAATATGAGTGAAAATACAGTTGATGTTGTTCCGACTTTACGTTAAACCACTAACTATCAAAATTGTGTGGTTTGTCCTGCCTAAGCTTTATTTAATCCAGAAAAGTTCAATATTGGATATTTTGGTCAGAAGTTTTATTTTTAAGAATATACTTAATTGGCACCACAATAGGAGGTTAACCAGGGTAATTGCCAAAGATAAGATGGATGCATTACTCTGTATCATAGACAGGATCTGAATGTAGCTTCAGAAAACTGGGATCCTCAGTTTTAGCTAGCTGTAGTCCTTTATTATTATTTTTATAAAAATCCCATTGACAATAACATTCTTTTAGCATTAACCTCCTGCCTCTTTTTCTTTCTCATTTTTAAAAATAATGAACTGAGTTGAGCTTTGAAAACTCTGTAAGCATAGAGATTCTCAGTTGGGCAAGGACAATTATCAGAATATGTGTTTGTGCGTGTGTATCTATGCACACAGAGTGGGTGGGTGTGTTGTTTCCTTTTATAATTTTACATTTGGAGAAATATTCCTTTGAAATAGAAACTACAGCCTTTTTAAATTTTCTGAACTGGAATTGGTGAGATATGGGTTAAAAAAAAGTTGAGAAAAGATAGACCAAGAAATTAAGCCAATTTTATCACCAATATAGATATACTACAAATAACATGTACTATATACAGAGTGCCTTATAATTATTTGCTTCTGAGGGGTGCTTCTATGCAGAATATTGGAGTTCTAATTGATATGTATCAGTGAAATGATTTCCAAGTTAATATAATTCTGAAAGACAGTCCTACATTGAGTAATTATTGGCAGAAATTGCCAATAATTTGCACAACAGTATTTTAAGGCGCCACAATGGGACAGTCAGCATCTTCTCTGTAGGGGGAGGAATCTACAGCTCTGGCTCAGGGGGATTGCCAAGGGATGACACTTACTTAGCTATGACTTTTGTATCTTACAGACTGAAAATCAGGAAGTGTGGACATCAGTATGTCATGCCCTTGACTTCTCATTACAGGCAAGAAAAAGAAGAGGCACTTTTGAGAAGTGATGGCCACTGCCAACTTCCTGGTTTCTTCTTTAAACAAGGAACATTTAGATAGTGCCAGGATATTCTGGTACAATGCTAGAAAAACATCCCATATGCCGAAGGTGGTTCTTTCCAGTAACTATTTTATAGTTACTGCTACAAAAAATTTCAGTTATCTCTTTAAAAAAATTAAAGGATTTCTAAGTAATAATGATGCCAATCTATAAAAGTAACTATAAAAATAACTTGATAATATTCATAATAAGCCCCTGGTTTAGCAGTTAGGTTATTTGTTAAACTACCTAATTTCTCTTCAAGAAGAAATGTGTGAACAGTTTTGGAGACTTCATTTTTTTAACTGATAGATTCTAAGCACCTAAACATACATTTATAGATTATGTCAGGTTGTTTCTTTCCCTTTAAAATAATATTATATACAAAGATGATGTTGTCTGAAACATTAGCAATTTGAGATTACCTTTTACATTTTTCCTTTGTTGAAATAGCTAAGGAACAGCCCTAGCCAACTTCCAGCTCTGCTTAGCAAATCTTGATTGTCTTTTTTCTGCCAGGTACCTTGCTGCTTTCCTCCAAGTCCTGATAGTCCAATTCTTAAATATTGAGTAAACTTCACTGCTAATGTCTCAGTTCAGGTCCTCTAACTTCTTGCCTGAGATATGGCACTATTTCTACCTAGGCACTGCTGCCTATAGCAGTTCATCTGAAGTCCATATCCCCCTATTGTTAGAGTGATCGTGCTGCATGCAAATATGATTCTGATGCCCCTCTGTTGCTTAAAGACGTCCAGTGACTCCCCACTGTTTTTGAGGTAGTCTCTTTTTACATCTGCATCTGTGATTGGAATAGTCCCCCAAATATTACTTTCTGTATGCAGTCCTTTTTTACTCAATTTATCAGATTATGTTTTCCAAAGATAGTCCAAAAATATGTCCTGACCCACCCACATATTCTTCTAAAACCTTGCAACTCTCTCCATCAAGAGCTGAAGTTTATATCTCTTTCCCTTCAACGGGTTGAAACTTTATGGCTGCTTCAGACAATAGAGTGTAGTAGAAGTGATTACCTGTGATTTTCAAGGTTAGGATGTAAAAAATGCCATGCACTGCCTTTTGGTTCTTTCCTGGCACTTGACCTCAAAACCCAGCCCCCATGCCATCAGGAAGGCCAAAATACCTAGGAGGGAGGGGCCTACGTGGAGAAGAATGGAAACTTTAGCCTTTGGGCCTGGCTGACCTTCCAGCCAATGAAGAGCATCAAATTCCTCACCATGTGAGAAAGATATCCTGAATGTGGATTCTCCAGGTGCCAGTTGAGCCACACCAGATGATGCCGCATAGAGTTGGGACAGGTTGTCTTTGCTGAGCCCCACCCAAATTATAGATTCATGGATGAAATAAGTAATCATTGTTGCTTTAAGCCACTAAATTTTGGGGATTAGTGTATGTATCAGTAGGTAATTAGTACTATTTTTAAAAATTTTTATTTATTAGTAGAAACATTAATTTGTTGTTCCACTTATGTATACATTCATTGGTTGATTCTTGTATGTGCCTTGACCGTGGATCAACGTTGGTGTGTCGGCACAATGTTCTAAAACAACTGAGCTACTGAGCCAGGACTGGTAATTGCTACTAATTTTGGTACCTAGAAATGGAATGTTGCCATAACAAAAACCTCAGCTGGGGCATTGGCTTTGGAACAGTAGTGTGGGAAGAAGTTGGAGTGGTGTTAAAGAGACTGGAGAGCCAAAAGGGGCTCAAGTAGAGTGTTAGTGGAAGCCTAAAATACCTTGAAGAGGCCATCAGAAAAGCCTTGAAGGAAAATATTATTGAAAACTGAAGGAAGGGGACCCTAATTAGGTGATGGCAGAGAGTTTGTCAAAACAGTCATCTGTGGAAATTTGGCAAAGAGGAAAGGTACCTAATAAACTAAGTGATCTAGTTAAGGAGATTTCCAGACAGATTATTCAAAATGCCACTTGATTTTTTTCCTTATTCTTTATAATAAAATGTGAGGAGAGAGAGATGACCGAAAGAATAAATCATTAAATATAAAAGAATCAGAACACGCTGGGTTTGAAATAAAATTATTTCTCTAAAAGCAAGTATTAAATTGAATAATGGCTTCTGAAAAAGATCAAATCCAGGATGAATCTCTAAACTCTTTAAAAATTTTAATGCCTACCTGGCCACCTAATTTCTGTTAAAAATAGGGCTTCTAAGATTCTTAAGGGTGTTCTACTCTTCATATTTCATTGCAAACACTATACTTTTCTTGATGATTGTGGATGCTAATTGTGTTACTAAATTTGGCATGACTGAAAAATTATATAAACAACTTTAGTCATAAATCCCAGAACAAGGAAGTTACAGTGTTAACTCCCTCTGTTAAGGACAGTTCATTGGTTATGGGAAATAAAGTAGGAAGTAAATATCCTATTAAGTGTGGCCAGCAGAAGCAGTAAGGACAGAATCCTGTTTCCTTTTATTCATGTCATTATGTTAAGTTTAAGGTGGTGAATTAGAGTTTAAATGTTTTCCTTTTAAATACTTCCCTTTGGTTCTGGCGTTTGGGGATTGGAAGCTAGTGTTGCAGCACATACATATTTGGGACTGTCTCCCACCCTGTGTGGAGCGTGTGCCCCCTGTGCAGTCCACATCTGCAGTGATGACGGTAACTGAGCAAGCACAAGCTAAGCTGCATTCCTTGTGAAACAATCTAGTTATGGCAAGCCCGAAGTTCATAGCCCTGGTGATAATTTCCAGAGTGAAATGTTCACAAGGTGAAATGGAAACACATCAGCAGTTCATTCTTTTCTGTCATCTTGTTTATGGAAAACCTAAATATGCGGATGAGCTTCCCTTGTTTGTGTTTCCCGAGCTTTGGTGGAGACATACATGGAATTCAACCCAGTGAGTTTGCATTTCTATGAAGCTCTGTAGGAATAGCTTTCTGTTGTAAACAAGTAGTCACTTTTTCTGATTTCAACATCATTTCTTTACAAAGAAACCCAATTTGATCAAACATAAGACCTAACGTTGAGTGATGGTGGAATTTCACTTTTTAGTTGTCCGTCATTTGATTAGTCCAGTTTGGATAATTTAAGAGAGTTGATGTATATCAGATGTTCATTCCTGATTCACTCTGGCAGGATATCTTTTTCAGCTGAATTTATGCTTATTCTCTTAGGACTTTTCTCACTCTAATAAGAAGACACTAGCCAAAACTCACACTTCCTTGCTTCTGGGTTATGATGCAAGGCTGCCTCCCTGACATTAAAGGAGAGAGGCAGCCGTCCTGGACTCTGCACTCCAGAGGGCTCCGCTGTGGCCCTCATCTTTTGACTTTTGGGGAGAAAATCCACTACCACCCCATGACAGTAACTACAGCTGCTCCATATCAGGGTCCCTGGAGAGATGGGTATGGTGCAGGATGGACATTGTCAGACCAGACACCAACTGTTCAACTATAATGATCTTTATGGTACATGGGCTTTTATAGAAGGATTTTTCTGCAGAAAGAAGACCATACACCCTTTATCTAGAGACAACTTTTGTGAACTTTGAAGTTCATATAAAAGGAACCAGTCTGAAAGAACTTCCTATCATGAGGTCAGAAGGAAGTTGGGAACTCTAGAAAAAGGATGATGGCCAAAAGAATTTTTAAGTTTGGGGATTTTTTAAGTTTGTAGTTTTCTTATTTTTCTTTTCATGTTCATCTGTTTTCCGAAAATGAACATCTGTGACACGCATACATTGAAAAAGAACTGTGTACTTCTCTTGGGGGTCAGCTAATGAGGCTGTATCCAGTGTGTAAACATTCTTGGGAGACAGACTAAGGGAGAGTGTGGACAAGACACTGATCTGTTGAAAGTAGAAATTCCCATGGAAGTTGACTAATCCTGTGACACAAACGAGGTGAGTTTTTAACTCATTCATTGTGAATTAAATGTGCAAAAATGTAGATTTTTATTTCTCTAAATCTGTGATTGCTCACCATCTCTTGTACTTGATGCTCATCAAATTGTAATTCCCCAAAAATTAAAAACACGATTCTTCTAAAAGTGTAAAATAGAAAATGTCAAACATGAATTTAGTTAATTACTGAGGCAACCAAAGGAGTGATAAAGTTAATTTAAAAAAATGTACTGGACAAATAGAAATATTATCATTGAAAAAAAGAATGTCAAAATTAGATTGTACATTGAAATTTAAAACCTTGTGTTTTAATCTTTTTGACCATACAGAAACCATTTGCACAGCTACAGAATGAAATGCATTTGCAATGCTATTGGACAAAAATAATTTGAAATATTATCAGTTTTCTGTAAGTTAATATTTACTTTTTTACAGTTGTAAGATACCCTAATTCATGAAAATAGGAAGTCAAACAAAACTATATAGATATAAGTAATAAATCTTTTGCTTATTCCCAATTCCCTACTTTTGTTTTTATGATAATGATATACTTAATCATATTTTCTCTCAAAATGAAAAATATAGAGTGATTTCTCCTGAGTTATGATTTCAATGAGGGAGTGAAATTATGGCACAAATATTTTGGTATTTTTTAATGTAAAGCTAAAAAACAATATTGATGTGATTATTATTATTTTTATTTTAAAAGTGTGTTTGCAAGTCAAAATAATCAATAAAACAAAATGCTTAATAAATTAAAAATCAAAGCTTATGAAACATTACACATCATATATAAAAATAAAATTATAAAAATACAAATGTCACTCTAGTGACATTCTAGAGTGATATCTTGTCACTCTAGTATAACAGATAAAATAAAAATATTATATCAAAAATTCATACAATGCTGAAAGTTTAATAATTATAAGAAATAACATTGAATTTTTAATTACAATTAAGGAAAATAAAGCCCCTGAATACTGGAATTGTTATGCAAGTCTGCTGTTGTATAAATTGTTACAGACACTACGAAGGGCTTTTGGCTTTTAATCAGTCAATGTAATGTGAAGTGTTAACTCTAAATCGAGGGTTGTTTGGAGATGTAAAAGGATGCTTTCTAAATGAGGATACTATTGCTTAATGCAAAATTTTAAAGGAATGCCATGACTCTTGGGAATATCTCAAGAAATAAATGATACAGATTCCATATCCTTCCCCTTAACACTGTCTGCCTTTAATTCTGGTTTTCAGCAATTTGCTTATAATTTCCCTTATTGTGGTTTGAGTTTCCTAGATGAGATTCTTACATCTGTAGGTTCATACTTTCAGCAAAGTTGAAATTTTTTAGTCATTATTTCTTCAACTTTTCCTATCTTTCTACCCCTCCTTTCCTTCTCTGAGCCAAATATTTATAATTTATATATATAATATATTTAATATATGTATATAAAATTTTTGATATTATTTCTCAGGTTCCTGTGGTTCTGCTCTCCCCCATGTCATCACTCTATGCTTCCTTTTGGATATTTCTATGTCTGTGTCTTCAAGTTGATGGATTTCCCCCTGTAGTATCTAATCTGCTGTTAATATCAATCAATAAAATGTTCAATTCCAATATTACATTTTCATCTCTAGAATTTTCACTTGGTTCATTTCACATCTTTCATTTCTCTCTTCCCTGTGTTTCTGTTTTTCTTTGAATCTTTGAGCCTATCTATTTACAGTACTTATAATAGCTGTTTTACAGTCCTGTCTGCTAATTGCACCATGTCTGTCATTTTAGGGACTAGTTCTATTAACTAATTTATCTCTTAGTTATGGGGTATACTTCCCTGCTGCATCATATGACCACTAATGTCTTTTAATTCTTATTTTACACCATTGAGTGCTGGATTTTGTGCTATTCCCATAAAGCGGATAACACTCTGCCAGGGGAAACTGCTCGCAGATCAGCTTGGTCCTCAGAAGGCTTGCCTTTCCATTTCTCATATGGGTCTATAGCATCCTTTAATTCCACTACGAACCCTGAAACTTCTGGTTTCTAATGAAATGCCATGTGTATTTAACAATGATTCTCTACCCTGGCTGATGCAAACTGAAATGATTCCCAGGTTTACATGAGTTCTGGGAATAGTTTAGTTTACAGCTCCCTAGTAACTTCTTTTCTTCCAGTAGGTGTTTTTTGTCTGGCCATGCTGAGTTTCACCTTACCGAGATTGGTATTCCCCGAAAGACCTCTATGCAGATTTCTAGAGCTCATTTTCTGCATAGCTTCCTTCTTTTTGTTAATTTTCCCCAAAAATTCCAGCTGCCACAGACTCCCTAATCTCTGATCTGTCTTCTCAACTTAATGTAACTACTAGGGTCTGTTTGGGACTTCTCCCTGTGCCGCAGCCCAGAAATTGCTGGGGTGATCATAGGGTTCACCCTGTTTAGTTCCCTTCTCTAAGAGGGCACAGTTATTCAATATATAAAAACAGTTTCATATAGGAAAGATTGTTTCATCTATTTTGTCCAGTTTTCTAGTCGCTTGCAGTAGGAGTGTAAGTTCTGTAAACAGCTGTGCTTTTCATAGAGGGATGCATCCATTTAAAAATATCCAGAATAGCAATACTATACCAACAAAAATAGTGTGTCTTCGTACTTAAATGTAGCACAGTATATTGGAATAGCAGAATGTCAACAAGTCGTATAGCAGCCACTACATCTGGAGGAAGTAGACCAACTACCATTGTTGACTAGAGGCCCCACATCTGCTCTTGCTAGTGTTGTAGATGCAATGAGATTTTCTGTAATTTCCATTCAATTTCTTGTTTAGGATAGTCTTCCTCACATTCCTCTGCTAAGAGCTGCAGCAACTCAACTTGAACATGCAGAAATCTCTGCAGATAGAGATGAAGGGGCTGTGCACAGGGCCCTATCATAGGTCTTCTCGGTCAAAATAGGCCCCACTGCCTCCTATTCTATGGCACCCATGGCGGTTTGGCATGGAACACTCTGAGGATGCCTCTAAACAGAACCCCAGGACCCAAACAAGTGAAATTTCCTTCTGCCCAGAGAACTGAGCTATTTGAGAGTTTTCTGCCATGTAGTTTATTGTCTAACCCACCGTCCTCTATACACAGGGGGAAGGCAGGGCAGAGGCCTCTTTGGAAACTCATCTACGACTCATTTACTTGCTCTCCCCACTCTCAGGATCCTGTCCACAAGTTTTGCACTGAATTGTTTCCCTCTCAGATTCATATGTTGAAGCCCTAACACTCCCCACCCCTTCACATAGCTGTGTTTGGAGTAAGGAAGTACAGGCAGATCACAGAGACATTGAGAGTTCAGTCCAAACCTCTGAAATAAAGTGAGTACCACAATGCACCGAGTCATTATCTTTTTGCTGGTGGAGGGTCTTGCCCACTGTCACCCTCTCTCTGCCATGGGAGGACACAGAGACAAGGCAACCATCCGCCAGCAGGAGGGTGCTCCTCATCAGGAACTTCATTGGCTGATACCTTGAGTTTAGACTTCTGAGACTGAGAACTGTGAGAAGTAAATTTCTGTTATTTAGCCACTAAGTCTGTGATATTTTGTTATCGTGGCCCCAGTGGTCTAAGACACCACACCTAAGGGAGCTTTTGTTATTTTTTTGTTTCCTTTCTTTGGGTTAGAAAACTCCCCTCCCGTCACCTGCCGTATTCTTCACATTTACAGGTTTTTAGTAAAAACTCTATTCTCAGCCTTCTAGAATTTGTTTCTTGATATTTAAAGGAAAGGTTGTGAAATTAAAAACAAAAACACACACAAACCCAAAAAACTTCTCTATCGCAATCTCTTGCCTGGCTCTTAAAATTGAAAACTAAATTCAAGTCCGTTCTTACTGAAATTGATCTAAAGAACCTAATTTTGGAATCCAAAAGCCAAACTCTGACTACTCTCTCTTTTTTTAATTATGACAGTCTTAACCCTCCCAGAGGTAATGAAGAGCTCCACTGAAAAGGAGTAAGATTTGAAAAAATAAATAAAAAACAAGGAAGTACTGGAAAGAAAAGCATAATAATGTATTTCAAAATATTATTTCATTACACAAGTGTAAAACAGGATTGTCTACCCATGCATAAAAAAAAATAACTGAGAAGAACTAGGTAACACCAAACAATGGTTTAAAAATAACTAGTATTCTGTTGTAAGCTCTCCTCTTTCCCCTCTCCAACCCATGGTGTCAGTAGAATTCAGATGACAAAATTCTTCTCTACCTTGACAGGGTCTCTGGTACATGCTTGGCCCCTACATTGGTCCCAGGATTACTGCCTGTCTGATGTTTTCCATGTTTTATCTCGGAGTGTAACTCTGCTGTTTAGTGAGGTCTCCCCGTCCTCTTGGTTCTGGGTCCTGTTGGCTAAGAAATTCTCTAGGTTGGGCTTAAAACTCTGCTTTCCTCCTTATGTAGTTTCTTTGTAGAGTATTTTATTTTATTTTCTCGGGTAGCCCCAGGTGATATGTGCTTCTTGATGTTCTCTCCAGTTTCCTGAAAGATTTAGAACAGGGGTGTCGAGCTCATTTTCACCAGGGGCCACATCAGCCTCATGGTCACCTTCAAAGGGCCAAATGTAATTTCAACTCCTTAACAGTTAAGAGGTAGTTATATTTATACAGTCCTAAAATTATTTTGGCCCTTTGAAGGCAACCGTGAGGCTGATGCGGTCCCCAGTGAAAATGAGTTCAACACCCCTGATTTAGAACAATATCTTTCATGGTCAGAGTTGGAGGACAATCCATATGGCATCACATGGGGTCACCTTGAAATAAGGCCTGTTAGTACAAAAGCAGCCAGTGGTTTCTATCCTATGGTTCAAGTCAAACATCTTCCTATATGTTTCTCTGAGTCTTTGGCATATCTTTTATATTCCCTGAGAGATTTGAAGGTTGCCTTTAGCCTAATCTTTTTGGAGAATTTTAATCCCCCTTTTTTCCCTAGAGTCCATTTACAACTTCCCCTCAAGGAACATCACACTCTTTTGCAAATATATATACTAACATGTTAGAATTTTCAGTTAATATACAAATTTGATTCTTCTGGAATCCAGTCCATGCCAGTTAACATGGCAGAAGAGATCTATTGGCTGATAAAACTGGAAGATGACAAATAAGGTGGCTTCAGGGTTGGTTTGAGTCAGCTGTTCAATGATGTCTTCAAGGATTCAGTTCCTCTTGTCTCTTCTCTGTCTCTTGTATGTTCAGCTTTTTCTTAAGCCTGGTTCTACTTTGTGGTTGACTTTGATGGTTGTGTCCGCTCCCAAGGCAATGTGCTTCTCCATGCACATCTACGGACGAAGAAAGGATTATTTCCAAGAGTGTTCTCGGAAGAGGGAGGGCACTTTTTCTCCTGAAACCACAAGGAAACCTCTCTGATCTCACCAGCCTGACATCATTCATCTTGGAACAAGTAACTGTGACCAAGGAGAGGGATTATGTTCATTAGTTTGGGCTTCAGCCACTTGCCCAGTGCTAGTGTAATAAACTCAGGGGAGGTAAAGATAAAATTTGGGTAGGACGAGGGAAAGGGAGAGTAATGTTGGACAGTAATGGCAATGCCCGGTATATTTAACTACTCAGAAGATAATAAATGTCTTGAAAGTGAAGAAAAACATACTATGGATTGACTAATGCTAGGCCTTGTGCCAAGCAATATATGTGATTCTGACTCTGTTGGAGTGTATCTGCCCAGTCTATTGCCTCCTCTCTCTGAGAATCTCCCTGCCCTCGGGAATGGGCTCTGATAGCCTGCTGTTAGACACCTGGTACAGGTTAGGCCAATTGTCTTTCTTGTCCAGGAATTTTATAGTGGGATTCAAATGGCAAAATGCTCTGTGGGAGCAAACATACAAAACTGGAAGCTGTGGAGTGGCCGTTGTTGTATGTGCCAGGAGAAACAAGGAAAGACAGTTTGGGGAGAGGGAAGAGGAAAAAGTAGATTATGAGCAGAGAGAAGCAGAGTTAAGGTAGTTGTTTGAACCTAGAGAGGGAAAGACAGGGGAAAGCTTCCTTGGTTCCCAATGACTTTCACATTCAGTGACTGGTTCAGCTGCTCCCAGGCCTGTTATCTGTGTAACGAGTTGTTAAAACAGAACCCAAAGATAAAGAACAATGTAATCGATTCCAGACAGCAGTACCTCCCCCCGCCCAGGGTCCCAGATACTAAAGAAAACTGCCAGACCACCTGTGCATGATTTGTTAGAGCAGGGGTGTCCAACTCATTTTCACCGGGGGCCGCTTCAGCCTTGTGGTTGCCTTCAAAGGGCCGAATGTAATTTTAGGGCTGTATAAATATCACTACTCCTTAACTTTGAGCTCTGTGCTGCCTCTGTGTAGAAACAAGGTGCCTGGCCAGATAAAACAAGGTGGAGGGCTGGATTTGGCCCTCAGGCCTTGTGTTTGCCACCTGTGTGCTAGAGGATAGAGAATTCTTCAGCCAGCTTGATCAGTACCTCAGCTGGTGTAAGGAGGAAAAGGTTAGAGAGTAGAGAGATTTCTCTGGGTGAGCTTTATGTGGTGTTCTCTGCTCCCTCCTCATGGGAATAGAAAGATGTTTTACCTTTATCTGGAACCAATGAATGACGACTAGGAGGGGGTTTTGATGTTGGTGTCTCGGGGATTGAAGGTGATAGACATTGGTGTTTGACTTAAGTCAAGAGGTGCAGAGACAATTTACTGAGGCAGTATGCGCTTCAGATTGGCTCATGGGGTCAAAATTAGACACCTTCCCAAAGTGAATTGACCTGGGTTATCTTAAAAGGAAATTTCTTCCAAAAGGACAGCCTCAGTGGGTTATGATACTTGAAGAAATGGTGATTGGTTGCTGAATGAGCCTAACAGAGTTACCCAGAGGAGGGCATCGCTAAGGGGGGCAGGTGTCGTTGGTAATTCTGAGTGAGCATCTCTGAAGAATCAACACAAGTGTCCAACGGAGGCAGAGTCAACAATGCTTCAGTCCAGAGGGCACTGAGGCCAGATTACAGTACACCAGCCTGTAACCCGCCTCTGTTCTTCCTGTCCCTTGCTTCCTAGGCTCACTTCCCAGAGATCAGAACTGTGGCTTACACAGGGGGAGAGGTGGCAGAGGAGAAACTGCTTAAGAAGCCAGCCATGGCCCTCTCTCCTCCTGGCCCTGAGGACCCCACTCTGGGAATGGGGAAATCTGGACATCAGATAACAGTTTAGATATTTCATTTCTTTACTGAACTAGACTGTAGTTTTGCAATTATTAGACTAGATTGGAACTTTTAATGCCGCCACGTTATCTAAGAGTGAGTATAAAAGCTATAGGCCTGTACAAGCTTTATCTTTAACAGTGAGAATATATTTATTTTCTTTTTTACATTTTTGTTACTGACTGAGCTGTCACATAATCTTTTTAATGACTCTGTGAAGCAGATATGATTATCTCAGTAGGAATTCTTTTCTCTCCTCTGTACTTGAGGAAGCTGAGGTTGCAAGAGCCTCATGGAAGGGCAATGACTCATGAAATGGACTTTAAAAGGAAGAATAGGTTTCTAGTAAGCAGAGATGAGAGAAAGGAAATTCTAGGAAAGAATAAAGGAGCCAAGGCTGGGTAGGGTGTATTCCAGGAACTGTGGGAGTCTTCTCTGCGTACAATAGAGACCCAGGCGGTGTTAGGGTGAGATAAGTCTGGAAACATTTTAAAGTAATAGAGGGGCAGTTCTGTAACATCCCTTTACCCCTTATCCTCCTCTACAACTGCCTCCTTTTCATTCTCTGAAGAAAATGAAGGCATCCTTTCCATTTGATCTATATGGGAATGTACAATTTAGAAAGTAGGGGTTATGTGCCAGACCCCACAAAATACAGAGGGAAATTGAAACAGCTTTTGAGATAGGCAGACCTGGTTTCAAGGCAATTACTATTGTAAGAGCATACTATTTCTAAAACTCAATATCCTTGTCTGTAGAGCAGGGAAATTACTCCACAGGGCTACTGTGAGGGCTAAATAAAATAAGATTAAAATAATGCAGAAAATAATTTTGTGACCTTAAGTAAATCACAGATGTCTTAGGTCTCATCCCTCAGTTTGCTCATTCCATCGGGTTGATGCTAACAGTTTATTCATGTCAATTTGAAGTACATCACAGGTGAGATTATTTTTTTAGGCATAGTAAGTTATTGTTTTCTTATAAATGCTCAGTATCAAATTTAACTCTTTATGGGTCTAAAATTAACTTTTTTGTTTGAGGCATAAGAAAAGTCCTTTTGGTGAAGGTGAAAGGATAGTTAAACTGAAAGTTATGTACGTATTGGGCCTGAAAAATTTTAATGGTCTTATTTAAACTGAATACAGAGGTACTTAAGGACGCAGTTGTGAGCTTGCTTTTCTTAGGAAATCAATACTCGTAAAACTCTAGGTTGAAATTGAGAATTAAAAACCACAGTGAGTTTATTTTAAAACATGTAGTCTGTCATCTTTATTTTCCCTTTGGGTAACATAGTGTTTATACCCGGAGCCCTATTGCTGTGGCTGCAGTTCTTTCACTGACTTTGAGGTGAACTTCACGGGGTGCTAGAATCAGACCATCAGGGCTTTGAGACTCATGTAGCCCAACTCCCTCATTTAAAGAGTAAATTGAGGTACAGAGGAATGTGAGCTGCTCGGCCACCCCCTCTGTTTCCTCAAGGTGTACAATGGAGACTCCTGTTGTCACCAGGACCAGCTCCATGAGGGCAGGACTGGTCCTTTCCCTGCTCAGCCCGACCACCACCATCATTGCTCTCCCCCTAAACCTAGATGGTACCTGGCCCTTAACAGGCCCTCTAAGGCCCTCTAAGTAGAGTTCTATAGAGAGGGGAAGGCAGAGAGAAAGGGAGAGAAACATCAATGTGTGGTTGCCCCTTGCACAACCTCTACTGGGGACCTGGCCTGCAACCCAGGCACCTGCCCTAACTGGGAATCCAACTGGCGACCCTTTGCTTTGCTGGTCAACACTCAATCCACTGAGCCGCACCAGCTGGGTCTTTCTAGAGTTCTTGGAAAAAATAAAGTAATTGTATTTAACTCAGGTCAGAGTACTTCATTCTCACCAGAGCCCAACTAGAAACAGTGGCATTCTTGGGGTGGCTTAGGTGAATCACTAATCACTGCTTAAAGAAAAAAAATCCCTGCTGCTCTTCTCCCAGATACGTGCTTCAAGGAGTTGCCTGTGTGAGAAAGGGCTCCACAGCTGATCAACACCTGCAATTTAAAGCTTTCTACTCTTGTAACTTCTCATCTGTGATTCATTTAAAACCACTATGTCTTCTGTCTAGGTTATCCTACTAAGTACAGCCCCTCTTATTCAACTGGCAAGCACACAGGTTTATCAAAGCTCATTCTCAGAGGCAGTTAGAGGACTGAGTATCGAGTGTCCCATTCAGGATTCCGGAAACAAAAAATTCATTTATACTCATGTTTACGTTTGCCTGTCCCACGCAAAGTTTCAGTATTTACAAAAAAAATGCTTATGTCTTTTGGTGTTATTCAGATAGAGACTGATTTTTTTGTATAGTTATCTTTCAGGCTATGTGAATGGGAGAATGATTCATAGTCAATGAAAAAGTTAATGGTTGAATAGAACGAATCAGATTAGATAGTTTGTAATCTTGAAGGTTTTTGTCTGGAGAGGAGATAGCGAAATCTGATACAGCAATAGGCTTCCTGTCCTATGTGTAGAGGCTAGCTGTTGGCTGCACTTTTCTGGGGTGAGCACAATAGTAATTAGGCTTAAAGGGTGGCAATTCGGCATTTTTTATGAAAACCAAAGAACTTTCTGGAGTTCCTATAAAGGGAGAAAGACGCCTCTATGCGGTCACTTTCGCTTATTTTCAAATCCCATCTACCAAGGCCAGATCTGCGGCTTACTTCACCTTGTTTACCGTTGACTTAGAGCCGTGTCTGCAGGCTGAGCCCAGGTGCCCAGGTGCCCAGGTGCCCAGGTGCCCCTTGCAGAGAACCTGCAGCTGCACATTGGGCTTGTTTAAAACTGCCGAGAGAAAAGTACAGCACCGTCTTTCCAAAATCAAGCCAACTGCTAATTAAGTTGTTTGAACCTAGCAACTTAATAAATGGAACGATTAAGTATTTCTTTTGCTCTGGGTGTACTGCGAAAAATTTACTGAGACCTCAGGGAACCATCAACCAAGAAAGTTTAAGAATTCCTGAATACATATTAAGAGATATCAGAAAGATCACAGTTCACAAAGACGTTAAACACCCCCCCAGAAAAATCGGAAATATTCCATCTTTCTATTTATTGCCTGCAGACTTCCCCATTCTGCTCTCAGCTATGTAAACAGAGGCAAATATCTAAGGTCAGCAACCAGACTCACCTTCTTGCTTGTTATCAGTTTACTGCCACTTTACTGGCTATGAATTCCTTCTACGTATATCTTCTTATCTGTATCTATAGAAAGATGATATTTATCTGTATGTGCATATATAGATTTTCCCCCAGACGAATCTTAAAAATTATTTTAAAAAAGTTAAAGATAGGGGTTTCATGTTACAGAGTGTGCTAGCATGGAGCTGTGGAGTTCTCAAAATCCGAACTGAGGGCCGTGAGAAGTGTTGATATGGAATCAGTCTCATCCTAGGTGACCTCTGCCAACTTTGCAAGTTCTTTAATAGCTTCTTAGTCCATTTATAAAACAGAGAAAAAAAGCAGATGTTATTGAGGTTTTTTGTTTATAAAATATTCTAAGACGCTGAGGTGAAAGGTGTGACTCACAGGAAATGCCAAGTATGAGATAAACTGCCCCACAGACTCCTGGCTAATCCCTTTCGATGTGATGGAAACTTGATTTTTGAGAAACTGCTTTATAAGAATCCTGTTCTCTGTATGAATGACTCTAGGACATGGACAATGGAGAGAGGATTGACTATGGGTTAGAGGGGTGAGCTGGGCAGAGGGGGGCAAACAGGAAGACAATTGGGAAAACTGTAATAGAATAAACAATAAAAAAAGAATCCTGTTCTCATCAACTGTACCTTTCCTCTGAACTTTGTTTCCTTTTTCTTTTCCCTTTACAATACTTTCAAATAGGTTTAAGTCATTAAGCAATTACTTAAGGGACACTTGAACAAATATAATTTTTTCCCAACAAGTAAAGGTCATATGTGTGTGTTTAAGTGTGTACATCCCTTCCCTTTCAGTATTTGTCCATCGAGGAAATAGGTGTTTAATCTCACCACTACCAACAGAAACAGTTCTGTTTTGGTCTGCAACACTCCCTTATTTTAAAATGTTTTCTAGGCAGTACGTACACATTGATTAAAGAGATCAGAGTAAATCTCTACTTTATAATAATGTACTTTCATAATATTCTTACGCTCAGGTGACATTCACCCATTAAGCCTTTATTTGGAGAATTTGGAACTATAGGGAAGATACTTTATCTTTTTCATAAACAACACTTTTCCTGATGAAGAAAACAAAATGATCCTGAATCCTGGCACACAAAGATGAACTTTATCAAAATGTTGGTGCGCTTCATCCCAGCTTTCATCTGCACACAGTTTTATGTTAATACAGTTTTTACTTTATTCATCTCATTGTGTATCACAGTTTATCTGAGTAATTTTGAATACTATGCACTTCAATTTAATCTGTCATTTAATACTTAACAGCTTTCTTTTTGCACCTTTCATTTATAAAAGCCAATTTAAGATTATTTTAGATACAAGTAAATTGAAATTGTGAGGTATAGTTTTAAAGTATATTATTTTTTAAATCTTCGTCTGAAATGTTACATAATTTTATGTTTATTGATTCACTCTGTAATTATTCTAAAGCTCATACCACCAGCTGTTCATAGGGATATATTGTTAAAACTTAAAGTGGCTTTTGGGCAAAAAATAGTTTGATCGGTTGTTTGAATTAGAATAAGTAGTATTGACGTGCTTTCCCAGTGGGCAACTGTGCTCTTAGCCTGTGATAGCAGATTTGTTCAATCGTATGATTTGTATGTTAATTTTTCTCCTTACAACTGAAAAACGTCTTGAAAAATAAAAGATAATGTTTTTATTAAACACTGTCTCAAAAAGTTGTAGTCGTGTGCCATTTAACGGTGAGGATATGCTGTGAGAAATATACCTTAGGCAGTTTCCTCCCCGTGTGAAAGTCGTAGCATGGACTTGCACAAACCCAGATGGCGCAGCCTGCTGCGCGCCTAGGCCATGTGGTGGAGCTTATCGCTCCTGGGCTACAAAGGCTGTGCAGCATGTTACTGTACTGAGTACTGTAGGCAATGGTAACACAATGGTGAGTCTTTGTGTATCTAAACATTAAACGGGCACAGTAAAAATGCAGCATGAAAGATAGAAACAGTACACCTGTACAGGGCACTTACCATGAACGGGGCTCACAGGACAGGAAGTTGCTCTGAGTGAGTGGTGAGTGCATGCGAAGGCCCGGGACATCACTGTATGCGGCTATAGACTACAAATGCTGTGCACTTAGGCTACGCTAAGTTTATTTTTAAATTATTTCTTCAACAACAAATTAACCTTAGCTTACATTTTTACTTTATAAACTTCTAAATTAAAAAAAAGTTTTGACTCTTTTAATAATGCTTAGCTTAAAACATAAAACACACTGTGCAGCTACACTAAAATACCTTGCCCTTTGTATCCTTCCCCTGTACCAGTGTGCCATGCTGCAGCCCGTCCTGTGGTTGTGGTATTATGACGGCTATGACTTTACAACTACGATTTGTGATGTCATCA
>PVKU01001760.1:0-272142 GCA_004027475.1 Anoura caudifer
ATTAAATAATTATTCCCTTTGCAGCAGTTTTGGATCAAATTGTGAAGCTGTTATGTACCGTTTCAACTAGAATTACTTCTGACTAGACCAAGTACCAAATGCCAGGAGAAAAGCTGATGTTGAAACTGGTACATAATCTTAATGGTCAGAAAACGCTCAGCACTGTTGAAATGATAACCTCCACATTCACATTTTTTATATTCTCCAGAGAAATAATTGTGGTTCATTTGGAAGGGACAGAGATGATCCCCAGTCATTTTTTAATTTCATTTCTCTAGGTTCTTTCCTGGGCAACTAACTATCTCCTTCACAGAACCCAGAGAATTCCCTTCATTCTAATTCTTGGTTACTAAGTTTATTTAAAAAGTCCACAGTGAGAAGAGTATTAAAATTTTAAATAAAGACAGGGTCACTAACAGTGCCAAGCTGAGCCATATTGGAACCAAAGGTAAATTTTAAAAAATAGTAATACTGATCCTTTATTCAAAATTTTGATATTATGTTCATCATGGAGTTTTGGGCACTAATTTTGATTTCCTCAAAAAATGTTGCATTAGAATGCAGTTTGGCACCTTTACATTTTGCACCTGAGATGAGTATTTCATTCACCTCACCTGAGTGCTAGCCCTGGAATTTAAGAAACTTTGTCCAAAGTTTCTCATCATTGGAGAGGTGGTCTGATATGAACTGTTTCCTTGTTACTAGAAGTGGAACTTGCAACACTCGCAGGCAGTAGGTTTATATGATAAAAGGTGGAAAAGGCATTTACATCACCTGAATAGTTTCTACTGTGCACAAAACAGAAAGACCTCATTTTCTGAGATATCGACACTCTTTTTTGTGATTATGAAGGCTCCTCAGTTCTGCCCTGCCCCACTGAAATCGTTCTCACTCACTAGATTGATGGCAGAGCTGTGTGCTACCCATCTTGGTTTACTTAGTCCCGTAACTCTTAAACAGGTATTAAATATTTGTTCCAGGGATTGGGGGGAAAAGTGGTACTATGAAGCAAGAAATATATTAACTAATGTGTATTTGGCATATTTTCCTTTAATTTTAGCATTCATTATTATGTTAAAGAGTATTATTATAACGAAGTAAGTAATGTCAGCAAACTATAATTTTTTATAGCAGAATCATACATAATAGTATACCCTAGAACCCAAACAACATCCTAAAAAGGTCTGGCTATTATGTATATTTTGACATATTTAACTAATAGAGAATACATTTGAATTATGAAGTCTGGACTAGAAAGAAGGGAACACATACAAAGTCTGTTTGGAAAAATCTGATCACTGTTAATATAATGAGAAAAGTTTGCATGATGTCAATGTAACCTGGCAGCCAAGGAGAGTGGACTGGAATGCTCATGTGTGAACAATGATAACTCCACTATACTAGTCAGTGGGGGTGGTAGATGCTGTTGAGTGAGTATGTGTACTATGTAGCCATCGCATTCAAGATGACTGAGGGAGTAGAGCAATGAATCTGCCTGAAATTTTGTAGTGAGCTTGAACATCCCTCCACAGAAACCATTAGGATGATCCAGAAGGCTGCAGCTATGGACAACTGGTGATTAGCAGCTTCATCATAACAACGCGTCAGCTCAAGCATCACGTCTCACGAAGACATTTTGGTGAAACATCAAATCGCCCAGGTGACTCAATCCCACTACAGCCCAGATTTGGCACCCTGAAACTTCTGGCTTTTCCCAGAACTAAAATCACCTTTGAAAGGAAAGAGATTTCAGACCATCAATGAGATTCAGGAAAATACAATGGACAGCTGATAGCAATTGGGAGAACTGTGTGAGGTCCCAAGGTGCCTACTTTGAAGGGGACTGAGGAGTCATTGTCCTGTGTACACTGTTTCTTGTATCTTCTTCAATAAATGTCTCTATTTGTCATGCTACATGGCTGGATAACTTCTGGACAGACATCCTATATAACTACAAAGAGCTGTAGGTATTCACTACTTTATGAAGTTGTATAATTTTTTAACATAAAAGTGGTATGTAATAAAAGCATGTAATAGAAAGGCACATCATCATCTGGAAATGCTTTCTCCCCATTTCAACTGGGTCTTAACTATAACTGGGCATCTTGAGGCTTGTCTCTTTTCTTCCATCATATCCAAATAAATTACATATTACACGAATTAAAACAGAAAAACTTTTGAAAAGGAATGAAAACCTTATTAAATTTTGTTGAGGGTATTATGGAGAGTACTAAACAGGCCACCACAAAGAAAAACATATTAAATTTTTCTTTGCATAAACATATTAAATTTTTCTTTACATATTATTTTTCCTAATTCCTGCCCTTACTGTAATGACACATTTTTTCTTTTTATTGAATTTATTGGGGTGACACTGATTAACAAAACTATACAGGTTCAGGTGCACAACTGTATAACACATCATCTCCATCCATCACCACTGACCGGATACCCTTCTCCACCTCCCCTCACCCCACCTTCCCCCTGACAATCACCACACTGTTGCCTGTGTCCATGACTTTCCTTCTTTTTTTGCTTGATCCCTCCACCCCCTGACCCCCACAGCCATCAGCCTGCTCTCTATCTATGAGTCTGTCTCTATTTTGCTTATTAGTTCATTTTGTTTATTAGATTCTACATATGAGTGAAATCTATGATACTTGTCTTTCTCTGACTGGCTTATTTCACTTAGCATAATGTTCTCTAGCTCCATTCATACTGTTGCAAAGGGTAAGATTTCATTCTTTTTTTTACAGTTGGGTAGTATGCCATTGCATGTATTTATTGCAGCTTTTTTATCCACTCATCTACTGATGACACTTAGCTTGCTTCCATACCTTGGCTATTATAAATAACACTGCAATGAACATAGGGGCACTCATGCTCTTTTGAATTAGTGTTTCAAGCCTTCAGATATATTCCCAAAGTGGAACTTCTGGGTCACAAAGCAGTTCCATTTTTATTTTTCTGAGGTAACTCCATATTGTTTTCCACAGTGGGTGCACCCCCACCCCCAGTGCAGGAGGGTTCTCTTTTCTCCACAACCTCCCCCACTTCCACTCAACTCTCTATCTCTCACAGTCTTCCTGGATCTTCTATGTTAATCCTCACTTTTGCCTTTCCCTTATTAAAGTCTTTAATTTGCTTTTATCTTTGCTATCCATGCTTCATTTTGTTGTGTAGCAAAGCCACTTGTTATTTGTCTTCTTTGTTTCTTTATTTCTACCTGTAACCTCCAGTGCAGCCACCACTGTAAATCAGCATAACAAAAAAGTACAGTTGAGCAACTAAAATTCTCTCACAGGTTGGAGAAGAGGACTTCGAATGTTTAGATCCCTTCTATCACACCATTTGTTTCTGGTGATTATTATCTTGTTTCTTATAGTTTGGGTCAGTTACAGGTACCTAGAGTCTATTGAGCTCTGTGGAGGTGATTAGATATTTATAGTTTATACACATTTATATTCAAATATGAGTATGCAATATTTTTTTGCCAAATTCACATTGTATTGTTTGATGAGTAGACCAAAAGTAGACCTGGAGTCTTTAGCATTCTTCTCATAATCACTGGATGCAGTTAAATCTGACACCAAAGAAGCTAGTGTGAAATGTGTTATTTTTTTTAAATCATGAGACTTTACATGACTAATTATCATGCCAAGCTTCTGCCTTCCACAAATAAAGGCATCAAATATTGCTAAGCAGTCCTTCGGGGCTATAGTCAGGTGAGCTGTAGTAAGATTATGAATATATGCATGGTACTTGTCAAGAACTTGTCAGAACAGGACTGTTGTCCAGTGAAAAGTATTTAAAGCCATTTCACCCAACCACCACTCCAGAACTTATCACAAAACCAGGGGAAAGAGAATAACATTTTTAGTTATTATATGAGAGTTTTAGGAAAAACCAATAGTGATAGACTTTTTTTGTAAAATTTGGTTTTATTTTTGCTATCAAGTTTTGTATTAGTCAGGGTTCAATCAGGATTTAGGAACCAATTCAATCATTTGAACAGGAAAACTTACATATAAAGACTTATCAACTAAGTAGGGGATGGTTATTTATGAAAACAGGTAAAAAGAACCCTAAGGTAAGGTATTCAGAGATAGCAAATGTGGAAAGAAGCCACCCCTAGAACTTAGGGAAAAGTGAAAAGGGAAGAGACTTGGAGAAGAAAGGGTTTCTCACCAGGCTGAGTGAGATCCCTGAGGAGAGGCTGAGGCTACCTCAGGAACACTCTGCATGATCCTGGGTTGATGGAAGAAGTGGATGGAGGTTATCAGCTGTTGTAGAACTTTGAGAGCTGTCAGAACTATGGAAAAGTCTTCCAGAACCCCAGGAACACCGAATTTCCCATCACAGTTGAAAAACAAAAAAACTAGAGGAGAAAAATTCCCTCCTCCCTCTTCCAGCTTTGCAGCCTCTCTTCAGCTCCCTCTATTGGCAAAACCTAGCACTGCGCCGGTTGGCAGAGGAGAAATGCGGGCTGCAGAGCCCAATTCCAGTATCACAAGGTTGGGCCAAAGGGCAGTGTGTGGAGATAAAAGGTTATAAATTAGGAAGTAGAGTGATCCAATTCATCATTGTCATTAAATAAAGTTAACTCAGTATGCAGTATTATCTCCCTTCTAGCACTTTTAAATTTGGGGCATGATAGCTTGGATGGCTGTATAATATCAACAAAACAGTAAATAAAATTTCCTAAATTTACACTAAGTTTTACGGGACATGTATAATTCATAAGAGAAGAAGGTTTTGATTAACTGTTGCTCATTCATAGACCACATAAAATCAAAGAATATGAATATGGGAAAATTCTTTAGAGGCTAAGCTGAGATAACCAGCTTCCATTATACATGGGAATTCTGACTTTAGTTCACCATATAAATTCTTTTTGAATACTTCTAACAATCAGGGGTTAGTTCACAAGCTGATAAGCCACATTTGTATAGAAAGTTCTAATTTTCAGAAAGTTTCTTCTTATCCTGTGCCAAAATCTGCTTCTTTTTAACTGTCTGCCGTGGAGCCTCATTCCGTCATATATAATGCACTAAAAGCTTCCGTGATAACCATTATGACCACCGGCAAACATGTGAGGTTCTGTCTTACACTGTTCTAGCTGTGGTAGTTAACCGCCCCTCAGATGGCAGTTTCTACACCCCCACATCATGGAGGTCTCAATCCTATAACCACATTATTCCTCATTAGCATCTCTTCTACAATGTGATGCTCGGAAATGACCTTTATTAGTTGGACATGATAGGACTGATGCGAAATAAAGTGGGTGTATCACTTTTAAGGTCTGGAGACTATATTTACAGGCACGCTGCCTTAAAATTTGACTGGCTCTTTCAACAATTACATTGTGTTTTGCTTTAGTTATCACCCTTCTCCAGCTGCTCCTGTCATTCCAGAATCCTAGGGATCTCTTTTTAAAAGCATCAGTAGTTCATTGAATTGTTTTTATATAGAAAAAATATTGAACATATCTTGTTCCAAGAATACTGTAATATTACATACTAAATCCTTATTCATTTTCCCTAAGACAACCCCCAACTGGGATAGCAGGAAAGGCTGGTATGAAGGCTTCCTGGACTCCTCCAAGCTTCCTGTAAGCTTATAACAGTTGCTTTAGAAACAGGGAAAGCAGACTTTACCTGTGACTATAAAGTCAAAAGTGAAAGTTGGATATCAAGCTAAATTACTTCTTAATTACTCTTCAGGAAGAGTTCGAAACATAATTGTTTCCTCTATGTTACCTAATGTGAAGCAGGATGAGACGGAAACAGCCCTTTCCAAAGCAACAGTTTACAAATGGGTGCTGCTTCCTTCGCTTTGCTTACTCCAAGACCCAGAATCTTCATGGTGGTGGTCAGTCTAAGGTCCAAGAAGCTACAGCATCTATCTCTAAAGACACTGGGATGGGTTCTTTAACTTAGTGTTTTTGAAGGCAGGGAAAGGATTTGTCTGAAAATGATAATATGTGCTTAAAAATACACGTATAAATAGCACTTACATGAATGAAACATTCATTTTTCTGTACAAAAACTCAAGTGTAAGTATCTATAACAATGCATAGGTTGTATATTCCAGAGTTCTCTTCTCTCAGATATCTGCTAGTTCCTTCACCTCTTTTAAGTCTTTGCTCAAATTTCAGCTTTTCAGTGAGGCCTGGCTTGACTATTTAATATTTTGCAAGTGGTCCCTTCTTTGAAACTCATGTTCCCTTTCCTACTCTACTTCTTCTTTTCCCATAGCATTTAATGTTTTCTAACAGACTATATCGTTTATGAATGTGTGTGATTAATGCTTGATTCCAGTCTTTTCTCCCCTCCCCCACCCAGATTCTTCAGTCTAAGTTCCTTGAGGGCATGTTATCTGGGTCACCACATTTTCTTTGCACCCTGATATAACACAATAAGTATTTGCTGATTTAATGACATTCACTTTCATTTTATTCTCACAAGCTGGTGATAATTATACAAAGAAGCATATATTCCTTGTTCAGGCTTCATTGGATGTTCCATTCTTCCTATTGTCCAAGTTCTGCAGCTTCTCTGTGTGCGCTCCATTATATGTTACTTTCACAGACTGCCTCGACTGATGTTTTGCTGTTTTAGCCCATTCCCAAGCTCTATGAACTTAAATAACATGGAGCCTTTAATTGAACCTGAGGCTTTGCTTGCCTGTGAAACACTACAAAGTCCAGGTGGCTGGCTCTGTTTGCCCTGCAGCTCCTTCTAACTGAATCAGCTCTATGCTCAGCTTTCTCCACTGGTCTCTGGGGAAGCTTACACTTTATAATTGTCCTCCTCAGTGAGAAAAGTCACTTTCTGAAGGGAAGCTGCAGTGCCACTCCTGTCGTGGTGTGCAGTACTGTGATACTTCCGTGCAACACCATTGGACAGGCATCTTTGTGCAAGCAGAAACTCAGGAGTATTACTGTTTAACCATTTTCTCTCTGGCTTCTGATTGATATCCCTAACCACTTTATGTATTAGAACTCTATGTATTGTTTAGTTTAGGCTGAGATAACAAAGTACCATAGACATAATGGCTTCTAAACAACAGAAATATATTTTTCACAGTTCTGGAGAACTTTCAGGCTGTAAGTCTGAAATCAGAGTGCCAGCATGGCTGAGTTTTGGTGAGAACCCTCTTCCAAGTTGCAGACTACCAACTTCTCATTGCATTCTCACATGGCAGAGAGCGGAGAAGGGAAACAAGCTCTCCCAGGGATACTAATACCATTCATGAGGGCTTCGCCTTCACGACCTCATCTAATCCCAATCCCCTCCAAAGGTCCTGCTTCCGAATACCATTACATTGAGGGGTAAGGTTTCAACATGGGAATTTTGAGGGGATATAAATATTCAGTCCATAACACCTTCTTTCCCTATTAGTCACACTACTGACACTTCCATCTTCCAAATCTTAAATGTTGATTTGAGGTTCCAGAGAACCTTTCTTGGGCCATTTACGGCGGGTAATTATCCTTTATACAAATTCAGTAAGCTCTGACTTGATTAGCAGCCAGCTGATTATTTTATTCACAGTTCACATTACAATTCATTCTATATGTTGTTCAGTATCTGTATCTCCCAGTGAACACTGGACTATAACCTGCAACATCTCTACTTTGTGCACCCAGCCTGAGTGTAGTACCAGGCAGTCATCCAAAACTAAACGGATCTGAGGGCAGACGGGTGTGCTGTCCGTTTATCATACCTATTCACTGTACACGTGATATGTTGACCTAAATTGATGCTTATTTAGATGTGGGCAGGTATTTTCTAAAGACTCTGGTGATACGTACCCCAGTTATTCTTATATTTAATGATTTATTAATGGATATTTTCTTGATTAGAATCCCTGGACAAAGCTGGGACTATTTAACTGTCAGCATGCATAACTCCTCTTGCTTATGATCACATTTACTGTCCTTCTTAAAATATACACAGAAATTTGATGAGGCATCATCACCATATACACACACTATACCTATGGTATCTCTTTTAAGTAATTTGTCATACATAGAGAAAAGATATTCTACAGTTTACAGAGATAAGTGACTAAATGTGAATACACTTACTGTAAAAACCTCCTAGCATAGGCAAATATTGGAAATATTTATAAGTTCAATGAAATATTTAAAAATTAAATAGTACATCCTACATCTTGTACTAGAAGATGCACATTTCATAGTTTATATTTGTACAAGATAATAATAATGAACTGTGCTAAATTTCTATATGCCTTATCTCATTTAACCTCAATTCTATGAATTCAGTATTATCAGGTTTTCATTTTACACATGAGAGGGTTGAGGTTTAGTGGTTAAATAACTTGCACAAGGTCATATAACTAGAAAGCAGCAGACTTGTGAAAGAACCATTGATCTTAACCACTTTGCCCTAATCCTCCAGAGGATTATTCAAATCATCACTTCCTGTTATCATTGCTTTTGAAACTAAGACATTTTAATAGATTCAATAAAAAACTGCACTAAATGAATTAGGAAAGAGAATTGTTGGTTTACTTTTTTGCTAATTGTTTAAAATTGAAGGTAATAGATCTCCAAATAAAGAAGCCAGTAAATTGGTTTTCCATGTGTCCCTCTAGACATGGAGTAGAGGGTGGGAACAGCAGAGAATCATCTTTATGGGTTTGTTTTCATTGCCTTCTCCAATGCTGTGCTTCAATCACCTTGAACTCCTGTCAAGTCAAGGTTACAGAATGCCTATTCTATAGTCCAAATACCATGCACAAAACACCCATAAGTAGTCTGTTTTCATGGGACTAATTCATTTTTATAGCTGTTCCCTGAGGCCCTAAACAGAGAACTAGCATTGAAGATGGAATTTCTAAAGTAATTATATCTGACAGACAGCTAAAAATGTGAGACAGACATTGAAAAATTATAATAACTTGAAATCCAGAGCTATCCTCCATCAATTCCTACTGTGATTAGTTTAGTTTGACTCTTTTCGAAGTGCAAATCTAAGCTATTGAAGTGATTTGTTTTTCAATTCAGTTTGCAAACGCTTATTTTTCCTTGGAAAGTTTCTAAGCTTTGACTTGATTAGCAGCCAGTTGATATTTATATAAGAGGAGAGAGGAGACAATGAGACAAATTATAGGTTTGTGCCTTTGCTGCTTTAAGGAACAAGCCCTGGTAACTGAACTAGCTTCAGACCAAACAGTAATTTTTGGCCAAAATGGCCAAATTTTGGTCAAATGGATTTTTATATATGTGTAGCAGTCGACATGACTAAAGTGTCTGAGTTCTTAGAAAAACAAAGAAAAGTAATTGCTTGGATGGGTCTTGTGGTCTAAATTATTTTGGAGCTGTTCTGCTTTTGCATAGGCAGCCCTTGGGAAATGATCACCAAATAGTTAATCAGCCAGGGCCCAGGCACCTGAACTGGGATGGTGGTGGGGAGGGAGATGTGGACGTCTAAACTGGAGGATCCCAAAGGGAGACTTTTTATGTTACATCAAGCCTGGGAGCTGTTCTGTTCTCATCTTGCCAGAAGCTAGAGTGAGATGTAAAACTTTGCCAGCTGCTATATTAAACCTTAGGGAAAAAAATGTACAGAACTGTAAACAGAGAGGGGTCATTCCCAGGAAGTTGGAAACTGCAGTAGTCATTTTACTCAGTCATCATCCACATAGGTCAAGGCTTAAAAAGAAAGAAATGAGGAGAGTGTATTTTCTTAAATTGGTAAAGGGCAGAGCTTTGCTTAAGGACACAACTTCAGATGAATTACCTCAGTTCTGGTCTTCCTAGACCATTGATAAAGAATCTGTGCTGAAAAGAATGGATCAGAGACTGAGAATTGGACAATTTCTTCATTTACGATTTCCTCCCTCCTTCAGCAAGGAGCTGATCTTGCTGAAGCAGAGAGGAAAGGGATTCGGTAGAGAGGATAGCAGGCCATGAGAGAGCATGTATGACCCTGTCATAGACCTAGGCATTTCTGGGGTGGCTAAGGATGTCAGTACATCCTGATGAAGAGGGATCATTTAATCAGTCAATACCAGAACAACAAGGTTTAGGTTTTGAAGCATATTGCATTATGGTTACCTCTCCAGTAAACAGTATATAGTTCTTAATATGTAGTGTTTGGCTGATTCATTCTTAGTGAACATTTTGGGTACCTTTAATAGAGTCCAAAGATCCATGTTACAGAATTCCAAGTTTTCTTTAACAATACCTAAAGAAGTTTCAGTATTCTGGTATTAGTAATACTCAGAAAACTTAAAGGATTATCAACCATTACAGCTTTTGGCGAGGACAAATACTTGCCCTCTCAATGGCATCAATGTGAACAAACTAGAAAACCTGCTCAAATACTACAGAATGGTGTGGGAATAAGGTCCATTCCTGTCAGTGTTACAAGTTGCACAGTGATGACTGTGTTTGTGACGCAATGCCAGTTAAAATAGGAGGCAGCTGCTTCGCAGAATGTGAACTAGGCTGCCAGTTGTTCAGGGGGTTGCTAGACCACCTGCTTCTCACTAGATAAGAAAACGCAGGCCTCCTTTTGATATATAACCTAATCAATGCCAACGTGGGTATACATTTTCCTACCTGGCACAAATGTGATTCTATAAATAAACGATTATGTATGTATTTTTTTAAGCATTTTTAAAGGGAAGTTGTGTTTTGGAGCATGGTATTTACCGAAGCATTTGAGTTGTACACAAGACACGTAAAACAAATAGAAACATTTGTGTACCGTTATACACTGAAATGCCAAAGTGTAAACACATGTCATTTGTCTTCATGGTAAGAGCAATTTCTTATAATTTGAGTTTATGTAAAGTCATTGCTGACTGGCTCTGGATAATTAGATCAAAAGAGAATTCTTCCAAATGGAGCTCAGCAATTCCTTTGTTTCAGACAGTGTTTTATTCACTAGAGCTGTCAGAATTCAAAAGCTGAACTTTGGTAATAGTTGATGTGGCACTTTGTAAAGAGCACGAATCAATTGAAAAATGAATTACTTGTGGTGTGTGGCCAACATGAAATTACAATGATAAACCCAACTTACTAAGAATGGTAGAAAATGTGGCAAGGGCAAAATATTGGTAACAGATTATGCAAACAGACAAAACTATGACTTTGGAAGAAGCAAACTTTACTGTGAAATATTGTTAACTCTAGAGCTGCTGTAAAGGAAGTCATGTTGAATATTTGGAACCATTCAACATAAAACCCATGTTAAGTGTGTTTACCTTTACTATTTGGTTAGTTGAAATGGCATACTCAGGAGGCCGTGATACAGTTTATTGGATATTTTTAAATGCCCTTCGATTCTAATATGGTTCAAATGCATGTTTTACTTTTTTATTTAAAACACTTTGTAAATGGCATTTTGCTAAAAGTTGAATCTGCCATGAAATCATATTGCTTGAAGGAGTTCTAAAGGCTGTAGAATGAATTTTCTAGTTAAATATTCATGATGTCTTTGAACTATCGGACCATTTTGAATAATAGTGCACATATATATTTTTTCTTACTATTGTTTTGCCTATATCTACACAGTGTTGGGAGGGGAAAGAAAAGAAATTGAGACCCAAAGGAATATGCCAAATCATAAATTTAGAATTAGCTGATTTTATTTTTAAGCAAAGTAAATACCCTGAATGCATGCAAGTAGCTAGCAAGTAGCTACAAATTTGTAGTGGATTTTCAGCTCTATTTAAAGCTACAGTTGTTACACATCATCTTACTTTTAGTAAACACTCAGCAGATAATTAATTTGCACCAGTAGTTATATTGAGCTTACTCTGAGGTCCCGTCCTCCTAGTTCTTTATCAGTCCCTTCTAGGGTTGTCCCTGACAGCATATCTAGTACATACGACCAGTCATACCCTTCAGCATTCCTCAGGGAAGTTAGATTAAGTTCAGTTTTCTCACAACAGGCAATCTGCAATATTTTAATTGTTGGCTCAAATATCTGGATCTTGTAGACTTATCCTTGCCTTCTTCCTGGTGTCCTACACAATGCCAGGCACACATCAGGCACTCAGTGAATGCACACTAAAAAAGAGAGTCTCTCACAAACGACAGGTTCAGCTGGGTAGAATTCCCTGTCTGCTGACGACAGAGCTTCTCATTTCTCTTTTCTTCTATTTAAAAGTTGCAGAACACACAATGTAAGTAAGCTGCCTGGGTGACACTCTCTTCTCATCCCACGTCACAGCTCCCCCAAGTGATGGTAGTGGATGGACTTGCAGTGGCTTCTTGGGCAAAGAGGGGAAATTAGGAGGAAAGTGGAACGCCCCCTGTACTGCTGATACTCTGCAGGATCTTCTCTCTCATCCTCTAAACTTCCTACCTTCCCACATTCTTACCTCCAGGTCTTTGGAGTGGTAGAAAGATAGATATCCATCAGGTGAAGTGGTGTCCCCACATCTCCTTCACCTTACTATCCAGGAGACATGCCTGTTCATTTGAAGGGGGGACTCTGAAGGCATTTTCCATGAGAAATGTTATTCTCTTTTATGATTAGTTTACAAAAGCACTGTTTCTAGTATGCATTAGTAGCATTATGGAGAAAACAGATAATTGTAGTCTACTTCTGAAAGTTCCCTACCATCTCAAAAGTGTTTTTAATTTTTGTGTTCCTTTAAAAAATGAAAAAGCTTTAAATTCCACCAATTTGACATATAAAACTCTGCAAATTGATTTGTTGATAAAAGAAGAATTTTAGTGGATGCTCTGGTTTGCTAATCACTAATGATGCACCCATTTTTAGCTGCTGACAGTGTTGGCTGATGGTTCAGAGCTAAGTCTCTCTCCACAAATGTGCCTCCTTCAGCAGAAACTGCCTCACTTAATGTTATGTCACAGGTTACTTCTCCTCTATTGGATTGGTTCTCACCCAGTAACTGGTCAATGGAGTCAAATACCTGATACTCTGGCTTCATTTGGGACAATTCTGTAGGGTTGTCCCAGCTGCACAACTCCCCGTGAGGCATTTGTTGCAACTGCTTCTCAGTTTAACTTCTCCCTCTGTCCAGTTCTGCTCCTGTCACTCCCTTGTGAGTGTCGTTCCTACAGAGACACACACCCCGAATTTCTTCCATGCAATTCTTCATTTCACAGGGAACCCAAGCTAGAGTAGAGAAATGTAATAAGTAACCTATCACAACCCCTAATACTTCTCCTTTGCACTTACTATATATAATTATATCAGCATTTATACAACTTTATTTGTATTCAAAAATATATATACATGGTGTAAAAAAGTCTAACAGTGCTACAATATTTATGATGGAAACAGCAGTGCCCTGCCCCATGCCTCTCTGAGAGCTTATCTGGCAACTGCAGACTTTAAAATTGTAGTAGTTATTTACTAACTTCCTACTATAAAAGGTTAAAGCTTGAATCTCTTATAGTTGTCCATATTCCCCAATAGCCAAATTGGAATATAGTCATTGTTTAGATTATTGTTAATAAACACCATTCTCGTACTAATCTTTACTGATGAACCACATAATGTACTTTGGTTATAATTCCTTTCTTTTAAACAATTTTCCCTGAAGTTATTAATTTCCTCTTATTTTTTAAAAATTTGGTTTGTTTAGTTTTCTTGTACCTATTGCTTGTATGTGAATTAAGTCTCAGTACGGTGAAGCATATTCAATCATCTTTCAATACTATCTCTTCCCAACCCCCTGGGGACATTTAACATATATGTCTTGGTGCTTTCTGGCCTTCTATCCTAATCTAAACTGCTTGTTTTCCATGCCTGGGGCATCATCTTGTGACTTCTGCTCCCATTTGCCCTGGGATTTCCCCTTCTCTAGTGTTGAATTCTGTATATCTTGAACCTTATGTTTTTTTCATGGTTTATGCCTTTGTTTTGCTGGAGCATATTCTCTAGAACTCTCCAAAGAATGGATGACCCTCTGGAATAAACTGTTGAGGCTATAAATGTCCCAACTTTTTTAAAATTCTACTGTTACACTTTCTTGATAGTTTTATTGGGTATAGACTTCAAGGTTGGAAATAATATTTTTTGTCAGAATTCTGAAGGCATATCTCCATTATTGTTTGATAACTATAATGCCATTATAATGCTTTATTATTTGGATGTGACTTCTTTTGTTGTTTGCTTTTCCCCTCTCACAGGTTTCCTTCTAAAGATCCTTTCTTTATTCTTGGTGTTCTAAAATTTAATAATAAAGTACTGTGTTGTAGATCGGTTTTCACTTACTAAACTAGAAACCCCCTGAGCTTTTTCAATCTCAAAACTCACATACTTCAATTCTTGAAAAATTTCTGGTATCACTTTATTGATAATATCCTTTCCTTTTATTTCCCCGTCTTTCAATCTGGAATTCGTATTGGACATCTTGGGATTCTGAAATCACGCTCTTATTAAAAATTTTTTCTTCTGATATTTACCTTGTCTTTGTGACTACCATTTGTTTTATTTTATTTTACTTTACAGGTAAATTACTCAGCTTTATTTCTCAAACTTGATAAGTTCTGTTATTATATTTTTAATTTTAAGGACTCCTTATTGTTCTTTGAATGCTACCCCCTTCTGTTTCAAGTAGCATTCTGTTCTTATTTTATGAATGCCATATCTCTTATCTCCAGGAAGAGATAGATGTATTATATTTGCTTAGAATTTTCTTCTGTTCTTTGTTTTCCCCAGTTTTCTTTTATTTCCTAATTGCTTTGCTCTGGTCTGGTATGATAAGATACATTACTTATATCTCATGATCTTTGGTCACCCATTTATACTTAAAAGTGAGACACTGAGAGATGACAAATTAGAATTTCTGTGTGTACTGGTGGAGCTTTCGAACTGGTGCGACTCACTATGACAGATTATGCATGGGAGAGCATTTCTCTGGCAGAGCCAATTGTCAGTATTGATAGGTATTTTCTCATGGGCTTGTGCGAGTCTCCAGAGAGGGACTGTCCAGTCTCCTTCCATGAGACAGAGAAAGGAGTGTTAAATCTAGGCAACAAATCTTCTAGGAGCTGAAGGGAAAGGGGCTGAGTATTTTCCATTGAGCACACAGGATTTCATTTACTCTTTTTATTTACCCTGTAGATATTGACACCTCTTGGATGCAGCATCTACAGAGTATAAACCACCTGGCTAGGGCAGAGACCAGAGGACTCTATTTTTTTGTCCAGACTTTTAATCAACTCAGCTGCCTCCAGCTTCACCTCTATACACCTCATGTCAGAGACAGCTAGTGCCTTTTCCAGGATTTTTGTGGAATTCTGAGTACTGAGGAGTTCATCTCTTAATGACCCCCTCCTGCGGTCCCCAGCATTCACTTCTTCTCCCTACCCAGGAGTTCAGCAGAGAGGTGAAGTTTGAAACCTATGCCAGCCAGCTACCTGGTATCCACCTACTTTCCATTGTCTCAGTTTTGTTGACTTATACTGTTATTGATTTTCTCCTACTCTCTGTGTCTTTGTGAGTTTGTGTGGTTTTGCTGTCATTTTAGTGGACTTTCAGGTACAATATTTACTCAATCTGTCAAGGCTAACTGGAATTTTATAATTATTTAATTTTGTCTTCCTTGCTCCATACCTATCTGGTTGAACTTTGAATTTCTATTGATAGAACAATGACTAGCACATGCAAAGGGCTCAATAAATCTTTTGTTGATGTATTAGGGATTCAGATTTGTTTTGGTGTCCATACAGATTCAAGGCAGCTAAAACGCTCCTCAAATTATAAGTTATTTGGTAGTGCCAGGAAGGGAATTTCTCAGAGTTTGCCAGGTTAAGTTATTTGGGAACAGTAGAATTCTAGGGCTGTGATGGTATGACTAGCTAAGGCTACTTCTGTGATGGTCCATTATAAAATGAATATTGAATTTGTATTATATTGGAGTGGAACAAACATTTTGTTTCTATTATGCAACTTTAACAGAGGCAATTCACATCTTGAAGAGAACTCACAGATGTTACTAATGTCTTGGTAGATGAAATAGTTATTGGAACTATACCTGATATACTAAAAAATTTATCGATTAAGAAGAAAAGCATTATATTTGAGAGTTTTATTCTTATAATGATATTTTACTTTGATTTTATCAATTTTGGCAGAGTATTTTTATATCATCTTCTTTTTCAGTAATTAGCAATTTAAAAACCTAGACAAGAAAATCGAATATAGTCTTGCATAATAAACAAGACATGACATTTCAAAAGCTGTACATTGTACCCCTTTTTGTAAAATAAATGCAGTCTATTTTTAGGGGGATGGGTTTTGATGTGACAGATACAGATATTCATCAGGGTAAAAATTTAGTTGCTTGATAGTTTTCATATGTGTGTCTATCTTCGAAAATCCAAATTGCATTGCTACAAAGTTAGCCCACCACATGCCATGCTATGCTGTGCAGCATATGGGCTGGCATTCAGCAATAATCACCAAAATTTGTGTCAGTGCCTTCAGGAAAAGTGAGAAATTGTCCCTGCAGTGAAGCACTGTTAGCAAATAAAAACGAAGTCTTAACGTTCGCTTACATTGAAGCCCATTTCTTAAAGTTTAAGAAATGACCTGAGTAAGTTGTTTGGCTCGTATATATAGGCCTGAATCCTTAAGGATTTTCCCCACTACAAACAATTAAAATGATTATTAAGTACCTTTGTTTTGAAAGCTAATTTTGATAAGTTAACCTCACCTTAATTATTCATTTGTGCTGATGCAGTTAAACTTTTCTCTCTTTGTTACGTTGGAACATTAATTTGTTCTATCACTGGACTTTGTATAAGTTCTATTTATTTATCCTTAGGAGGCACTTAATTAAAATGCTAATATTTTTGTTTAATTATTTATTTTTTAGTTCTTTTCACTCTCATAGAAACCTTACAAATTTTGAACATGGCAATAGAACCTGGTGCAAATGGTCATATTTTATAAACTATAAGAACATTTTAGAAATCAAACTGCTGCACAAAACTAATTTTGTTATATCCATGATTATTTACATTTAATGTATACTCATTTAGTCCAAGAATGATATCTTAGCAACATAAATGTAGCAACAACTTTTCCTGTGATTAATTTTTTCCTAAAAATGGTATGAGAGCCAGGAATTGTAGAAATTTATTTATTACACAGAATTCCCAAGCTACCAGTGACAATGCAAAAAGGGCTTCATTAGAACTTAACCCAAAAAACTTCCCTGAATCTTAGCAGGAGAATAGGCTACCTCAAAAACCTTGGCCTTAATTATCAAAGACGTTTTCCTAAGATGAGGACTTGTTACAACTTTGGCCAGTAGCCTCTGGGGCATCTCAGCATTGCATGGGCTACTTTACTTTGCCTTGTCTTTAAATATATTTTGCTTAACTCTTTCCATTGTACCCTAATTTTAAAATTAGCAATGCCTATTAAAAGATATTCCCATATACTCTGCCTGAGAAGGTCCATTTATCGAACAAATACTTATTTGGCTCATACTGGGTATTAAATAATGTTTTAGGTACTGGAAATTCAGCCACAAACAAAACAGACAAAAATCTACACCCTTATTTTCTTGTTACATTCTGGTTTACATTCTGGTGGGGAAGGATATATTAAGCAGGATAAACACTAAAGAGAAAGTAGGGAAGGAAGGGAGGTAGATGGTTTAGTGGTGGGACTAGCTGTTAAAATGCAGATGGAGTGGCCAGGAAGGGAATAGCTGTGGGAGGGAGCTGTGTGTCTATTTGGAGAAATAGCATTTCTGGGAGGGGGACAAGAAATGAAAAAGTTCCAAGGCAGGAGGATGACTGTTGGTCATAGGAGGGGTCCAGTGTGGCTGGAGCTGAATGGATAGCCTGGGCAGTAGTTGGGGATGAGGTCCAAGAGATAAGAAAGTGTGTGTGCGGGGTGGTGGGTGGGCATATCCTGTGGGTTTAAGTCCAAGGAAGGCTTATGTTCTAAGTGTAATGGAAAGGCTTTACGAGGTTTCCAGCAAAGGAAGGGTGTGTTCTGGTGTTTGAACAGGGTAGCATTAGCTTCTAGATTGTTGACAGTGTTAAAGGGAGGAAGGGCAGAAGCAGAGACCAGGTAGCAGTCTAACACCATGAGATCCAGAACTCAGTGACTTGAACCTGGGTGACATCAGTAGAGATTATGGGCCAAAGTTAAATTTTGAATGTCTAGTTCAGAGAGTTTGCTAATAAATGGGGTGTTGGGTATGACATAGATGAAAACTGATTCCTAGTTTTGGCTTAAGCAACTGTAAGCATTGTAGAGTTTCTATGAACTCAGAGAGGAGGATCCCTAGTGGCGCAGGCTTAGTGGGGTACAAGGTTAGACTGATAATCAAGATTTTAGTTTGGGTCCTTTAAGGTTTTAGATGCCTATTAAACATTCAGATGAAAGGGCTGAGTAGGCAGTTGGACACACAAGTCTGTAATTCAGAAGAGAAATATGAGCATATAAATTGGCAGTTATCAGCATACAGGTAGCATTTAAAGCCACGAGACTGATGATCCATTTCATGCAAATTGTGACAGTTTTCTGCCATTGCTAGGGAAATTCATTATATTAGATTTTAAAAGAAAAGCTATTTTTAAGGTAATGGTGATTTAGGGTAATGCTAAAATTCCTGTGCTTTCTAGGACTCAGTAAATTAATGCAGGCTTAGAAGAGCTGTAGGCCTTAGTGTTCGTTACACAAAACAAAGACTAATGCTTACATTAAAATGTTAAATAAAAAAAGAACATGTAAAATTAGATGCATTATATATTCAGAATAATACAAAATATGCTTAGAAAAAATGTGAAGGAAACAAAAAATTTTAATATTAATTATCTTAGATACTTGGGAGTATAGATAAAATTTTTGAACTTTTATTTATTTTCCAAATTTCCCAAACAAATGGGAATATTTTTAATATGGAAAAAAGATAAAGTTTATCTTTCAAGGTTATGCAAGTAAAATTTTTTTCCTATGTGCTGATTAGTTAATACTCAGATATGTAACAGAGCCAGTGACTAATTGCCCTGCATTTCCTATTTCATCGTTTGTGGTTATATTTAATGTAATATAAAAACCATCTAGCATCTCATTTGGATATCATACAAAAGTATTTGGTTCATCAACAATTTAGCAATGCCCCAGACCATGTTTTCTAGCAAAACCAAGAAGAAAATAGGCTCTGTAACCAGCCTTGTTCGTGAATCTCACTATATGCAGGTTGTCCATTTTCCCAAACCAATCGATGTAAGCTCCAGCCTCTGTTTTGGTCTCTGATCTCCTTCCAGCACACAGGCTCCCTTTAGGATTTCCTTTCCGACACAAGCTTTCACCATGGGCTTTTTTTCACCTTGTTCTTCCAGACACACTAAAGGGTTTTGATTCTTCAAGGTTATTTCAAAGTACTTCAAAGAGGGACCTCCTGAAGTGGGGTAAAATAGACTTAACAATACCAACCTACCTCATAAGACTGCTGTGAGGAATAATAATATAAAAGACTACAAAGCACTTAGTAAATATAAAGTTCCACACTAATGCTTAATAACGATTACTGGGTACAGCACAATGCAGTCTTTTGTGAATTCATAGAAGTACCCATGAGTAGGACAAGTTTCCCTCCTTCAGTCATTTTTCAGTTTTTATAATAAAATTGTTTTATTTAAAATCATATACAGAACATCTTTGCACTCCAGGCCTTGGACGCATTCCCAAGTAAGAACTTGAACAATATCAGGCTGTGGGAAAGGAAGCAGGGTACCCTGGGTGCAGCTCTCTTCATGTTTGAAGATGCTTTGGCACAGTAGGGAAACCAGAGATGTATAACCCCATGCTATTTTTTCTCTGAATGCAGATATACATATTTCTCCATTATATATAAAAGCATGAGATTATATATATACATATATATTTATGTGTTATATATGTGATATATATAATCTGCAGTGCTCTCGTATGTTCTGATCAATGTGAAGATCTGCTTAGATTGTGCGATTGTACCTCTGTTTTTGATATGCAAGGAAATCAATCTTACACTTTAAATTTCCGTCCATTAGTACTGGCATTAAACAGCTTCAAATTTTGTGTGTTGTTACATGTTTTTTTTTGCCAACTCTTTTACTTCAGCAGACACGTACAGCTTTGGTCTCATCGTCCGCTTTCTCATTAGTAACCGAGGCTTTGAAGCATGTCATTCCTTCAATGTATGAACAGTACCCATCATTGCTTGGGAAACCATTTACTTTTGGATGTTTGAGTTCTCATAAAATATTTTTTATCAAAATAGTTTTATTTTAAAAGTGTCCTTTTAATTTTTTTCTATTATGAAATCTGCCCTGACTTATCCCCGTTGCAATAGTTATGCAGATAAAGTTGATTGTTTTTTCAAGGCATAGCACTCTGTATCCCTCTCATCAAAATCCTGGAAACTGATGGGGGGGTGGTGCAGTTCCTGTGGATGATAGCTCTGTCTATGCCCTGATCCCCCAAAAGAAAATTTTTTGTGTGTATGGAAAGCATTTGATTTAGTATGGGGAATCCATACTCTTCTATATCTTAATGGAAAAGCTTTATATCTGATCAAATGAATATCAAATATTCATTCTTCAGCAAATATTTATTGAGTTGCTACTGAGATTCATGTAGTGTGCATGGTGCTGGGGAAAGTTAATGGTAAATGATGCAGAGTACCTGACATTAAACCGATCAAAATCTGATAGTAAAGTTAGACATAATAACGTACAATCTGAATAAAGTGATATAAATATTGTAACAGCGTATTGCACAAAGTAAAGTAGCAACTGGGAGGAAGGAAACACTCATCTTGGACAGATGAGAAAATTTTCACACAGGAGATGACATTTGAAGTAGGTTTGCATGAATGATTAAGCATTTTCCCCAGCATTTGAGTGTCGGGAATAGTGAATGATTTATGAGACAATGTGGCATAACTGGCGAGTGGGGAGGACTTCAGAATGCCTGGAGTAATGATGGTGGAAAGGGTGTGGTGGGAGAGGAAAATGGAAAGACTGGCTGGAGCCACAGTGTGAGGAGCCATGCACACTCTGCCGGAGTTTGGGATGCTCCTGTGAGCAGTGGGGGAGTTAGCTAAAGTTAACGTGATCATAGTTGTGTTTTAGAGAGACAACCCTGACACTGTAGGAGAACAGTCCAATTTAAGAAGCCATTGAAATGGTTCATCAGATAGTATCAGAATCTGAATAAACAGTTAATCTAAAAGGAGCCCATATCTGGATGTAGAAGTTGCTAATCTCTTAGCAATGACCTTAGGAGAGCCTACTAATATCTGAGAGGCACATGGCATGCTTCTGACAGAAATCTTCAGCTTTGGCACACAGTTCCCCTGGTTGAGTACTAGATAAAACCTCTAATAAACTCCAGTGGCTTGGTGATGATCAAGAATCTCCAGGATAGACAGGATTCTTCTTGTTGTTTCAGTTTAATCTTGCTAATATATTTCTTCTACCTGGAGAACACTCCTTAAAATAGATTTTTTTATGCTTTTCAATTAGTCGAATCATACTAAAATTCTAGTTGACTACAAATATAGCTATGGCAATTACACTTTATGCTTGATTTCTATTACCACTAAACTATTACTTTTGTAAACTGCCAGTTCAGGTTTACAAAGCACCAGGTGTTCAAGTTATAACAGCATCTACCAGCAACATGAATTCTCAGTCAGTGCTCCTAATATACTAGATGATTGGCTGCATCCCCTTTCCCACTTATATTACTGCCCTTGAGATACACAAATTTTTAACAGTCACTTTTCTCATTCGAAATTTTTATTTTAACTGTAATGAAAAATAATCTACATAAAGTAAAATGAGCACAGTTTTTAGGTGCACAGTTCAAAGAATTTTGCAAAGCACATACTTTCAAGTGGATACCATCAACCCTTTCAAGACATACAGACCTTATTCTATCACCCCAGAAAGTTCCTTTTGCCTCTCTACTGTCAAAATCCCCTGTTCTTTCCCCATCCCCCACCACTGATGTGATCTTTGTTTCTGCAGATTAATTTTGCCTGTTTCAGAACTTTATATGAAAGAACTCCTACAGCATGTACTCTTTTGGGTTAGGCTTCTTTTTGAAATTCACCGATGTGGTTGCATGTACCAGTAATTCAAGCCTTTTCGTTGATGAGTACTATTCTATTGTATGAATATGCCATGATTTCTTTATTCATTCACCTATCGACAGACCTTTGGATTGTTTTTAGTTTTGCCTATTATGAATAAATTGTTGTAAATATCACTGTATAAGTATTTTTGAGGACATACATTTCTGTTGCTCTGAGAAAAACATGTAGAAGTGAAATTAATGGTTTTATGGTAATTATAAGCTTCACTTTATATGACACTGTCAAACTTTTCCAAAGGGGCTGTATGACTTTACAATTCACAACAATGTGGGAGAGTTCTAGTTGCCTCACTTCATGACTTGTTAATTCCAGTTTTTAAACTTTAGTTGTTCTTGTGGATGTGTAGTGGAATCTCATTGTGAATTCCTTGATGACTAATGATAGTGAACATCTTTTCATGTGCTTGTTGCCCATTCACATCTGTTCAAGCTTTCAACCCATTTTAGAGTTATCTTATTTATTGTAAGAGTTCTTTATGTATCCTGAATACAAGTCTTTTGTGAAATATATAAATATTGTGAATATTTTCTCTCAGTTTGTGCCTTATTTTTTTGATTTGTTTTTTTAATGAGTGAATTTTTAAAAAATTTTATTTGAATTGTTGTTCAAGTACAGTTTTCTGCCTTTTGCCCCTGTCCCAGCCCACCTCGCAGCCATCTCCGCCTCCCCCCCATTTCCACCCCGCCTTGTTATTATCCATGTGTCCTTTATACTTGTTCCTGCAAACTCTTCACCCTTTTCCCCTGAAATTTCCTCCGCTCTTCCCTCTGGTCACTCAGCCTGCTCTCAATTTCAGTGTCTTTGGTTATATTTTGCTTGTTTGTTGATTAGGTTCCTGTTAAAAGTGAGATCATGTGGTATTTGTCTTATACCGCCTGGCTTATTTCACTTAGCATAATGCTTTACAGTTCCACCCATGCTTTTGCAAAGGGTAGGAGCTCCTTCTTTCTTTCTGCTGCATAGAATTCCATTGTGTAAATGTACTATAGTTTTTTGATTCATTCATTTACTGATGGGCACCTAGGTTGCTTCCAACACTTGGCTGTTGTAAATTTTGCTGCTATGAACATTGGGGTACGCAGGTTCTTTTGGATTGGTGTTTCAGGGTTCTTGGGATATAAACCTAGCAGTGGAATTGTGGGTCAAAAGGTAGATCCATTTTTAGTTTTCTGAGGAAATTCCATATTGTTTTCCATAGTTTTTTGTTTTCTTAATGGTATCTTTCAAAGAGCAAAACATATAAATTTTGATAAAGTCCATTTATATGGACTTATTTATATTTCTTTTATGGTTGGTAGAGTCTTTTGGTATCCTGCATAGGAAATAACTGCCTATCCAATTTTGAGAAAAATTTCTTCAATGTATTATTCTAAAAGCTTTATAGTTTTATTTATACATTTACATTTGTAATTCACTGAAAATTAATTTTTCTGAATGGTGTGAGGTTCCTTTTTTCAAATATGGCTATCCAATTATTTTGGTATCATTTATGGAAGGGTTTTTGCTTCCCTTATCAAATCAACTTGGCTTCTGCTGCAAATCAACTGGCAATAAAAATGAAGCTTTATTTCAAACCCTGTATTTTGTTTCTTTGATCTTTATACCAATGCCACACTGTCTTTATCATTGAATTTTCTAAAAAAATATTTATTTATTTATTTAGTTTTAGAGAAAAGGGAAGCAGGGAGAAGGAGAAAGAGGCCGTGTGAGAGAAACATTGATCAGTTACCTCTCATACAACCCCAACTGGAGACCAAACTTGCAACCCAGGCATGTGCCCTGACTGGGAATTGAACCATTAACCTTTTGCTTTGTGGGATGACACCCAACCAACTGAGTCATGCTGATCAGGGCTTGATCACTGAAATTTTATATTAAGTCTTAACATGAGGTAGTATAAGGTCTTCATCTTGGTTCTTTTTAAAAAACTGTTTTGGTAATTTTAGGTCATTTGCATTTTCATATAAAGTTTAAAATAGCCTGTTAATTTTTCCAAAATTTTGGGAGGTTTTTACTGGACTGCATTAAATTTATCAATCAATTTTAGGAGAACATACTTCTCATGCCTCATTCTCTCTTCTCTGTTTATCAAGTTCATATAGTCCCATGGGTTTTTAATGCTCTGTTTCATTTTTTTCTTCTTATAACTACAATCAAACATCTTTCTTCTGATGTTCAGTCTGCAGTTAAATTCATTTAGTGACATTTCTATTACAGTTATTATACTTGTTTTTATCTAATTCTATTTGATTCCTACATAAAATAGTTTGCATACCTCGGCCTAGATTATCTATCTGTTTGTTCATTAAGCCCATATCTTCTTTTAGTTTTGAACACATTTCCCCTTAATTCTTTGAACAGAATTATGGTTGTCTGCTAAATCTAATATTGATGTCATCTCAGGTTCTATTTCAATTAACTTTCTCTTTTATTTTTTTTACTATGAGCTACATTTTCTGATCCTTTGCATACCTCATAATTTTTTATTGCATACTGGACATCATCAACGACACCCTGTACAGATTCTAAAGTCTATTTATCCTACTTTGAGAAGGATTGATTTTTGCTTCCATAGTTGGTTCCATCACTAGCTGGTCAGGTTAAACTACTGTAGGCTTGTACCTTACTGTGTTAGGACAAATCTGTGGAAATCCCAAATAGTTCCAAAGCTCTTTAGCTTTTTAAGACTCAAATATAGGATCTGGCACAAATAATGCCCCAGTTTAATTAAAGTCTTTTTTTAAATTATATTGTATTGATTATGCTATTACAGTTGTCCCATTTCTCCCCCATCATTCACCTCCTCTCTGCACATGCCCTCCCACCCACATTCCCCTCTTTAGTTCATGTCCATGTGTCATAAGTTCTTTAGCTTCTACTTTTCCCACACTATTCTTGCCCTCCCCCTATTTTCTACCCACTGTCTATGCTACTTATTTCTATACGTTTTCCCTCTCTCTCCTCCTCCCACTCCCTGTTGCTAACCCTCTGTGTGATCTCCTTTTCTGTGGTTCTGCTCCTGTTCTAGATCTTTGCTTAGTTTGCTTTTGTTTTAGGTGTGGTTGTTAATATCTGTGAGTTTGCTGTCTTTTTACTGTCATATGTTTTATCTTCTTTTTCTCAGATAAGTCCCATTAACATTTCATATAATAAGGGCTTGGTGATGATGAACTCCTTTAACTTGACCTTATCTGAGAAGCGCTTTATCTTCCTTTCCATTCTAAATGACAGCTTTTCTGGGTAGAGCAATCTTGGATGTAGGTCCTTGACTTTCATGACTTGGAATACTTCTTTCCAGCCCCTTCTTGCCTGTAAGGTCTCTTTTGAGAAATCAGCTGACAATCTGATGGGAACTCCTTTGTAGGTGACTGTGCTCTTATCCCTTGCTGCTTCTAGAATTCTCTCCTTCATTTTAATCTTGGCTAATGGAATTATGATGTGCCTTGGTGTGTTCTTCCTTGAATCCAACTTCTTTGGGACTCTCTGAGCTTCCTGGACTTCCTGGAATTCTATGTCCTTTGCCAGATTGGGGAAGTTCTCCTTTATTATTTGTTCAAATAAGATTTCCATTTGTTGCTCTTCCTCTTCCCCTTCTGGTACCCCTATAATTCGGATGTTGGGATGTTTAAAGATGTCCTGGAGGTTCTTAAGCCTTTCCTCATTTTTTTGAATTCTTGTTTCTTCCTTATTTTCTGTTTGGTTGTTTCTTTCTTCCTTCTGGTCCACTCCATTGATTTGAGTCCCAGTTTTCCTCCCATCACTATTGGTTCCCTGTGTGTTTTTCTTTGTTTCACTTATTATAGCCTCCATTTGTTCATCTAATTTCCGACCAAAATCAACCAATTCTGTGAGCTTCCTAATCACCAATGTTTTGAACTGTGCATCTGTTAGGTTAGCTACTAGTGCTTTGAGCTATGCATCTGATAGGTTGGCTACCTGTTGTTCGCTTAGATAAATTAGCTCTGGGGCCCCTATCTGTTCTCCTGTTTGAGCCATCCCTGTTTTTTGGGGGTTTGGGGTTTTGTTTTTTTGGTCTGTTCTTGGCTGTTACATAGTGAGGGGTGGAGCCTGAGGCATTCACCAGGGTGGGGCAACCCAGTTGCTGGGTTGTGATGCTAGATGTGGGGGTGGGGTCTGAGAGGGAACAATGGCGCTTGCTCTGCTGTCTCATGGACTCCAGTCCCTTCCACTGCTTTCCCCAAGCAAATTGGGCCTCTCCGGCACTGATTTCCATGTGGGCAGGCTTGTGCATGTTCTAGGACCCTGTGGAGGTCTCCAACGAACTCTCCTGCAAGGCTGGGATTCCATCCCAGCACCCCAACTCTCACAAGTGTTCTCAACCGGTGCTTTTTAGGCTTTATTCCCATCACTGGGGCCCTGCGCTGCGCAGTCTGTCTTACTGCCTGTTTTCGCCTGGTTTATCTGTGCTCAAATGTGTGCCTGTGGTCAGCCGCTTTGTGCGCCTCACTTGGTCTGCCCATTGCCTCCCTGTGCCCAGCATCTGCTGCCTGTGAGCCCGGAACCACAAGCTACTGCTTCTTCCTGCCTCGATCCCTCTCTGCTGGCTGCTGACTCCACCCCACTTACTGGTCCAAGTGAATCGTTGTCGGACTTCTGTACAATTCAATCCTCTATCTGGTTGGTTTTTTTGGGTTCTATATTTTTGTTGTCCTTAATCTTGGTTGTGAGAGGAGGCACAGTGTGTCCACCTACACCTCCATCTTGGCTGGAAGTCTAAAGTCTTTTGGTATAAAATCATAAGCACATAATTCTGTATCATAGCAATATCACACTGAAGGATACCATATGACATTTTAGGTGAAATGTTCAAATTAAAACTGTAAATCATTACACTATGTAATAACATAGTGTAGGGTATATAGGGTAATAACCCTATAACCACGCTCAAGCAGACATTACTTCTGCTGGACCCTGTATATTTAAACACTATTTCTCCTAAGGATTTTTTTCTGAATGTAATTTTAGGCTTTGTTAAGGGAGATGTAAAGCAAGTCGTAATCTAAGGCATGGTTCTTATGGCTTGTTCTTCCTGTTGTCTTGGTTGTATATCACAAAGTATTAAAGAAATTCCTCTAATTTGGCTGGGCTAGATCTCCAACCTCTCTAATCTCTGACCTCTAGTACATATGTCTATTCTGTTGTAAATTCCTCAGCAGCCATTCTCTTGTAAACCTTGGATAGTCTTGTACCCTGTACAAGGGACCCTGTACAGCTCTGGTCCCCCTCCATAGGTTATCTCCTCTTTTTCAGTAACTTGCTCAAATTCTCATCATTGAAGCTACCCTATGCTCTAATCTTTTTTACCTCAGCTCAACAGGAATGCCATATTCTGTTTGGACTCTAGCATTCTCTGTGGTGGTCAAGAAATGATCCCCAGGAAGAGTCAGGTTAATTGTGAGCCTCACCTTATGAGTTTTTCTTTTCTCAGGGATCACAGAAATCAGCACATCCATTAGAGGAGATTGTGTCATGTGAACTCATGTTTGGGCTCCTCATGTTGGAGAGGTGATTCTATATCTGACCCAGGATAATCAAACTGAAAATATTTCCAACTGGTATCATTTGCATAAAATTTTCCCTCTTTCTGATCCTATAATTATACATTATCTTTCATGTTTAAAATTTGCTTCCTCTTTCTTTGCAAATTTCTCTGTACTGTTTTCATTGTAAGCATGATTTATTCCCACTTATCAAGACATAGCTATTGCTTCTATAGATTTTTGTATGATTTGAAGCTTGATGAGAAAATGATTGAGAGAAATATAATGTCATTATCAATTTTTTAAAATATGGGCTTCATTAATATACCATTTTTACAATTTCAAAATAATTTCCAAAATCTTGGCATTACATAACTACTATATATATTTAATTATTAAAGAATATAGATTTTTTGACCAATAATGGGATTTGTGACATTTTTATCAAAACCACTTCTTATCACTCAATCTGGACTCTCATTACTCATCATTACTTAAATATCAATCTTGATAAATAGATCTGGGAATTGAATCACAATGACTTAAAACCATACACTCAGATGCAGCTCATCTGTTAAGCCAACATAAGAGCTCTATCATTTTATGATTCTGATCATGAAAAATTGAAGGCAACTTTATGTAAGAGGGGGTACTTTATTTTCAGTGTGACTTAAATAGCTTGTGATTTTCTAGTACTTGTGAGGAGACAATGCTACCAAAGTATATTTTAGGTATACCTTTAAACATGAGAAAATAACACTGAATGTTTTAAAAATTGAAGGCCTAGTAAAAAAAGTATCTCCACAAAATGGATACCAACAGAATCTAGTTATACAAGTATAAAAATAAGCTGTAAATTCTATATACCTTTGAAATTAAATTCTTTTTAATCTTTTAAAATTTTAAAAATGAATATTAAATTTGTTCATCAGATATTATAGATAATTGGTTTTCAGCAGTTATTAGCAGAATAGTGTTGTTAGACAATCTGTGCCTTAATTTACTTGCAAAGACAAAATCCTTTTTACTCTCCCATTGTAACATGTTTAATATTATCATTGAATACACTTTTATAATCCTCATTTTTTTGTTAAAAAGAAATATCTACTGAATATAACATATCTGACTCCAATTTCAGGCAGTAAATGGTCACTTCTAGGAAATAATTTTGAAGCAGTGTGTAGTATGCCCATCCCCAAATATTTTTTTCCAGAAACCTACCACAATTCCTTGAATTAAGGCATTTCTTCCAGAAAAGATCTGTCAACCTGAAAATATGCTAACCAACGAACTATCACATTAACACAGTTTCCAGGTTTTTAAAGAAATGTAACTATGATAGGTAAAATGTTGATGCTGGAGAAACAGAACACAAACTCTCTATGGGAAGTGCTACTAGATGGCTGATTCAGGAAAGAGCGGGTGACAGTAGAGAGCCAGCCATTGAATACCTTGGGATGATTAAGGGGAAGAAAGGTGGGAACATGAAATAGTAAGAGGCACTATTAGTAAACAACACCCAAGTATTCTGCTTAGTGTAATCTTTGTTTTCTAGAATAAAATAAAGCATATATTTTGAGTCCTATCACACTATTTTTAGGTAAGGTATCAGTCATGGCCTTGGCAGGAAATTTTAAATGAGTATTCTGAGCATGGTGACATGGCATACTCATTGAAATTTGACAATAGTTTAATAAATGGTGTGTTTATTGTGGGCCAGGTATAGGAAAACTACGAGAGATACTGCAATAACCAGGGCTAGTAACAACTATACCACCCCAGACAAGAAGGAATAAGTGGAAGGAACAGTATCTACAGCCCAGATAACTTACTCAGGTGAGAAAGGACATTAGAATAGAACAGTGCTTGAAAACTAGAGACATAGAAGAGGGCTCACTGTCAAAAACTATGACTTTTGGTTGAAAAAATCAGTCTGTCTGTGGCATAAATACCATAATTTCACACTCTTCCTACTTTTTGGTCTCATGCCAATGTCCTTCATTAACCAAACCCAACAGGAAATCAGTGAGTAAGGTATTCCATTATAGTCCACAAGAGTTCTGCCAGAGTAGAAAGCAGATGAAGAGTGGAAAAATAGCTACAGGAGCAAATGAAAGATATCCTGAACAGGAAGGAAGAAAGGAAAGTAGGAAAGAAGGAAGGAAGGAAGGAAGGAAGGAAGGAAGGAAGGAAGGAAGGAAGGAAGGAAGGAAGGGACACTTTATATAGTAAGAAGGGTGATCAAGATGGTGCCCTGGGTAAATGTGGTACGGGCATCCTCCCATAACCACATCAGAATTACAACTAAACTAAAGAATAGTCATCATTCCTGAAATCTTGCTGAACAGGTATCCTACAACTAAGGACATAGAGAAGAAGCCACATAGAGACTTCAGGAGGGGTGGAGACACAGAAGGAGCTGATTCCACACCCATTTGTGGCAGATAAAAATTGGGAGGGCTATCTAGGCTTTGGAGGTCCCTGCTAAGAAGCAATGGTCCCAGGCCCCTACCAGGCCACCCCAGCCCAAGGTTCCAGAGCCAGGAAGAGAAGTCCCCATAACTTCTGGATGGAAAAAAGTAGGGATTGTGGCTGAGTGAGATGGGTGGCTTCTGGGTCCCTGGTGTTTCTTCAAAGGGCCTGCACAAAAACTGAGGCTCAATTACTCTGAGCTTCAGCTTTGGGGCAGCTAAGGGAACCAAGGACATACAAGGAGGAAATGAATTGTCTGGTATCAGGACCAGAGCTGGAGGGCAGCTTTCTCCTAGACAGAAGTGTTGACAGAGACCGTTGTTCTTTTCTGAGTCTTCCCCTAACAGAGTCAACAGGTGGGTGCCATATATGAGTCTCCATCAACCTGGCTAACACCATTGATCATGTTTTGGTGACCTTGCCCCATCCAACTAGCAGGCCCACTCAAGCTGTTTCCAGTGGGTTTTTCATAAGAATGTCATGTCTTGACTTATGCTTTAAGCTTTCCTGAAATCTCTCAAATAAACAGCATCTGGCTTCACTATACCATGTTACTGCTCACTCAGTGGCCCCAGGCCCAGACAAAGGCAGCTGGCCTTGGTTTGCAGCTTAGCCTCTCCAGGGTACCTGTAAGCCCAGCACAAGTAGTCGTCATTTTCAGATCTCTTTGTAGCTCATGCTGGGTGGCCCTTGGCAGAGCACAGGCAGTGGCAGACCTTGGCCTGCACCTCCCAGGAGACCTCAGAGCCAGCACACCTAGTGGACAGCTTCAAACCATGTTGTAAGCACCACCCAATCACCTCAACAAGTGACACACTCAAGGGGTGAACTTAGCGGGTACAAGAGCCCTGATGAAGTAGGTCCTGCTCCATGGGGTGAGTCCCTGCACAGCTGATCCACCATGCAGGCTGCAGCTAGTCCTTGCAACTTATCAGCCTGGGGGCAAATGCCTTCTATTAATGTGCCAAGAGAAATCAAGGCTCAACTACAACATGAGAGTGTACATAGCCCATATGAGTCTGGGGGGCACCTGGAGTGTCCAGCTAGAGAGAGAGGGGAGTCTGTGCCACCAGGCCCTATGGGACATGTACTATATTAAGCCACTCTGCCAAGCTTGGGGACATAGCAGGTCTACCTAATACATAGAAACAAACACAGGGAGGCTGCCAAAATGAGGAGACAAAGAAACATGTTCCAATTGAAAGAGCAGAACAAAACTTCAGAAAAAGAACTTAACTAAATGGAGACAATCTATTAGATTAAGAATTCAAAACACTGATTTAAAGATGCTCAATGAACTTACGGAAAGTGTAGTTGAACTTACTGAGTACTTTGACAGTGTAAAAAAGGACATAGGAACCATAAAAAGAACCAATTAGAAATGAAAGATACACTAATAAAAACAAAAAATAATTCACATTCATCAGCAGTAGAATAGATGAAGGCAAGTATCAAATCAGTGATTTGGAATATAAAGAAGCAAAAAATATCAAATTGGAACAGCAAAAAGAAAAAAAGGAATACAGAAGAAACAAAGATAGTGTTAGAAGCCTCTGGGACAACTTTGAATGTACCAATATTTGCATCATGAGAGTGCTGGAAGGAGAAGAGAGACAGCAAGAAATTGAAAACCTATTTGAAAAAATAATGACAGAAAACTTCTTAATCTGGTAAAGAAAATAGACACATAAGTCCAGGAAGTTCAGAGTCCCAAACAAGATGAAACCAAAGAGGCCCACACTAAGACACAATATAACTAATATGCAAAAGGTCAAAGACAAAGAGAGAATCTTAAAAGCAACAAGAGAAAAGCAGTTAGCAACAAGGGAGTTCCTGAAAGACTGTCAGCTGATTCCTCATCAGAAACACTGCAGGCCAGTAGGGAGTGTCAAGAAATATTCAAGGTGAGAAAAGCAAGAATCTATAACCAGGATTACTCTACCCAGCAGAGCTATAATTTAGAATCAAAAGGCATATAAAGAGCTTCCTAGACAAGAAATAGCTAAAGGAGTTTATCACCACCAAACCAGTATTACAGTAAATGTTAAGGTTTTCTTTAAGAAAAGGAAGGAAAGGATATAAAAGATATGAACAATAAAATGGCAATAAATGCATATCTATCAAAAATTTAATCCTAAAATAAAACAAACAAATAAGCAGAACAGAAACAGGCTCAAAGATAGACAACATTTTGAGTTGCCAGATGGGAGGGGTGTTGGGGGGATGGGTGAAAAGGTCAGGGGATTAAGACGTGCAAATTGTTACAGAACAGTCATGGAGATATAAGGTACATTATAGGGAATATAATCAATAATATTCTAACAACTATGTATGGTGTCAGATGAGTACAAGATTTATTGGGATGATCACTAAGTTATATAATGTCCAATCACTAGGTTATACACTTGAAACTAATGTAATATTGTATGTTAACTGTAGTTGGAAAATAAAAAATGATTTAAAAATTTTCACAACAAAAATAAATAAATATGTAAGAAAAAATATTTGCTTTCATAGTTGGATTTAATAAAAATATTTTCATATAGGCAATTTTTTCAATGGTATAAAATTATATAAAATCTATTTTGAGGATTTACATAGAAACTGGACTGCTTTTCAATGGACTCTATCCATATGCTTTATGCAATATAGTATACTTGATCAGAATTAACATAAGCTTAAATGGGCTAACAGGGTCTTATGACTATATTTCATTTCTATAACTGGATCTATCTTGTTAGAAAACTAATATCTTTATGTTGTTTTGAAAATAATAGAGATGAAATATCCATATTTTTGTGTTGGAGAATTTTTAACATGTTTACATTACTTATTATCCAAGAGAGGTATATTCAAATTTCTGGGCACTGAACATAAGCTCCACTACTATCTAATATTTTTATTCATGCTATAAAAATAAAAATGACATAGGTGTCATGAATTCTATACTAGTAAAGATGGCAACATTTGTTTTTTCAAATGTTGCTAGTATTAATGTAATTAATCCTACATAATAGTAATAATCTCATTTCTGGTTTTTGGAAAGGTAGATTTTATATTGTGCATTTGTAGGGAGAGGAAATAAAAGTTGAGAGTGTAGCTCTCAAAATTAGTAAGAACTCTTTCTGTTCAAGATTAGTTTTGTCCCATTTTTTCAAGACTTTTGTTTTTGGTTTTATAGATCTTTCTTGCAAGAAGGTATGGAAGGAGAAAAGCTAGAATATATGTTTCTGAATAGTTCTACTAATCTGCTGCTTACCACCTGAAAATATAATGGACTCAAAATTATAATTACTATAAGGATTAGATAAATTGACTCTCTAATTTAAATAGAGCAATATCACACAAGCATGGGTCCAACTGAGTTTTTTCTCAGATTAATGTGACTTCATTCTAAACATATCTCTTATTAAGGAACTGGGAGTAAATAGATACATGATCTTATTGCTATGTTTATGTATGTAGGTAGCACTGTTGTCGGAAACGTGAATTTTTATGACTGCATTGTGTGGATAAGAGAGCAAGAGGCAGCAAACTCACAGTGACAATGTACTTGTGTATGTCAGGCCCCATTTTAAGCATTTTCTATGTAATTATTTTATCCTATAATAGCCTTATACTATTATAATCGAAAGGAAACTTCACAGACGAAGTAACTTTCTCAAGGTCACACACCAAGACTGAACCCAGGCAGCCTTGCTCTGGAATTTGGGCTCTTAACTGGTACACAATTCTACCTCTAACTAACTTGAACAGAGAAAGCCCAAAGGCATTCTTTTTGTTCTGAATGACTGTTATATAATATGAAGAAGTGATAAATACATCCATCATGATTTTCTTCCTGAAACTCAGAGAATACTCTAAAGTGGCTTTCATGTGGATGGTAAAAAATGATGTAAACAATCTTTAGATCTTCCATTAAACCAAGTCACTTAGTCAATTCTTTCACCCATACATGATAATTTTAACAGGTTTATTCGTTAATGTGACTGAGTTAGGGAAGAGCTTGTTTAGTGAACCTATAACTTTGGCATTATATAGACATAAGCCATGTGAATGATTGTTAAATCCAAACTTGATATTTTTAGGCATTGTTTCCAAAGTAATTACTATGTGATGTTTGGAAAAAAATGCCTGGACATTTCCCCCTCATAATTAGTATTCTTAGTATAAAGCCATTGGAAAAAATGGGCTGAGATTAAAAAAGAAAAGAAAAAATGTTGGGATGGCATTCCTTCTCAAAAAAAGATGAACATGCTATTTAATAAGTGTTGAACACCTTCGGCCAGCTGCCCGATGAAACGGGAGCTCCAGGCGCCTCAGGAAGCATTTCTTACAGTGGCGTTGCAGCTCTGGCAGGGCTAAGCAGGAGACAGCTTTTCTGTCCAATTTCTATTGGGTTTTGTAAAAATGACTCAATTATAAATGCATTCTTTCTCTGATCTGGGGCTCTTCTGTGCATTTAACCTTCTCTGAGTATTTTTATATTTGCTCATATTAAGAAACTCAATATAAAGTTATCTTTAGTGAAAGCTTTTAGGAGTATTTTATTGGCACCTTGAGATGAATTAAAATAGCCGATGACTATGACTCCGATGTGATACTTTGAATATGACATAGGATCTTTGGAATAATAATTTATACTTCTAGTGCTGTGAAATATCAACGATTCACAAAAACAGTCATGAAATGGTAATGGAAGATTTAGAAATGGGCCTTCAGAAGCAAATTTTTTAAGAATAATGAGGTGAAAAATCAATGTGAAAAGAACTAGGATTTTTATTTTTCACCAGAGTCCTAAAGGCACATTGCCATAGAAATGAATCAATACAATTATTAACCGCCCGCACTTTCAGAGTTATAAGTAGAATTTCTCAGGTATTTAAGAAAATTTCAGTTCCCATGACCAGATTGTGGGCAATGCAGAAGGCACTGCCTCTTTTCACCAGTACATGGACTTGTTGACTAAAAGCTAACAAATGTTTTAACTAAATAACCAATCATTAATTGAAGAGAGAAATCCTGATGTGCCAGAAACAAAGAAGAACCTGAAAGTCAGAATAAGCAGAAGCTGGAGTGAGATGTGAGGTGGTATCAAAACCAAACCAAACCAACCATGGGCTGGAGTGAGGCAAACATTTTTGTTTTCACATCTGAACAGAAAAGGAATCCAGTGTGAAGTCTCCTTGTACTTCAAGAGCTAGAGTTAAAATACTAGCACAAAGCCAAGATTTAGGAAGGGATGGCCTTGACTGAAAAATGGGGCTCAGAAACATTTGGGGCCTTACATAGACAAGTGACCAGGCAGCTGGTCTTCTCCCCATGAAGGCAGACAGACTCACTCCCAGAATCCAGACACACAACTTATGGCACAGATCTGGGCACATATTTACTGAATGAGTAAATGAACACTGATTCTCCGCACAGGTACCATGGGCAGGTAACCCAACATAATGCTACCTCAACTTTTCTCGATTATCTACCATGGTCCAGGTATGTTCACTGATGGGGATAAAAGCAATGAAAAAGACAAAACAAAACAAAACAAAACAAAACAAAAGTCCTAGCCCTCATAGAACTCACAGTTTAGTTTACTGAGGAATAATCTCAACTAAATATTTAACTATAAATATGAAATATGTCATGTGATAAAATGTGCTATAAAGAAAAATTAAATAAGTATGATAGGAATAGAGGAGGGAGCGCTGTTTCCCCTTGAGTCACCAGGGAAGGGTGCACTCATGCAATGACATTTCAGCAGCCCTAAAAAATACTAGGGTGACCACGTAGGTATCTGGTGGAAGGCACTCCAGGCAGAGGGAATTGTGAGGGCAAATGCTGTGAGGCAAAGACGTATGTGAGTTGGTTCAAAAAATCGCAGGGCAGACCGAAATAGTGCTGACTTACTGAAAGGGAGCAGCTGAAGTTCTGGCAGCGTTATTCTAAAGCAATCATATTCAAATTTTCCATATCATTTTATTACAAGATTTCAATTTCAATATTGACCTTTCTTTTCATGTTTTATATATTTCCTCAGGCTATAACATATTATAATAGTTGAAAACAGAAGGGAAACATTTAAAAACAAAATGGTTCTATTTCAAAAGCTAATTCATAGGCTGATGCATTTCTGGTTAATTAACTATAAGCATGGAAAAGTGCAAAGAGTAATTTTCTGGAATTTATAATGACTTAAACACAGACTGATTCATTAGGGCTTTATAAACAAATTATGTGACATTGAAAACACTGCTAATCAAACAACTTCAGTACTAGGACTTTAAACTTATATGTAAGGCAGCCCTTGTAGGGAGTGGGCAGTGGTCCTTACACATTAGTATGCAGACTCACCATGTGAGAAGGCTTTTAAAAAGGAAGATTCCCTACAGTCTACCTGAGAGAGCCCAGGTAAAGGTTCTGGAGGGAAGCCCAGGGCTTGTCATTCAGAACAAGCCCCCATGTAACTCTCATGCAAGAACCCTTTCACCACATCACGGGAAAGGTGAAGGGGAATCAGGGTACTCCTTTCTGGTTCTTCTTTTGACAAGTAGCACTGACATCTTCGTCTTTCTCCTTTTCTACTCCAGACAATTCAAAGAGGTAGGTAATTGAAATGGGTATCAGCCAGGGTAGGCAGGGAGACAAGTATCAACTCCCTTTATACTATTAGTCCCAAGGTCCTTTAAGGTATACTTGGCACTTTTTTGTACATGTGTGGTTCTCTGGTATTTTAATGCAAAGTGACTTGGTCCAAAAGACCTGAGTGTTTAGTTTAACTTTTCAAACATTATTTATTTCTTGAGTCTTGAACATCCAAACAGTAATCTGGCCTAACCTACAGGGGGGCAGTGATGCTGAACTGAAGTAGCATAAGCAAAATGTGTGAAGCAAGCACAGAATCATGTCACTATTGCTAGATTTTATTAATTAAATGTAGCTGAAATATTTTGAAGACAACTGTTTCTACTTTTTGACTATGGACAATTGAAAAATTATTTAGAAAGGGAAACATAATACTACAAGCTCTAAACAAGAATTTGAATTCTCTATCTAGTCAAGTATGGTCATACATCTTTCATTGCTTGATGAACTAGATATAGCCAAAAGACCCCTTCTCCAACCGGAGTTACAAGTCTATCTTTTCTATTTTTTTTAGTTAATTACTCTATCACCGTTTGCTATCCCCATTAGCCATATAAGGCAAAAGTCCAGAGTCTCCCCCTTCAGGATGCAATTGGGATACCTGTCCAGGATTTCTGGAGTTTACTCTGGTCCAAAGATGGTGGAGCTGCTTTCAGTCATGCAGCAGTGAGCAGAGGACCATGCTGATCAGTTCACTCTAGGTCCCTGACTCAGGGCTGTCCTGCTTCTGTTCCACCACAGAATGTTGCTATTGTAATTTTTCCGGATTTTGCAATCAGGGTATAACTTTTTAGACACATTCACATTTAGAATACTTATTCGTACCTAAATGATGAAGCAAAGAGGCTTGAAAGGGCTTCTAGTCTCAGCTACCTACTTAGGAACTTCTCCAGGCTCTGCCTTATGTCACAGCAACATCCCCTTTGATGTCCTTTTCTACCAGGGACACCCCAGTCAGGCCATCTGAAATCCTGAGCTTGAGGAGCAAGTTAAATTGAAACCTCTTTTTTTCCAGTAGCTTTCTCTGTTGGCAAGAAAATTTTCTGTCTCCTCCCCTATGATGCCCTGCCTTTCATGAAGGTATTGATTAGCAAATAACAATGATAAAATGTTTTATACTCTTCACCAGGTGTAACTTGTGCCCATCTGGAATCTGCAAATTATGAGGACCTAGTCTAGTGACTCTCAAAACAAAGATTAAATGCTCCAAGGTGACTTGTGTTTTCTGAAGCCCAGCTAAACAAGGGTTAGAGAGTGCCTTTGCTTAGTTTGAATAGCCAATGATTAGCATAGGATTTTGAAATTTTTGTGCTTCAAAGCATTTAAGTACATTCATTTTTTTCCCTTATATGTCTCCCACTATTCCTTGTTACCTCTGTCAGCTAGGCCATTCCCATATGCATACCTACTTAGCTCGAGCAAACATTTTCCTTTACACACTATCCCCAAACTGACCAAAACTTGACTTTTTTTTGTTTCAAAAAGGAAAAGCTTAGCTTAGTAGGCACCCTGCTGCACAAATGCAAACATACCTCTCAGATATTGCAGGTTTGGTTCCAGACAACTGAAATCAAGTGAGTCATGCCGTTTTCTTTAGTTTCCTAGGGCATACAAAAGGTATATTTACACTATACTGTAGTCTATTAAGTATGCAATAGCATTATGTCTAAAAAGTAGACTAATTTAGAAATACTGATTAAAAATGCTAACCATTATCTGAACCTTCAGTGAGTCATAATCTTTTAGCTGATGGAGGAACTTGCCTCAGTGTTGACTGACCAGGGTGCTGGTTGCTGAGGGGTGGGATGGCCGTGGCAATTTCTTAAAATGTGACAACAGTGAAGTTTGTCACATCAATTGACTTTTCCTTTCAAGAACAATTTCTCTGTAGCATTTGCTGTCTGATAGCATTTTACCCACTGTAGGACTTCTTTCAAAACCGGGGTCAGTCCTCTCAAACCTTGCCATGACTTTCTCAACTAAGTTTATGTAATATTCTAAATGCTTTGTTGTCATGTCAACAATCTAAGCAGCACCTTTGAGGAGTAGATTCCATCTCAAGAAATCACTTCCTTTGCTCATCCATAAGTAGCAACTCTTCACCTGTTAAAATTTATCATAAGATTGCAGCCAGTCAGTCACATCTTTAAGCTCCACTTCTAATTCTTGGTCTCTTGCTATTTCCATCACATCTGCAGTTACTTCCTCCACTGAAATCTTGAATGCCTTCAAGTCATCCATAAAGATTGAAATCCTCTTCTTCCAAACTCCCATTAATGTTGACATTCTGGCCTCTTCCCATGAATCACAGATGTACTTAATGGCATTAGAATGCTGAATCTTTTCCATAAGATTTTCAGTTTACTTTTCCCAGATCCATTAAAGGATTGACTATCTATGGTGGCTAATGCTTTACAAAATGTACTTCTTAAATAATAAGCTTGGAAGTCAAAATTACTCCTTGATCCATGGGCTGCAGAATAGTTGTTGTATCAGCAGGCTTGACAACAATATTAATCTTGTTGTATATCTCCATCAGAGCTCTGGGGTGGTGAGGTACACTGTCAACGAGCAGTAATATTTTGAAAGGAATTGCATTTTTTCTGAGCATTAGGTCCCAACAGTGGGATCAGCATATGCAGTAAATCATATTTTAAACAGATGTGCTGTCATCCATGCTCTTTTGATCAATTTATAGAGCACAGGCAGAGTAGATATAGCATAATTCTTAAGGACCCTAGGATTTTCAGAATGGTAAGTAAGCGCTAGCATCAACTTAAAGTCACCAGCTGCATTAGCCCCTGACAAGAGACTCAGCCTGTCCTTTGAAGCTTTAAAGTCAGTCACTGACCCTAGTTATGAATGTCCTGGATGGCATTTTCTTCCAATATAAAACTGCTTCCTCTACATTGGAAAGCTATTTTTTAGTGTGTGGCCTTTTAAAAATAGCTCAGCTAGATCTTCTGGAAAACTTGCCACAGCTTCCATTTCAGCACTTGCTGCTTCACTTTGCATTTTGATATTATGGAAGCAACTTCTTTCCTTAAATCTCATGAACCAACCTCTGTCAGCTTTAAACTTTTATTCTGCAGCTTTTTCACTTCTCTCAGCCTTCACAGAATTGAAGAGAGTTAGGGCCTTGCTTTGGATTAAGTTTTGACCTAAGAATATTATGGCTGGTTTGATCTGTCCAGATCACTAAAACTTTCTCCATATCAGTGATAAGGCTGTTTCTCTCTCATCATTTTTTGTGTTCACTGGAGTAGCACTTCCAATTTCCTTTAACAAATTTTCCTTTGCATTCACAAGTCTGCTAACTGTTTGGCCCAAGAGGCCTAGCTTTTGGCCTATCGTGGCTTTCAACATGCCTTCCAAACTAAACCTACTTGTTTGTAGCTTTGATTTAAAGTGAGAGATGTGAAACTCCTTCTGTCACTTGAATACACAGCTGCCACTGTAGGATTATTAATTGGCCTAATTTCAATATTGTTGTGTCTCAGGGAACAGGGAGACCCAAGGAGAGGGAAAGAGACAGAGTAGTGGCTGGTTGGTGGTATAGTCAGAATATACACATTTGTCAATTAAGTTTACTGTCTCATATGGGCATGGTTTGTGGTGTTCCAAAACAATTACAACAGTAACATCAAAGATCATTGATCATTGATCTCCATACCAAATATCATCATAATAAAAAAGTTCAAAATATTGTGAGAATTACCAAAATGTGACACACAGACAAAAAGTGAGCAAATGCTGTTGTAAAAAATAGCACCAATACACTTGCTAGATGCAGGGTTGCTGCAAATATTCAATTTGTTAAAAAAAAAAAAGCATCTTCTAAGCTCGATAAAGCTAAGTGCAATAAAATGAGGTATGATTGTATAATCTTTCTTAGTTGACTCATATCAAGAGATTTTTTACATTGACAAACATTATTTAGGGTTCAGTTCTATACTTTAAGCTTTATTATTAAGTAATCTAGAGATAATAAAAAAACTTTGAGTAAAGCACATAATACCTTGTTTATGGGGTTAAAATAGTTTTCTACATGCAAAAAAATATTTGTCAGCTTATAAAATATTCATGTGCCCCTATGACAATGATAATGCATTTGGTGATGGTGATCATTAGAAGTATAAGACCAGTATTAAGCATCATTTGCATTTTGATTTAATATTTTTTCTAGACTATGGTTATTTCAGGTGTAAAACTGTGAATATAAACTTCTTTGAAGTGAAAATATCAGTGAAATAGGAAACACCGACAATGAGCCTGTTTTGTATGTAAATGATGAGGCAAAGGAATGACCCCATTGGATTTTCATTTTCTCTGCAGAGAGGGGATACAATAGCTCTACTGATTTTGTGCTCATAATGTAAAAAACTGTATCTTTATGATATCTTATTCAATAATTGAACTTCTAAAATTGTGTGCAAATTAATTTTTTTAGTTTGAATTAGAAAGCAGTAGGATAAATATTTTTAGAAAATTTATACTGAATTCTTTTATAGATGATACCGTTACTTCTTTTTTTCCCACAATATTTTTATTGTTGTTCAAGTACAGTTGTTGATACTCTTACTTCTTAATGTCTTATATCTTTAGGTTAAGATATAATGTATTTATTTCTAATAGGAAAATACATTTAACTATATAACAATCCTCTGAAGAAAATTGAAAGTAAGCTATAATGATTTTTAGGACATTACCATTTTTTAATTTTGGGAAGACCAACATTCTAAATAAATCTCTTATAAATAATAACCTTAAATCATGTTAAAAAATCTGATTGATTGGCCAACACAATATTCTCCTTTTTATCTTTCTTGCTTTTTTCCCCTATGTACTTAGGTAAACAAATATCAGGTTTAAAAAGGCTAACTTTGAAAGTTTTCAAGGATTTGGGATACTAATAAAGATAGAACAAAAACAATAGGGGACAATTTAAAATAAATTTTAGTATTTAAATTAGAATTCCAACTTGAAGGCAATGTTAAGAAGTTCTCATCAAGAAACTTGGTAAAATAACATTAGTTAATAAAAATAATGCTTTACTATTTGTATATTGCTTAACAAGTAAAATATCAAGTTTTATATTTAATGGAAGCTCATTTTGAAGCTAAATGGCACACATTCTCATCAATGAGGGAAGTCAACATTGCTTATAAGTGTATTTTATTGTAAAATACTTGTTGAGGTAGGTCATTATTAGTCTCTTCATTTCATAGTAACTAAATCTGCCCACAAACCCTGGGAAGGAAGAAATACATGTACAACACTGGATATACATTTATACTTAAATTACACCTTAGTTTTTGATTTTTTTTCTAGCCATTATGTTCATACAGTTCACACTTGGTTTATTCAAGTTATATGATATTGAATTTTTATCTGTAGCTTGATAAATATACCATCTTGGCTCTTTAGAATTACAAATAAATTGTAAAAGAACAATGCTTATTTATTATTATAGCTAAGAGAAAAAGTAACTTAATTATAAATGCATAATCTATCTTTTCCAGTATCCCTGGTTACGAATGGCACACTTTGTTCTCTTTTATATACAAGGTCTCTTCTCAAAAAGGAAAGAGATAAGAAAATTACAATGAAAGAGTTTTTATATCTGCATTAAAAATTCATTAATGTTTTCTGCTAGTCTGTAAAAATCTCTCCTGTTTAAAAAATCCTTTTCAAAGTTTTTAATGTAAGACCATTTTAACTGGGTCCTTAAATATTTTACATGACTTTATTTTTTTAATGGCCTGCAGTATATTCCCAGTGATAAGGATACTATTAGTGCAAGTACCTTTCTCCTCTACTTGTTTGTTTATAGTAGTGAGACTGTTTTGTTTTTCATAAAAATACAAAATAAACTTGTTTAGTTTTCTAGGTCTCTGAAGTGCTAATTTTTGGAGGAAATAGCTTTCCTACTATAACTGTTGTACAAAATGACAAAAGTGGAAACAACCTCTTCTGCCCCAAAGGTACAACTGTCCACACTCAAAGCAAATGTCATTCCAAGAATCTATTATGTGTTGAGAAAGAAACCACTCAAGACACTAGACACTATATTCTCAAAAAGGAAAACAAAAGAATCTCTAGTTTATAGATTTCTATTGGAGGAGAAAAGCTTAGACTCATTCTTTTCTCATTTTTCAGATGGCTTTAATCTCACAAATATACTACCACATGGCTTTACATTTACCTTCCAATTTGTTTCAGTGGAAAACTGATTGTTTCAGCTTATACAATGCACCAGCCTTCCTCTGGCCAAAATGATATTTACCCATAAGTGGTACACTCTAAAATGTCCAAAGTGAAAACAACTAAGAATTTTATTGGTTATAGAAAACAATATAAGTTAAAAATTTTTTGACCATGCATCAAAATAAATATTTTTACCTGTTTATTTGGTGAGATCATGTACCATAATAACCTTACAAGAATATTTAATTTTTCCTTTTTGTTCAGTTTAGGCAATGTTTTGTATCCCCCCTTTCCCCAAATTTACTGACAAGGAATTGTTCACATCTGTGAAAAATGTTTCTTTTCAAAGAGGTGGACTATCAATCTAAGTCACATTGACCACAGGAGCTCAGCAAACATGGAATAGTTGGGACCAGCAGTACTTGGATTCCAGGCTATTATATAATTCATGTTAAAGTCAACCCAACAGCTGCCTGTCGGTGCAGGTGCAGAACTATACCCTCTGAGAGACTGGGGAGAGTCATACTTGTGAGGCCCAGGCCAGATGTGTGGTGCTTTTTACTAGATGGAAGCAAACCAAATATGAGGCAGACATCAAGGCACATGGGGAGAGATCACCAGGCATGTTTTCATATTTTAGTTTGCACTTGGGGCCAAGACCTTACTGTAGACATCCCGAATCCTATAATTGGAATGACCATATTCATTGCAAAGCTCACTAGTGTTCTTAGCCCATTGCAGGACTTTGAAAGCATATAGTAGGTTGAAGGACCTAAGGATGAGGTGGCATTGATCTAGTAGACTGAAGTTACTTCAACTCAACTTATCACACAGGGCAGGAACTGATACCATTTAAAAGAATAAAAATATTTCAGAATTATTCCTATCAATTAAAAAAATAAAACACAATGGAGAAATCTTCCTGTTATCTGTTAACTTGAATAATAGGATCTTATCTTCTTCCTTAAGTAGATTCTGTCTTTCTCAAATCAGCAGACACTCTGAAAACCCTACAGGATGGCTGTGAATGCAGCCCACCACAAAATCATAAATTTACTTAAAACACTATGAGATCTTTTTTTGTGATTACATGTTACAATGTATTTACTGAGTGGCCCAAGACAACTCATCTTCTTCCAGTATGGCCCAGAAATGTCAAAAGTTTGGACACCCCTATAAATGTAGATTGGGGTTTACTTTGTAAAATATTTTCTTTATAATTTTTTTGAATTTTCATTTTATTTTTAAGTTATATTTTATTTATTATGCTATTACAGTTGTCCTGATTTCCCCCTTGTTTTGCTCCACCCAGGACCTCCCCCACACATCCTCTGGCAATCCCCCCACCATTGTTCATGTCCATGAGTCATGTGTGTAAGTTTTTCAGCTACTCCATTTCCTATACTATGCTTTACATCCCAATAGCTACTCTGTAACTGCCTATTTGTATTTCTTAATCCCCTCACTTCTTCACCCATTTCCCCACACCCCCCTTCCATCTGTTGACCATCAAAGCACTCTCCATATCCATGATTCTGTCTCTACTTGTTTGCTTAGTTTGCTTTTTAGATTCAGTTTTTGATAGATATGTATTTATTGCCATTTCATTGTTCATAGTTTTGACCTTCTTTTTCTTAAATTAGTCCCTTTAACATTTCCTATAATAATGGTTTGGTGACAATGAACTCCTTCAGTTTTTTCTTGTCTGGGAAGCTCTTTATCTGTCCTTTGATTCCAAATGATAGCTTTGCTAGGTAGAACAATCTTGACTGTGGACCTCTTCTTTTCATGATTGAATATTTCTTGCCAATCCTTTGTAGCCTGTAAAGTTTCTTTTGAGAAGTCAGCTGACAGCCTTATGGGAATTCCCTTGTAGGTAATGGACTGCTTTTCTCTTGCTGCTTTTAAGGTTCTCTCTTTATCTTTGACCTTTGGCATTTTAATTATGATGTGTCTTGGAGTGGGCCTCTTTGCCATCTTGTTTGGGATTCTCTGTTCTTCCTAGACTTGCATGCCTATTTCCTTCACCAAATTAGGGAAGTTTTCTTTCATTATTTTTTTTCAAATAGATTGCCAATTTTTTTGCTCTTTCTCTTCTCCTTCTGGAACCACTATGATGTGAATGTTGGACAACTTGATGTTGTCTCAGAGGCTGCTTATACTCTCCACATTTTTTGTATTCTTTCTTCTTCTTGTTGTACTGTGTGGTTGTTTTTTGCTTCCTTATGTTTCAAATTATTGATTTAATTCTTGGCTTCATCCACTCTACTGTTGTTTCTCTGAAAATTATTCTTTATTTCAATTAGTGTATCCTTCATTCTAACTGGGTCTTTTTAATGCAGTTGAGGTCCTCACTAAGTTCTTTGAGTATCCTTATAACCAGGGTTTTGAACTCTGCATCTTATAGATTGCTTATCTCTATTTCATTTACCTCTTTTTCCAGAGTTTTTGTCTGTTTTTTTCATTTGGGCCATGTTTCTTTGTCTTCTCATTTTGGTAGGCTTCCTGTGTTAGTTTTTGTGTATTAGGTAGACCTGCTTTGACTCTGTGGCTTGAATAGTGTGGCCTAATAATGTAGTAGGTGTCCTGTAGGGTCCAGTGGCATAGCTTCCCCTAAACTGAATACTCAAGGTATTTCCTTTGTGTGGGCTGGACTCCCCCTCTTGTAGTGAGCCTTGATTGCTGTTGGCAGGTCAATGGAGAAATTTACCCAGACCAGTCAGCTGCATGAACTGGCTATGACCACTGGCCACCAACCTCCACCCTCCATGGAGGATCAGCTGTGCAGGGGGTAGGGTAGTTGTGGTCATGTTCTGTAGCTGCCCACTGGGTGTGCAGGCTCGGGGGTTTCCCAGGTGGTGTAGGCCAAGGTCAGAACCATCTGTGTTTTGCTTGGGGCCACCCTGCCTGAGCTATAAAGCAAAATGAGATATCTGCTATTTGTGCCAGGCTTGGAGATTCCCAGGCAAAGTTGAGTTGTGAATCTAGGCTGTCTGCTGCTAGTGCCAGGCTTGGGGCTCACTGAGGCCAGCTGTTGCTTGTTTGAGAGGATTTACAAAGTTGTGAAGGATGAGCCAAGACCAGCCATTCATATGGAAAAGCAGTTTAGGTGGACCTGTAAGTTGGGTGGGGCAGTCTCAGGGGTTCTCCAGGGTGGGCAGACTATTAGCCAGATTGATAGTCTAGATTGATAGTCTCAGATATGGTACCATATTGTTGGTTTTGTGGCTTCGTGTGTATGTGTGTCAGGGGGTGTTCAGGAAAAAGGACAATGGCCTCTGCTTACCTCAATTTCAGACACTTTAGTTTTTCTCTCTATGCCACTGGTGCCTTTCAAGCTACTACCCTGGTGCTGGATCTCAGAGAGAGTGAGTCTGAATAAGTCTGTGTGTGGGTTCTTTAAGAAGAACTGCTTGGGCCTCTAGCAGTTCTTTTCCATTGACTCAATCACCACTTTTTTTTTCAGCCATAAGTTATGGGGACTTACCTTCCTGCCACTAAAACCCTAAGCTAGGAGGGACTGGTGTGGGGCTGGGCCTGCTCACTCCTGAGATATCCCCTTGGAATTTTTACCTACCGCACCTGGATGTGGGACCAACACGTTCTGTGTCTGTGTCCCTCCTACCAGTCTGGATGGATGTGATTTATTTAATTCTGTAGTTGTCAGACTTCCATGCAACTCAGTTTCTAATGGTTCTGAGTGATGGTTGTTCTATATTTTAGTTGTAATTTTGACGTGGTTGTGGGAGGAGGCGAGCCACATCTGCCTAGGCTGTCACTTTGACTGGAAGACCCCTCTTTATAATTTCTGTAACATAAATTGTTTTAAGTTTACTTAGAACTTCAGCATGTATCTGTTTAAAAATATTTAATTTTCAAGTACAAATTTTTAAAATCAGGGGTTTTCAAAGTTATTAGCACTAGCAGTATATCTTAGTCCAGTGGAACAGATGTTGCCTATATCTACAAATATTTCAAAAACAGATTGAAGGCATGCAGTATGCGATTCCTTTTTGGCATGATTCATATACATTTTGCCAGGAAACATTTGGACAGATTTTAAATCTTTGTCCTCATTATCTTTGAAAAATATACACACTTGCATACATTTTTGCAAGGTATCAGTTATGAGTTACATGCTGTGAAGAGTACCTCTTCACCAATATGTCTCTCAACATGAAAAAAATTGACTATGTAGAACTTGAAAAGATGAGGAAAAGGTCATGTGTACAGTAAATACTAATAGCAACATCAGACAAGTTTATCCTAATAAAAATATTTAGCCTGATAGGTGCAAAAAATTAAACTTCTTAAAAAATTAATAGCACCTACCTTTTAAAATATTTCAAAGAAGCAGTATTTTATTCAAGAATCATAGCTACAAGCAATCCTCATTTTTCACATCTTATCTGATTATGTTTTGGAGTCCAGTTAAATTTTATTGCTTGACATTTCTTAAAGCTTACATCTCCCTTCCAACTACTTATCCCAGTTAGAATGTTCTTTCCCTCATCCCCGTTTAGAGTGTGTGGAGTTTGGGGAAGTTTCATGTAGTGCATTTTAGGACCTTCTGGTGGATAAGACTGGGAAGATGGACAAGACCCAGGTAACTGTAGAGACTTGCACACAATGCTACTTTTAGGAATTTGCAATTAGTTCTGGAGATTTGATGAAAGTAGCAGAGGATTTGAATCAGGGATATGAATGACAGGATCGGAACTACATTTTAGATCCTCTAATCCACATACATCATGGAACATAAATGTAAAAGAGCAAAGGTGGAAGCAGAGTGACCAGTCAGGAATTTACTAAAATTGCTTATGTGTGAATCCTTACAATTAGAATCAATGAATCCCACCATGTCTCACATTCCTATAATTTGTGGTCACTGCCCCTAATTTAAAGCCTCCCACTGTGTGTTATTCCTCATATTCTCATCCTCATGTTGAAAGGGCTGCTTCTCCTCTGTGCCAGCAGACGCCCTTCCCCACCACGCCTCATACCTTTCCACACCACCTTCTGCAATACTTGTCTTATATAATCTGCCTCTCCCACATCTTTACCCTCGACATACACAGTTGATGCCACACACTGGCCTTCACTGAAAATTGGCTTCTCCAGCATCCATCTTAAGTGCCTGCCACTCATTTTCTCACACCAAGCTGGGGATGGGGTAGGCAGGCTGAAAATTGTCATGTTCAATACCGCATCCAGACTCTTCAATTCCCTATCTCTCTCCTCTTTGGAGGTTCATGACACTTTTACAGTATCACCTTCTACACTTTCCTTTGCTCTCATAAATTTTCCATCCATTGCCTTTCATTCATTATATATTTTGGCACCTGCAACATCTTTCTTTCTACCCCTTTTCCTCTCTCTATCTGGGGTAACTACAGATAACTGGGTCTTTCAGAGAGCAGCCTAGCTTCTTGTTAGCTTGGTTTTCTCTACACCAATGGTCTTCACATCCATTCCATTCCAGGTAGACACTTCCATGCCTCCAGATCAGTCCTCGTTTCATCAGATAGTGCTCCATTTTTGAAATATTCACAGCTTGCTCTTATATCACAAACTCTTATCCTTATAGGTCTTCCCACCTCTATGCCACAACCTCACCAGGATCTACAACTCCTGGCTCTCTTTACTTTTACCCATAGTTCCCTCCTTTTTTCACTTCTTTGTCTGTCCCTACTTGAATCCCTTTCTTGCCATTCTTGGTATTTCCCCCTCCCTTGTATCCACCAGCAAAACCAAAGTTTAAGCCTATTTCATTGCCCACTTTCTACATTCTCATTTCTGGCCTACTAAGTACTACTGGAGAAAATAGCACAAAAAAACAGTCTGATGATCTGAAGAGTTAACTGTTTCAACAATAACCAGGTCCTGAAAGCTGCCTGGGAAACTTTCTAGGTTTCTCTAATTGGTTCCCTGTACCAATTTCCACAGCAATTTTTTCAAAAATTTTTTTTCTCTCTCAAACCTTTGATCTCTCTGTCTCACTTCTCACTCAGAGGAGACAATATACAGACAAAAGATACAGCATCAGATGGATCTTTCCTCAGCACTCCTCTCACCATATTTGCAAACCTTCTGCCCCCTTTTCCTGCCTCCCTTCCTTTAGGTCATGGTGTTATAGACATCCTTCCTTCTGATCAAGGATCTTCGTGCTCCTGTGTTCTAGACCCACCTTCTCCCACCTCATCCTTAAGTCTTTACTATTGCCTGTCTTTTCTTGTCAACATATAAAACCACCCTCATCACAAGATTTCCTCCTGTCAGCATTTACATGGTCAAGTCTCTCATTTTATGCACAACCAGCCAACCTTCTTCCTTTATCTCTACCATCTTTCTTTTTTCACATTCACTGTCTTCATTTTCTCTCCTTCTATTCAGTCCTCAGACTAATTGTCATCTGGCTTTTGTTTCTAAAACACCAAAGAATCTATGCTCTTTAAGAAAGTTTGATGCCAAAGAAGTCCTTATTTTATTTGCCTCTGTCACTGCATTTTAAAAGTGTTGTTTACTTTTTCATTGTGAAATGCTCTTTTTTCTTCCCTACCCCACCTTTTGCCTATGTGACATTATACTTCCCTGATTTTACTCTCAACTTTCTGGCTGTTGCTTCTCAAATGCTTTCATGAGCTCTTTTTCTCTGGTTTCCTTTTAAAGCTATCAGAGTTTATCTTCAAACTTGTAACAACGGCAATGATAGTAATAGCCAACATTCATCAAATTCTTACTTGCATTAAATGCTTTTTATAGATGACATTTTAATCTTCATAAATCTTATGAGATATATACTATTATTATTCTTATCTTACAGAGAGGTTAAAGGACTTGAGCATTGCAGGTAGCAAAAGCAAGATGCATACCCAAATATGACTGACCATAGCCTGTCCCTTAACCTCTTAGTCTATGTTCTTAACATCTGTGGTCTCATCCACTTGCATTTTTTCACCTACCAAATGCTTATGGTTCTCAAATCTAACACTCCTTCCCAAATATAATTCCTAAAGACCAGGCTCAAACATCCTACTGCCTCTTGCTGTACTGCACAAACATCTGAAAACCCACATCTCTCAAAATAAGCTCATCATTGCATCACTCCCTACCTTTGCAACATAGTTCTTTTGGTTTGTCTCGTTTTAGTCAATGCCGTCACAGTTCACTCTGTTTGCCAGATCAGGATATTGCTTGCTTTCTTGACTTCCTTCAATCCTTACCTTCTGGCTTATTATGGTCTTCTTACTTTTACTTGTTTATTACTTCTGGCATCTTAGTAGTGCCTTTCATTTCCACTGTCTAGAATACTAAAGCAAGTAGGGGCTCCTTACTTTTGGTGGCCCCAGTATTCTAATCTGTGATTCACACCGCAGCTTAATTCTGTTTTCTAATGTGAACACTTTATCAGATCAGTCCCAAACTCCTTAAAAGACATCATGACCCGCCTTCTGCTTACTGTTGTAGCCTAGCTTTCTGCAATTTCCTATGTCAAGTTCTACAATCCAGCCATATTGAATCACCAGCATCTCCTTACATGCACTGAAATACATTTTTCCCTTGATTCTGATCTTCTACAGATTATTACATAATCTTATCTGTGTCTAGAATGTTTATTATTCTCATAAAAGTGAGGTTTCAATTCATACATTTTATTCTGGAAAGTGGTTTCTAATAACCCAAGCCTGGATAGGTACCCCTCTGATGTTTGTCCACAGAATCCTGTGCTTATCTATACTTCAGCACCTACCATATTGTGTTGTAAGTACCAAATTATTGTGTTCTCCATTAAGGTATATGCAATTTGACAGGGGGGCTTGAGTTTACCTTTGAACCTACAGTGTGTGTGTGTGTATATATATATATATATATATATATATATATATATATATATATATAGACTGTGTCCAGCAGACATCAAGTCATCAATAAATATTGAATCAATGAATTAATAACTGTCTAAAAGTGTCATGCTAAAAAATAAAAGCCATCTGTTGTACTTGGCAGCTGACAATCTGCCAGAATAGCTTCATTAGGGTTGAGCAGGTTAGAAATGAATGGGAAATAAGGAAAAGAGAGGTTAGATTTCTTTTTTGAGGAATTTAGCTATCAAAAAATTTAATTCATAAGAGCAATGGTAAATAAATAACACAGAAACAACCTCTCAAGAGTCATGCAGAGCTCACAAGGAAGGAAGTTAAGAATCTTAACTGGAGGTATAAAAGGAGAGATGAACACATGATGAGACATACCACAGTTCTGGCTAAAAGAACAATATTGTAAAGTAGACTCATCTTCCTAAATCAATGCATTATGATACATATATTCCACTAAATTTTTATTATGAAAATAGTTCATGATTATGGGAAAAAATAAAACCAAGTTTCTCATTCTTTTAATTTCTTTTGTTGTGTAAATATATGTGTATGTATTCATTCACACAGAAATATATGTTTATACATACATACATAGACACACACATGTATGATAGTCATTTTTAACACATATGAACTCTTTATGTACCCTCCAACAACCATTTTATTTAACTTAGCAGCATAACTTGGATATCTTTCTACATCAATACATATGGATCTACCTTATATATTTTTAAACTTCTAAAACTGAAATTTATCATATATGCAAAAGAGTGCAGAAATCAGCATTCCTCATGCCCCTTCCTGATCCTAATTCTCCAAAGGTTAACATTATTGTGACTTTTGAAAACATTGGTTAGTGTTACCCATTTTTGAACTTTATATAAATGGAATCATACATTATGTTAGTATTGTGTCTGGTTTCTTATACTCAACATTACACTTATGAGTCCTTCAATGGTTTGTTTTTTCATTGCCATATCATGTTATATGAATATAATATAATTTATACATTCCTCTTTTAGGGGATATTTGAGTTGTGCCAGATTAAGAATATTATGAATAGAGCTGCTGGAAACATTCTTGTATGTCTTTTTGTGAACATATGTACACATTTCTGTTGGATAGACTTGTATACTGAGAAATGGACTAGCCAGGTGTAGGGTATTCATATCATTAGTTTTGGTACATACTGCCAGAGGGTTTTCCAAATTAATTATGGCAATGTGTGCTCACATAGCAGTGTACACATCATATTCTCGTTAAAGACCTAGAATATCACATTGTATAAATACATCATAAATGTACTTAACACTGGTTGTTTTCAGTTTACAAGTACAAATAATTCTTTAAGAAACATTTTGTTTAGGTATATTTTTTGCTGATGTGAGTGTATTGTTAAGCATGTCAAAGGGATAAAATGTATTAAAAAATGACAATTTCATTTTAAATTTCACTTGGAAAAATTAGTTTCCAAACCAAAGTTTGGCAGTAAAATTTTTAAAAGATGAGTTATAGTAAACTATTTTAGATAAATTACTATGTTAAATTGATAACCCTGGTACAGAAAAGAACACATACATCAATGAATAGGAACAAGAGCTACATCAGTTTGGTTTCAAACAGGAAAAGTGATGTTAACCCGAATATTCAAAGCAGAGGGAATTTACTACAATTAATGGGTTACACAGATGATAGAAGAGACCAAAGAGTCACAATGCAGCTGCAGCTGCTATACTTCTATTCTGCAGGAACAAAGGGAGGGAGTGGAGTTCCCAGAGCTCAGGGGCTGGGTCAACTAGTGAACTAAGTAGGATCCTGGGATGCCTGTCTAAGCAGGAAAAAAGTGCCTGAGAATAAGTGCAACCTCTGCCCAAAATACCTGCTGAAGCAGAGAGAGGGGAGAAATACAGTGGCCCTTCCATCAGTGCCTCCCACCAGAAGCTCTGGTAACCTGTTCACAGAGGAGTGTGAAAAAAAGTCTGTGCAGGCCAATCTTCTTGAGATACAGAGCAGAGCCACAGAAAAATGTGAAAGGGCCAATAGGATGACATGATCAAATATATGATGAAGATGGCATGTCATCTGTCATCAGAGGGGACAGGAATGATAATTTAATAAATGCTACTGGCATCACTGTTACCTGTTATGAAAAATATCAAGTTAAATTCAGTTTTCACCTTATACTGTAGTCCAAAATAAGTCACAGGGATGTGAAAGAGTTAAATGTAAATAACTAAAGTGTATATGAATAAGAAAATTATGCAGATTTTCAGGAAGGGGATGATTTACAATACACAACACCCACAGAATAAATCTAAAAGGAAATTTGATTATTTAAATTTAAAATAACACCATAAATAAAAATAAAAGGCACGTAACATAGTGTGAAATTATTGGAACACATAATGAAGAGGCTTAATACTCTTAATTAAACTGTCTCAAAAGTAAATAGGAAAGTGGGCATAAAACACCAACAGGTACTTCATAAAAGAAGATAAAATGGCCAGTAAACACAGATAAGATTATGCCTAAATTTCCAATAATCAAAGTCATCCAAATTTAAATAAATACATATTTATTTACCCATTAAACCAACAAATATTATAAAATATTGTTAATGCCAGAGTGTGGGAAAAAGAAATGAACAGCAAAAATATTAGCTGACAGGCTGCCATGAAAAATATTTTTTGAGAAATATTTAGTGATGTGCATAGGTAAAATGACCTTGACATAATAGGTAAAACACTAGCATTTAAGGTATATTAAACTTAAGTTAAAATTTTGTTACAAAATAAAACAACTCATACATATAAATGCATAGACTAAAATATTAGAGTGAATACACCAATGTGTTATAGAGTTAAATAAAATGCTCATTTCTGGACCATGAAATTATAGAAACTTCTATTTAATTATACATTCCAAATTTTTTCAAATACCTATTCTATAGTAAACCTTTATGATCTAAAAAAAAAGCAATGATTGTGCATGCCAATGAAGTGAAGTGAAAAGACAGAGAGGTATAGTGCTGTGGGGGCATTATTTGCAAAGGGGGAGAGATTTACGGAAGTTTGCAGGCTGACAGGGAAGAGCCAGTGGAGAAGAATCATTTAAAGACACCAAGGACTAAAAATTGCTGCAGGAAAGTCTTAGAGGAGACCTGTTGAACTCTAGAGCCCTGTTGGGGAATTCAATCTCAGACAGGAGAGTATGGGGTATGGGCAGAGGGAGAAGCCTTAAGGAAGCAAGTATGAGAACCAGACCTTGAGGGAGTTCATGCTCTATAACCTTGATTTCCTCTCTGTGTTTTCAGGTAACCTCGGCTGAGAGTGAGGTATAGGGGTTGGAAGGTGGATTTACAGACTATTGAGGCTGTGAATATTTGCTGAAGAGAAGATGAGAGAAGGCATCACTTAGAGAAATCAGAGGATTAACAGGTTGTCCTGAAGGCCTCGTTGAGGTCAGATGTCTAAACTCTGTAATCGTGGCAAGTTTTTTCTCTACAATTATGAAAGCTTTTTCACCAAAAATACCTAGATTTACAAATAGAGGCACTGGAAATTTGGAATGTTCTCTAGCTGGGAATTTGCTGGGTGGAAATAGTTAAAAGACAGAAAGGTTAGAAAATTGAAGGTGCAGAGAGTAAGTCTGTGACTAGGACCATCATGCTGGGCGGGAAAGGAAGGACTCCTGGAGGGTGGGGACGGAGAGAAAGAGCTCATTGGAAGCAGAGTACTACAGTGGGAGAAGGAGGAGTGAGAATATGTTCTATGATTTTACTCAACACCCAGAGCTTTTGGTTTCCACCTCACTGTGCCCAGGGCACCTATCTGATTGCTAGGCACTTGGCAATTTTTCAAGCACTATCGTTGGCAGAGTGAAGGCAACCAAAATGTTAATTTTGGCATTGTGGCAAGCACTTCAGCTAAACTTAGAACTCTTCGTTTTGAAGATTGTGCAGTCAGAAGTATTAATTAAATTGGCAACAGTGCCTGCCAGTGACATCAATATAGTGTTCCTTGGGGAGAAGCCAGTTGAAGGTGTTACTAGCAGTATACCAAGCTCAGGGCATCAAATTTAATTGCACTCGAGGAAGGACCACCTTTTTAAACTTAAAACTAATAGTGAAAATATTTGTTTCACAATCAAGTATGGTTATTTTGAATGAATTGACCTGTGCTTGCAGGAATAATAACTGGATGTTATTTGCCCAAACTGTATCTACTCAAGAGGCTGTAGGAAACATTTTGCTTCTCCCTAAAGGCTTGGTTTTGGAAGATAGTTTATCTTCTACTACACTACCAGGTCATACCCTTCTTAAAGTGTATATTTCAAGGCCTTTTCTGTCATTTTCCCTTAATTTGTATAGAAATTCACAAGAGTCTAAATTTTTATTTTATGGGAGGATGCAGTCATGAGCTGCATAATGATGGTTCTGGTCAGTGACAGACTGCATATACGACTGGTCTCCTAAGATTATTACGGAGCAAAAAAAATTTCTATCTAGTGATGTCATAATATGACACTGCGAATCATTACGTATTAGTGGTCATGATGGTGTAAACAAAGCTACTGCCGTGCTAGTCATACAAAGTATAGCACATACAATTATGTACACTAGTTCACACTTGATAACAATAATAAATGACTATTTTATGTATTTACTATACTTTCATCATCACTATTTTAGAGTGTACTCTTTCTACTTATTTAAAAAAATGCTGTAAAGTAGTACGCCCTGTTACGCTGGCAGCATCATCATACATCTCATGTTTATGGTGTCTCTTGACCTCATCATGTTCTCTTGTGCTTGACTTAATATCATGTTGTTTTGTTCATCAAGCTCCCAAGTGTTCGCACAGTGATGAAGTCACCTAACTATGCATTCCTCGGGACCTGTTCCTGTTGTTAAGTGACACATGACCGTAATCACATTCTGGTGGTGGTGAGGCAGGGGTGTCGGGAAGGACGAAGAACTGCAATTCCTTTCGGTCACATTAATTGCGGTTCTACAAACACACATACAAACACACTCATACATAGTCACTCAGTTACTTGTTCATTCACTCACACACCTTCTTTCCTGTCTCATTCTTTTCAGTGGGATGTCAAAATCTCAACTCTGGTACTTAAGTTTTAGTGTTTTTAAGGTTCTTTCTTATATATTCATGAAACTAGTAGTCCTCATCCCAATGAACATTCTTAATTATAGTCAATTGCCCCAAATTGGCTTTCTTGAATTTAAATGCATTTGCCATTTCATTTTTCAAGATGAATTTGATTGAATGTCTCACAGTGATTGATGCAAGCTCATTCAGAATATGTGAATAATACATTTATTGCTCTCTAGAAATAAGTAATAGATCAAAAAATCTCTTTGGATTAATATTTTACTGTTAAAGATTAAACAGTTCTTCTAAATAACTTAGCAACCCTTTCAAACTCTGTGTTTAAGAAAACTATTGAAATTGTTTCAGTTCCCTTGGGTACAGTTGTACAATTTGGGTTTAGCTGGTCTGCAGATTGTACTCATCTGTGCTAATGTTTCCGTAATGAGAATGATCCAACCGTGTCATAACCTTTTGGGTCTTAACCTCCTTCATTTACATAACCTTTTACTTCTCTTTTACACAAGCCTTCCTATTTTAGGATGAATACATCAGATATCTTCCTCTTTCTCCCATGACCTGATTTTTGTTGCTAAAAAAATCAATTGGTTTGTATTACATTTGAGAAAAACATGTTGTTCATAATGGATTTCTCAGTGTTTGAAAGATGTTAGGTGTGATAACAAAGAGAAGGAAGTTAAAAGGATCTTAGCACTGCTACCCTGATTTTAAGAGAAAATTCAGCAAATTACTTTTACTCTTAAAAAGGTTAAATTTGGAAATATTTGAAAACATAAGTAGACTGTTACAAGCAACATATTCAGTCTCTTGCTTCAAACTAAAAATAAAATTAAGAGATGGTGTTTCAAAAATCCATGACAGAATTTATTTAAATAGCAAATATGATGCATATCGAATGACTTGTTTTTAAAATCTTATCTACACGCAAGTTTTCTTATATTACTGACTTTTCTGTTCTGTTTGTGGCAATCCGAAGGGAGAAGACCAGGTGTGTAACAGGAAAACCTGGTGGACTCTGGGCTCCTCAGAGGGCTTCCCTGAGAAAATGTCTTTTGAGAGCTGAATTCCAGAGTGTAAGTAGAAACTAAAAGGAAAGGGGGCCCAGGGTCCAGACCCTGGAGGAGTAATCTTTTTAGAGTAAGTTTTAATGTAAACTTGACCTGTAATTCCCTCACACTCCCCTAAGACCCTACAACAACTTCTCAAATCCTCACCATGACTGGCAGAGTCTGCCTGACTCGGCCTACTTCTGCCTACGGCTTTTCCCAGTAGCGCTAAGCACGTTTGTGGTTTTCTGTTCAGTGGCTGTATCCCTGAAGGATAAACATGGACCTGGCATCCTCTGAATCTAGATCACTGTTACATTGTAGGAACCAGGCAAATATTTGTGAATAAGTGAGTGTACATGAACTCTACATCATTACCATTTAAGGAGACTGTGTCTTACTCATTACAAGAATTGCAGCTACCATTTATTGAACACAAGTGTTAAGCACAGTACAAGATGCCAGATGTGGTGGATATTGACCCTGTGGCAGTGATACAAAAACTAAGGTTTAGAAGTTCAATGAACTGTCCAAAGTCAGTGTAATGTGCTCTATAACATTTAATAGATAGAATCACTAAATTATCTTTATTATCAGGGAGAGGAAACACTACTTTTTGATGGCAGTCTTGATAAAGTTCATCCAAAATTTTAATACTTTATTTAAATTTCATTTAAAATTCAAGTTGTTATATGTGAATGGCCTTACTCTCCTTTTAAAGCATTTGATTTGTCAGTATTGTCAGACATGTACTGTATATAAATGAGCAAACTAGGTGATATAACACATCTGTTTTGATGCATATATGGTTATGGGTATGAATACAATGTGAGATACTAGAGAGGCTTGGGGAAAATACATAGGTTTTAGTGGGGGTAGCCACAAAATTCCAAGGATCAGAGAGTTATGCATATTTAACAAATATTTTTAAAATGCCTAATATGCCCCATATGTTGTTTTAGTCACCAAACTACACATACAATGGTAAATAAAATAAATGGTCTTTTGGCTCATGAAAAATATAATCTAGTGCTGAGACATTAAATTTGATCGAAGAAGTATAATTAGGCAGGGTTTACTGGAAATAGTGATAGCTTAGTTGAGTCTTAAAAGACCATTTACTCATAAATAATGTCATGTACTCCCCAAAGTATTAGTTAGGATTAGATTAATTTTTAGTGTAGAAAACCCAAAATAACATTGGTCCAACAAGCTAGGAAATTGTCTCTCCCTCCCATAAAAAATACAGATATCATTAATCCAGTGCTAGTATGTATATAGTACTTCAGGGGTAAGAATCCAAAGTGCTCCTTCTGTTTTATTTTTCTGCCCATCTTTGATCTGTAGCTCCTAGCTCAGGCTGTAAGATACCTGCTTAATTTCTAGTCATCGTATTTGTATTTCATTGGGCAGGAAGGGAGCATGTGGTGGGAAAGGAGAACACGCCACTTTCATTTCTGGATACTTAGAAAAAGTTGCATACACTGATTCTGTTTATTTCCAGAATCAACATCAAGAGAGATGGAGAGGTCAGAAAATTATGAGTTGTGAGGAGAGTATCCAATGCATGTTTGTACTTATCTTATTAAAAGTACTATAAGAAGTATTTCCCATACCATTTCATGTTGCTATTTACCAGGGTGTTTTATATTTTTAAATAAAAATAATAATCTGTTGAAAATAATGTTTTCAATACTGAAGATGTAGAAAATAAATATAATATAAAATGAAATAAATAAATAAATATGTCATAGTCTCTACCATAAGGAAAAAGACAAAGCAGGGAGGTATAACAACAAAGAATTCAGAAAAATAACTTAAAAATTGCTGTGTGATGTGGCTGAAATTTTATGTGTACGGGAAAACATAGAAGAAAATAAGACTATAAAGCCAGCTTAATTAAAGCATTTATTTGCTATGCTCAGAAACATTATCATATATCTTTTTTCTATATCATTCTTATATATTTTATAATTAACAAAAATAATTTTTCACAGATTATCTCATTCAATACTAAAAATAATCCTACGGAATACTTATTATTATACTTGTTCAGCAAGTTGAATAATCAAGTACAGATATCTTTTCCATCAGACCTGAAGTACCCAATATATTCATAGAGATTCAAAGAGATATTATACTCTTAATCCACAAACAGAAAGGCAATGTGAGGGGAACTATTTGAGAATAAAAAAAGAGCTCTTAGAAGCTTAAGATATGACCACTGAAGCAAAAATATATATACATAATCTCCCAGAAAGTTGACCAAATTAAGAAATAATGGAAATGTTAGTAAAAAAGATGAGGCATAGAGTTCAAATATGGAATGTTTACATTTTGATTAATTAGAATCCTAGAAAGACAGGACAAAAAACTTGCATGTGTGTGAGTGTGTGCGGGAGTGTTGATGATGATGACAGAGGGATTATTATCAAAGGCAAAAATGGAAAAGAGTAATTGAAAACTAAAAAAGACATGAGTCTTTATAGCTAAAGAAGTCACTGATTGTTCAGAACTACAAAAAGAATGCCACAAAGTCATACTCTAATGAAGTTTTGCAGAGCACTGAGGACAAAAGACACTCAGAGTTTTATAAACAAGTTGTTCAAATTTCTGAGGGAAAATTATTTTGTGCTCAAACTATCAAGTAAATATGAAGCCTGTTAGAAGATGTATATAGACATGCAAAGATTCAAAGGATTTATTGTTCATCAACTATCCTCTATAAGTGACTACAGGAAATACCCCAGTGAAACAGAAGAATACACAAAGAAAGTAGATACAGGCTGTAGAGAACAGTGAATTTAACTTGGTAAAAAGGTCAAAGAAATCCCAGAACTATAGCTTTGCACAATATAAGATTAGAGCTGAAAAGATAAGACTCTTGTAAGTATCTCTCTGGGGTGGGTGAGGAGGAACTGTATAGACTAGTCCTTGAGAAGGCAGAAAAATGTATGATAATGTCACAAATTCAAGGAACAAAGAGCCCTGGCTGGTGTAGCTCAGTGGATTGAGTGCAGGCCTATGAACCAAAGGGTCACCTGTTTGATTCCCAATCAGGGCACATGCCTGGGTCGCAAGCCAGGTCCCCAGTTGGGGGCATATGAAAGGCAACCACACATTGATGTTTCCGCCCCCTCTTTCTCCCCCATTTCCCCTCTCTCTAAAAATAAATAAAATATTTTTTAAAAAAGAACACAATGCATTAAAAAAAGGAACAAAGAAATGCAATGATGAAGTAAAACATATGAAACAAACCAAGATGTGACATAATTTTAAGCAAATGTAGAATGTTTAAAAGAAAAGGAATTCATTGGAAATTGATGTTAGAAACAATCTTTGTATCAGTCATATGTACACATGCAATTGTAGAATCTGTTTATGCCATAAGGCACCTGATACCTGATGCTGGAGTTTGAAGAAGCCTGCAGGAAAACAATGAGGAAGGCAAGGTTAAATAAAGTAGTGGGGAGTGAACGTGCTGGAACCAATGAACACTAGCTGAAACCGGCACAAAGAGACTGAAATCTGTGCCCGTTTCTCACTATCTCCAACTCTGATGATGTGTTCCTTCTGCAGGATAAACTGATGCCTTTTGTCATAGAATTAAACACTTATCTGGCCCCCGAATCAAGGAAACAGATAGACCTAGGGAAAAAATGCAGCAGCTACAGGCTGGGCTTCTGTTCCTTGCGAACAAGGTGAACAAGAATAAGCAAAAATATGCAAGAGGGTGGGACAGTCCCTGTTGCCCCTGCTTCAGTCTTCTGAGCATAAAAACAATATGGCTACTTCTTCACTTTGGCCTTCAAAATCTCACACAATATATCTCTCATGGCCTGCTCCAATGCAAACTACATTAGGAAAAGGATTCTGGGAAATGCAATTTTAGTATAGTAGTTGGTATAACTTTCAACACTATTTACATAATAGTGATAATGTAAGTGCTGTTTCTGAGTCCCTACAAATGATATAAGACCACCTCCATACACCATACACAAGAATAAACTTAAAATGTATTAAAGACTTAAATGTAAGTCATGAAACCATAAAAATCCTTGAAGGAAACATAGGCACTAAAATTTCAGACATTTCTCATAGCAATATTTCTTTTGCTATATCTCCTTGGGCAAGGGAAACAGAAGAAAACATAAACAAATGGGATTACATCAAACTAGAAAGCTTTTGCATGGCAAAGGAAAATATCGACAAAATGAAAAGACAACCCAGTGAATGAGAGAACATATTTGCCAATGATACATCTGATAAGGGCTTAATATCCAAAATTTATAAAGAACTTATATAACTTGACACTAAATAACAAGCAGTCCAATTAAAAGTTAGGCGATGGACCTGAATAGACAGTTCTCCAAAAAGAACATACAAATTGTTAATAGACATGAAAAGATGCTCAACATCAGTAATCATCAGAGAAATGCAAATTAAAACCACAATGAGATACCATCTCATACCTGTCAGAATAGCCATCATCAAGAAATCAATAAACAACAAGTGTTGGTGAGGATGTGGAGAAAGGGGAACCCTTTGCACTGTTGGTGGAAATGCAGATTGGTGCAGCCACTGTGAAAAGTGGTATGGAGATACCAAAAATTATTAAAAATGACACTGCCTTATGACTCAGCAGTTCCATTTCTGGGAATATATCTGAAGAAACCTGAAACACTAATTCAAAAGAATATATGTGCCCCTATGTTTATTACAGTGTTATTTATGATAGTCAAGATTTGGAAGCATCCCAAGTGTCCATCAGTAGATGAGTGTATACTGTATAAAAAAAGCTATGGTACATTTATACTACTTGGCCATGAAAAAGCAGGAAATCTTACCTTTTACAACAGCATGGATGGACCTGAAGAGTATGATGCTAAATAAAGTAAGTGAGGCAGAGAAAAACAAATACCATATGATTTCACTTACTGGTATAGAGAGAGACTCATAGATATAGAGAACAGACTGACAGCTGTCAGAGGTTGGGGGGAGTTGGTGGAGGCTCAGTGGAAAAGGTAAAGAGATTAAGCAAAAAAAACAACACTGACACAGACAATATAGTATGTTGATTGCCATACTAAAAGGGGGCTGGGAAGAGGTGGAAGAGGGCAGAGTGGGGATAACACGGTGGCAGAAAGAGACTTGACTTTGGGTGGTAAGCACACGATACAGTACGCAGATGATGTATTAAAGAGTTGTACACTTGAAACATGTATGTTTTTGTTAACCAATGTCACTACATAAATTCAATAAAGATTGATAATGTTGAATCAATAAAGAGAATGTAGAGTTGTTAAATCAATAAACTGAAGTATATAAAAGCATATTATTTAGTAATTAAAGTAGAAATGATTCACAGACTTTTTTTCTGAGGAATAGAAGTCAAATTAGGAGGAAATTAGAGAGATAGTATTGCTTTTAATCATTTTTGTAATATTTATCATTTTTTGAGTAATTATACTAAGCTTACATTACTTTGATACCATAATTTATTTTAAGGGAGAGAAAACAGAAGAGGTCAGAGTATAAAATTTTGGCCAATTCTTGCATTAAAGGGGCAAATATGAGACAAGAAGCAAGAGAAGAAGATGAAGAGCTTTAGACCTTTAGGATGAATGTTATAAAATAGCATATTAATTTTTGACAGTTAAAAAGCAGAAACTTTATCTTCATTATGATGTTAGAATGGATTTGGCCATTGGTCTACAATGATGGTAGAAATATTTGTCAAATGACTCATTTTCTCACTTGGAAGTAATAAACCATTCTAATGACAATTTTTGTCAAAATCTACCAACACTAATTTTATAAAACCTGAAGCCATAATATTGTTTTATTATATTATATTACTGTTAGTTCATATGTATACTATAATATGTTATACTTTACTATTATATTCTGTTATTTTATACTGTATTATACCAAAAAACTTCAGCCATATCAATGTTTCTAAATATTTGAATACTTAGTGTTTTGTAGAATAGGCTAAGTTTTTCAAAATATCTTATTTGTCAATATAATAATATTTAAAAATATATATAATAGCATTTTAGCATATTTACAATAGACATGAAATTATTCTTCTGAACAGAATCATAATCAATACCTAAGGCAAATTACATGGCTATCACATGGATATAGTATTTAGAATTACAATTTTACTCATCAGTTTATAATTTCTTATAATTATGTTCAAGAGCATTGATCATGCTATTACATGTTCTAAATGTTCTAATTTATTTTTCTAATTATTAGTTGCTATGTATTTTTGAACTAGTTATACCATTAAAATATAGGGGAATCATGTTAATGTCTTTCACACTGCTATTAGTATATTTCTAAACTGCCTATTTCTCATCTTTACATATTTTCCTTTGATTAAACATCTCTGTGAATTATTCTCAAGTGCATTATTATTAACTTCAACAAGTTATGTTAGTTTAAATCATTTATTCTGTTGAAATGCTATATTACATAACAAATTTCTGCAAATTTGTTAGTGATTTGAACTAATTTGTTTTAAGAAACTATGCTAGAATAATTATGCTTTGATCTTGTAAATTAGCCAAATGGAATATTGTTTAGAATGCAGTTTAAATGAAAGCTGCTGTCATATTAAATAGTGTTTCTTAGCTCATGCTTAATGGACCTCAGTTAATGTGTTGTTCATGGAAATAGCAGAGCCACTGGGGTTAACAGGGTAAGAGATGCACAGTTGTCCTCACCAATATATTCACTACATAGAAAAGAATAAAAACCAAATCAATCTATTTCAACACAATTTTCAGAGTGTTATTTAAAAATTTACAAGTGAGAGGGAAGTTGTGTTTTGCATGATGCTTACATTAGTAAAAAGCAAAAAGTTAAAATTGCCTCTTTTGGGGACCTGTACCAAAATTTTCACAGTTGCGGGACTTCACCAGTGATGGTGAGCACCATAGGCATGGATGTTAGCTGCCCATGAGATCCTGGGTCCCTGTCCTGGACCACTTCATTCCCTGGAGCTGCTTCATCCTTGAAATTGTAAACTCTGATATAATATTCCATTCTCTGAGCAACTTCAAATTCTTTCAAGCTCAGTTTTTTATTCCTGCTAATCATGTTTTGACAATATCAAGGCCTTGATCTTCTTGATCTTTTCATTTTCTTTCAATTAATTCATTCAATAAAAATTATAATTTATTGTGCACTTAATATGGTCCTAAGTGCTTTATACACATTATCTTATTTAAAGCATATGACAAGCCTATGAGGTAGGAATTATCTCATCTCACACATGAGGAAATTGAGGCTAGAGAGGTTAAATACATTGCTTAAGAGAAGTGGGAAGGCAGTGATTGAAATTCAGTTCTAGTGTTCCATAGCCTATGCCATACAGCTCTCATGTATTTTCTTCTTTTCATATTCAACTTTGAGCACAAAATATCTCACTTCAATCTCTCTCTCTCTTTTCCCTTCCCCCTGCCTCCTCCCCTCCTTGCCTCCCTTCCTTCTCTCTCTTCCTTCAGTTCCTATCTTCCAGTCTTGTCTGACACTGGTAGAAGACTCAATTCCATTTGTTGAACCACCCACCTTCTCTGTTCTTATATTTGGGTTGGTGAGCACTACTGGAGAAATCTCATGTCTACAGCGACTGGTGCCATGACCCACTCCCTGCCTCTGGTCCTTGCCAAGTCTTCAACAACACGCAGCTCCACGCCTTTGTCAGCTCCCTTCCCTATTACAAACTTAATTTCCTTAAATCTCCTGTTTCACCATTTCCTGTTCATGGAGCTAACCCAAGGGGTTGGACTGTCAAATTGGCTTCCAAAAATGACACATCTCCTCCAGTATCAAGCTTTACTATTACTTCAAGAAACCAAACAATCAAAAGGCACAGCAGAAACACGGGCCAGACTAAGACATCCTGTGGAGCTCTCCTACTCCATCATTCCTGCCTTAGACATGCACGCTGTGGTCAGAGTAATAGATGAGGTCTCTAAGAAATACTCAAATATTATCACCTTCTATGGTGAGGACATTTAAGTTATGAAATATCTCCACTTTGTACCCCAAATAGTCACTTAGCTTGCATGACATTTTCCAGAGAGCCACGCTCCATAAATCTATACAGCCTAGGTCTGTTTATCGTAAGCAATCTTAAAATAGGAACATCCTGCTAAAGGAATGCCATAAATGAGGGCTCTCCCGGTAGCAAATGTCATCAATCTCTTTGCAAAGTGTATCAGCATGTCTATGAGAATCACCTGACATTTTTCCTTCCCCAGGAGGTTCCTTTACCCTCAAATACAAACATAGAAAGGACCCACTGCTTTGACTCTTTTCTCCCTCTCATAGGTAGTGAAGAATCCTGCTCTGTATTTCATAAAAAATAAAGCATCTCTTAAGTAAGAAAATCCTTTGATTTCCTATTTCTAATTATACACACTACTACGTATCCATGCCACCCGCTGTCCTGTAGCCTCAGTGGAAAAAGTATTCTTTATTGTGTCCAAAGCTAAGCCTCTTGTAAATTATTTTTTTCTCCTTGCTTTCTATTCAGAGACTCTGGATGTTTTATTAACCAATTGCAAGACTATCTAATTGCATTCTTAAATAGCCAACATTTCTTCTAAGCAATAATTTACTTTTTATTCATTACTTCTATAGTCCTTGTTACATGCTACTTTACTAATATTAACTCATTTAATCATTATAAAAAGCATGTGAGGTATACACATGCTGTTAGCATCCCCAACTTACCTGTGATGAATGTGAGGACCAGAGAGGTTCAGTAACTTTTTCAAAAATCACACAGCTAAGCGGTAGCACTAGGATTTGAACACAACAGTTTACACTGTGCTGTAGTATCTTGCCTAATGTCTGTTTTAAAAAGATTATGGACACATTTTAGACTTACGGAAAAGGTGTAAAAATAGTTCAAAGAAGGTACTTGTAACTCTATCCTCTTTTCCTCTAATGCTAACATCTTGCCTCATCATAGTAAATTATCAAGAACAGGAAAGTAACTTTGGGACAATACTGTTAACTAAGCTAAACTTTATCTTTAAAATTTTTTTATTTGCCAATTTTTCACTAATGTTCTTCTACTGATCCAGGATCTACCTTGAAGTGGGGATGATTTCTCCCTAGTTGCCTCTGGCCTTTCACCTTTCTCTCTCTCTCTCTCTCTCTCTCTCTCTCTTTTACTTTCATGAGCACATGTTTTTGTTGCCCTTACTATTGTTTCCTCATTTTTTAGAGTGTATATCTAATTTGTTCTTAACCTGTCCACTGAGTGCTTGGCTTCAGTTATTTTACTTTTTTATCATTATAAAAATGGATAGCATAAAATTTATTATCTTAACCATTTAAAGTGCACAATTCAGTAGTGTTAAATACATTTACCTTGTTGTGAAACATCTCCCCAGAGCTTTACATCTTACAAAACTGAAACTTGATACCAATCGAACAACTCCCCTGTGCCTCCTCCCCTAGCCCCTGGTAACCATCATTCTACTTTTTACTTCTATGAGTTTTACTGCCTTAGATACCTCATATAAATGCAACTGTCTTCTTGCAACTGGCTTATTTCACTTAGCATAATGTCCTCAAGTTTCATCCACATTGTATCATTTGACAGGATTTCCTTCCTTTTTAATATTATTCCTTTTTGAATAATATTCCATTGTGTTTAAAGACTATGTTTTGTTTGTTCACCCATCTGTTGATAGGCTTTTGGGTTGTTTCCTCCTCTTGCTATTGTGAATAATGCTGCTATGAACATAGGTGTGCAAATACCTCTTTAGGATCCTGCTATCTCTACTGTTTACTTGAAGGAAATTTTCTAATGTTTGTCTATGACATATTTAAACAAAGAAGCAAACAAAAACCTGTTTGTTCCTTCTCAGAACATGTCTAGTACATCTAAATTCCATATCATGAAAATTAATATTTTTCAGTTATTGTTTCCCATGTCCATTCGAGAAAATCCTTCGAGAACAGAAATCACGACACTTTTTTCCCACTTTGTATGGCAATGAACACAATTTTTACCATGTAGTGCACACCACAAAAGTAATTAATTCAGAAGACTATTATGGGTTGAATTGTGTCCTTCCAAACCTGTATTTTGAACTCCTAACCCCCATGCTCAGAATATGATCTTATTTGGAGAGAGCATCACTGCAGAAGTAATTAGTTAGATGAGGTCTTACTTAAGTAGGGTGGATGTCTAATCCAATATGACTGGTGTCATTGTAAAGGAGGCATCTGGAGACAGCACATAAGAAGAACACCATGTGAAAATGGAGGTAGAGACTGGGGTGATGCTTCTACATCCAAGGAGTGATGAATGTTGTCAGCAAACCACCTGCATCTAGGGGAGAAGCATGGAATCAACCCTGCTGACACTTTGATTTTGGACTTCTAGCCTCCAGAACTGAGAGAAAATAAATTTCTTTTGTTCAGGCCACCCAGTCTGTGGTGCTTCTTCCATAAGGCAGCCCTAGCAAACAGGCCTATTGGCTCTTAATAGAAGTCAACCATTGTTCCACATATACAACTGTGTGTTTATGTCTGTACGTACACATTTCTTTTGTTTCCTACAATTTTGCAATCTCTTATAACCCAGTTTTTCTGATCTGTGGCGGGAGCATAATTAAGAGAGAGAGAGAGGAGAAATGAGAAAAATGAGCCTCCCATGTGATATTTAGCCCTATTTAATTCTGGGGTTCTCGTAGTATGTTCAGCTCATGAGTGTTTGGTTGATAAATAAGAGCATGTATCTATGATTTTCTAGATCCATCTGAGCTTTAGTCAGCATCTTGAATCCAAGGGTATCTCTTGGATCTTCCCCCACGGTAAGCATTAAAACTGAGATAAAAAATACAAATACATCGATCTGAAATGTAACAGGGGAAGGTACAGTTATTGAGACAAAGGGAGAACAGGTTATCACTTGGCATTTGCTCTGTTGAAAAGACTTGGGAGTGCAGAATGATAGAAAGCTCAGTGTCAGCATCCTAGGGCTGCCATAACAATTCACTACAAATTGGGCCGCTTATGACAACAGGAATTTATTCTTTTACATTTCTGGGGTACAGAAGTCTGAAGTAAAGTTGGGCTCCCTCTGAAGGTTCTAGGGGGAGAATTCTTCCTTGCCTCTTCCAGCTTCTGGTGGCTTTAGACTTTCCCTGGTTGTGGCTACATAACTTTAGTTTCTGTCCCTGTCTTCTCATGGGTCTTCTCTTCTCTTCTCACATTCACAGGTTTCAGGGGTTAGGATGTGTATATATTGAGGGGGGGGACCATTTAACACAATAGAGGTTCTAACTTTACTGGGTTCTGAAAAGAAAGGAGAAATGAAACTAGTCTAAACAGATTTAATTTCTATAACTCCATTTCTCAAGTGAGAGCCAAAAAGAAACTCTTAATCATAAATAAACCATCCAACAAAAGGACCTGAGATATTTACACTGTGAAATGGTAGCTTAAGGGTATAGACTAAATCTGACTTCTTTTTGAAGATAATAAATTCAATATTTCAAACACTAAAATATTTTTTGTAGGGGAGTGCATCACTGTCTTCTCACTTTTATGTAATGTCATGTAGAAAACATATTCTGTGAGGCTCTCTAGGGAATATCCAGAGGTTTCAAAAGAAGGCATATTTGAACCTCACGAACCCAAACAATTCCAGCAGCAGAGATAAGTAGACCCAGAGTCCATGACGTTGTGAGTTGTGAGTGCTTTGCGCAGAAGTCGCCAGCTTTGGGTAGGAAGTTGAGCTTGAATATTTTCAAGGTCTTGTTAAAGTCTACATTCTATGAATGCTGCAATTTTCTTTTCTTATACACAATAAACATTATTTATAGATATTTGTCAAATCTAGGGGCACTGAATAACTGTTTTGTTTAATGACATTGCTCATAAAGTTTCCTGGTAGAGAAAATGGAGGCATTTGTAGGTTGAGAGGAAGATGAAATAATTGTGGAACTTGGCTGACAAGGACTCCGGGTCTGCTAATGTTCACGCATTGTTCTATACATGGCTTTAATAACCAGGATCATCTGCTACGGGTTCAGGTGATGAGCCATTTTATTTTCATAAAAAAGACTTCTCTAATGATGTTTTCTTTCACTTTTATTGCTATTGTAAAAGTATTATTCTTTCTTTCCTGAAAACTATTTACCGAAAACTAAAACTAACAACAAGTATGCAATCATTAGACTAGGATTGTGTGTCCCACAAAACTTTGAAATTATGCCATGGCACGTGGGGTTAAGTGCTCAAGAAAGGAGAAAGCATATTGTATCAAGTAATAGTTTCATATATAATTTCTCTGCTTGCTAGCACTTTTTACACATGGGGGTTTGGCACTGGATGAATTTCAAATAATTTGGAATAATAAATAATGCCAGGTATGGATCAGGTCCAGTTTCTTTTTAAAAATGTTGAATTCAACATTTGAAATAACCACACATGTTTAAGTTGAAAACAGATCTGAATAACTGCTAAAGCGGCCACTCCAAAGTAATGCATGAAACTCACTAACTTGCTGCATGACCTAAACACATTGCTTTATCCCTCCGTGCCTCAGTTTTCCCATGCTTTAAAAATAAAACAAAATTGGAGGAAAAAGAGACTTTTTGGTATGAGGTTGGGAAGGCAGAATAACACAAACTCTGAAATGATCTTTATCACTAGGGTGACTTGGCAAGCAACTAGGAAAGGCCGAGGTCCAATGATTATGAAAAATGCTGCAATTTTCAATGTACTAAGATCTACTGAACTTGGAGGTTTACCTTAGTTAATAATAATGACTGCTCATGATATATCGTGTGTTATATTAGATTTTTTATGGTGTCTTATTTAATCCATACCTCAACCCAATGAGGGTATTGTTTTTTCCCCATTTTTCAGAAAAGAAAACTGAGTGTCAGAGTAATTTCTGTAAATTCCCACACCTAATACATAGTTCCACCCAAAAGCCAACCCAATCAGCCTGTGTCGTTGGCTCCTCTCTTAGCCAATGGGCCATATCTGAGAGTTCTATGTAAGTCATCGGATATCTCCTTAGTCTGAAAGTACAGCCATTTAGTTTGCCTTGGTGAACTTGATGATTCATACTTTTATCTCATCTGTTTAGAAAGAATTCATGAGTCATAAAACAAAATACTACTTTATATAAAATATACTCAACCTTTCTGAAAAGTAGAAAATGATAGAATAAAATATTTATTTAAAACATTAATCTGTACAACCAATGTTAATTGACTGCTTGCTACATGGCAGATAATGTGAAATGTGTAGGGAGAGAAAGACCTGTCCACTAACCTCATGATGTACATAGTCCTGGTGGGGGGAGGGGGAGTGAGAGGGAAAGACAATAAATAAAATTGTATAATTTTTTGCTAAATATTGGGGCGCTGTGGGGTTATACATTTAAGTTGAGACTTGATGGTTGAGAAGTAGCCAACCATGAAGAGGGAAGGTAGCAAGAAAATTCTAAGTAATGAGAACAAGATGTGCAGAGGCCCTGAGGTGGGAAAGATCTTGAGCTTACTTGAAGAAAACTGAAATGCCAGTGAGCTGGGAAAGAGAAAACAAAGGGGACAATGGCTGCAGGTGAGGTTTCAGGGACAGAAGGCAGAGGGCACTGTGGGCCCTGGGGTGCTTTTTGAATGACATTCTAAGTGGCCTGAGACACTGGAGGGTTTAAATAAACCCTGATTTTTGTCTTAGAAAGTTCACTTTGGTGCCTGTGTGAAGAATGGTTTTGGACACCGATTTTAGTATTCTGGGCTGAAATTTTCAAACTCAGTCATCTGAGCCCTTCTTAGGAAAAGAAGTTTAAAAATCATGACTATAGGTGAATTTCCTTTTTGTTTATTCCTAAGGACTCTAGCTATACTAGAGTTTGTTTTATTTTACTTCTTATAAACAAATTTTGACTGCTGTGTTATTTATTATGTTTGGCTTGTGCTATTAAACTCTTCATGCTCCCCCCCCCTTTTTTTTGGTCTACAGATCACAGATCTATTTCAAGGACAATATTTTTCCCTAAGATAAGGTATCATACTCAAAGTCATCCTGTGCTTTTTTCAAATATATGGACACCATGTTAACAGAACATCTGTTAACTTATTGTTTCCTTTCACACTTTATCCAGCATTTTAGTATCATGTCATTTATAAAATATGCATAAATAGATTTGAGGTTTCACTACAATTCCAGTTGAATGAAATAATATTTTGAAAACTGTCTTTCATTTTAGACATTGAAATGTATTGCAATCATTTAAATTAGCTTCCACAAGTGTCAGAGGGCTTGAGAAGAGAATCAGATGAGACTAAGAGAGGCTTTATATCTTTTGGGCTTGTCTTCATATTTTTATATCATTTAGAAAAGAAGTGGGAACAACAATATCATAGACATTTCTGTTTTTTCTTTTTTCCTCTTTTCTTTGTTCTGTTCAGCTTCTAATATCTGGCTTTTTGTTTTTAAGAAAGACCTCACTGGGTGCAGTGTCAGTGAGATCCAGGGCCCCGCTTCTGCTAGGGAAGGGGGAGGGGAAACGGCTCTCTCTCCCCTTCCTTACAGGCAGGACTGGGCCTGGGAGGGCTTCCAGTGGACGCGTGCTGTGCCGTGGCAGTGTGTCCTGCTTCTGTGCACAGTGTGTCTTGGCCAAAAGTCCATGCTACCTAACTTCCAGAATCCCTTGGGTCTCACTCATTTTCCAGAACGACCTCCCTCCAACTTGCAAACTATATTCTTCCGGTAATTTCCTTGTCACTCCCGACAGCCAGTTGGTTCTGTTGCTTGCAGCAGAACCCCGCACTCATTCCCCTGCCCCTGTGTGGAAGCAGCTAATGTGGCATTGTGAATATCTGACTGACCTGCTTTGTGGAGATCATAGAGCTGATATTTGACAGAACAAAGAATAAAAATCCATCCTCCTCTAATTCTTGAATGTGACGGTTGACCAAAATAAATATATAAATACCTGTTATAAATAGAATTTTAAAACATTGAAACAGTTTTGAAGTCACTGATGAAATAAACCTCTATTAGTAAAGTTCAGGAGGAAATACAGTCCCAGTCACTAAACATGTAAATTTTTATGCCATGTTCCAGTCTTCTGAAGGAACTATTTCATGAGTGTAGAATTAAGACTATTTCCTGACAGTAAGTTTGAATTCTCAGTGTCCTCTCTGTAAGACTCACTTGTTATTTTCTAAACAACCTTTCGTTTTAAACAACAGCAAAATAAAACTATTCAAACTGTTGTGATTCCTGGAAAATGCCATTTCCCCCCCTTTACTGTGTCTTCTGAGTACCCGAGATACAATCTGGACTCCCGTGATAGCTCGGGAGTCAATATTCCAGCTCCAGTGAGAAACTAGGAGCACACATTTCTAAGTTCGTGCTGAAGCATTTACTTTTTGACTTCAAAGGGAGTTGTGAATTCATCTTAATATCTTCTTTTGTACTGAAAATAGGCATTGAATTTTACAAAGGTAGATGCTAGCATCTTATACCATTCCTATATATTATACTGTCTGCTTTGTGTTAGTTTTCTGCTCACAAGAATTCTTGCATGTTTTTCTCTTGTTTTGCTCTCCTTGTGGGGAAAATTCAGCATATTGCACGATACTGTTATTTACATTTAAGTTGACTGATAAAACCAGGAAAGTACCGACGAGGGCTAGAGAGCCAAAGACTGCTGCTGTTCAGTAAGGACTGGAGCTTTTCTCATTTCTGCACTGAAGGCTCCATTAATATTAGTTATTGTCAGTGCTTATTGTCTACATGGAGAGGAAGACTCAATCTTCTACACAGAAAATTGTTTGGACTACAGGAGCTGAGTAGATATTTGAGTTACAGACAAATGGTCGATTTATTTTAGTAAGTGTTTTACTGATCTCATTCTAACTTAATTTATTAAAGTCATTTTAAATAATTAAATTGTTCACATTGATATATTATAATTTACTTATTTAAACAGGAAAACTCATGGCCAGCCAGGCACTATGCTAAGGATTAACCAATAGGATGACTTCTTTATCTTTTAGTATTTTTATCATTTGCTCTGTTACCTTCAAACTGAATCTGAGATAATACTATGGTATGATTCATTTTATATTAAAATTGCATTAATTAAAATTATGCTAGATTTACTGGAGTAATGACCTAAGAGTTGTTAAGTTTAAATAAAACTAATCATTTTTTAGAGGAATGGATTTTCTTATTCTTAAAAGAGAAGTGAGTTACTTTAGGCCAACTTAGGGAAAATTTGGTCAGACATCTTGGTAAAAGTTATATAGAGAAAGTCACTTTTCAAAGTTACATTTCTGTCATCATGGCACCACATGGAAATATTGGGGGTGACAGTTGTAAACCGCATGGTTGTCTAATCACTGTGCTGTATATCTGAAACCAAGGCAACGGTGAGTGTCAGTTGTGACCGAAAAAAAACTAAAAAGGAATTACACAAAATGTGGCTAGTTCACAATAATATTTTAAAAATTATTTTCATATTCATATCAGCCAGAGAGCTTTCTAAAATGGGGAGCCTTTAGTAATGAATTATAAGACTATAATTTATTTACTCAATGATTTTCCTCAATAATCTTTGTTCTTTATTTTTGGATTGATGGTCAAATGCCATACTCTCAATCTTTCTTAATCCTTCTGGTAAGAATTAATTACTCCCTCCATTGCCTTTTCACAGTATTTTTATCACTTTATTACAGTGCTTAACACATTGAATCTTCATTATTTTTTAACCTGTCTTCCACACTAGACTGTTACTTCTGAGGTAATGTTTTATTCACAGTTGTGTTCCCACAGAGTGAGAGTGGGCAATCGATAAATTGTTGCTGAATGAAATGAGTATAACATTTTCCCAAGCAAAAATTTTACTAATTTTCCATTTCCATATTTTATTTTTGTTCTTGTTAGTATTTTGCAATGATTATCTTTTCCTGCCTTCTCTTTGCATTCACCAGCTTTGCAAATGTTCACCTCACTGTCTTTGCCTGCTTGCTGTCATTTTCAGAATTTCCCCTGCTTTCTGGAGTTCCCCTGTTCCTTATTTTAAATGTCCCACATTAGCTCTTGTCTGAGACTGGAAATCCCTTTATGAAGTTACACCACTTATTTTGCAATAAAAATCCTCCATAATCCAAGCATAACCTTGCAATAATGATTGTTGAACACAACTGATTATCTTAAGAGTGCTGGAAACATTCTACACAAGTGATTTTCAACCTTTTTCATCTCATGGCACACATAAACTAACAACTAAAATTCTGCGGCACACCAAAAATATATTTTTTGCCCATCTGACAAAAAATAGGTATAATGTTGATTCATCCACATGGGAGGGCTACTGTTTTATTGGCAATTGTTATTTTTTACTTTGACAATCTAAGGGAAAAGGACACCAGTGATGCTGACGAGAGTCAGGTATTGCATGTTTTAAAATTTCTTGCAGCATACCAGTGTGCCTGCTATGACACACAGGTGGAAAACTGCTGTTCTACACTAATACAAAAAGATGATTTCATGAAGGAATTACAATTAAGGTTAAAAAAAAAACAATATTTTAGAAAGCTACTGCCTTGCTTAAATAATTAGAGGGAAGCATAGTAAGACAGTCAAAGTTCAGAGACTCTACAACTTAAATCAGTCCAGGAGCTAATAGTTTTAGGAACTCTGTTAATACATTTTCTTCAAGGTTCCTGGACTTCACATGCATTGCAATTCCTGAGTCTTGAGGCCTGTGAAGGTGATATTTGCAGTTTATTGTTAGGTCAAAACAGGGAAGTCTATAATGACTGTAATGTGGCAGTTTTGTGCATTTCAGGAGCTCCATAGGTGTAGGAGAGTAAGAGAATATATGTACAAGTTATGTTATAAATAAAAAAATACCAGACTAACTTAATTAGAAAATGATAGGTATTTTCAGTTCAGTATGTTTACATTTTTCTTTCTTTCTTTCTTTTCTTTCTTTCTCTTTCTTTCTTTCTTTCTTTCTTTCTTTCTTTCTTTCTTTCTTTCTTTCTTTTTCTCCTTTCTTTTCTTTCTTTCTTTCTTTTTCTTCTTTCTTTCTTTCTTTCTTTCTTTCTTTCTTTCTTTCTTTCTTTCTTTCTTCCTTTCTTTCTTTCTTTCTCCTTCTTCTCTTCTTTCCCTTTCTTTTCAGCTAAAGAGTGTGGAGTAAGTTGTTTTAGGGTCTAACTGTAGATCTTAGCTAGGTTCTGATGATTATTCTTTGTGAGGATTATTGATTGACTATAATTACATAAGGAGTAAAAGAGTGAAAGAATTTGGGTACTGTATTAGAGTTCAAAAGAGGAACAGGAACAATTAGGGTTCTATCTGTCTATCTATCATTTTCTAGAAGGTATTGGCTCTCGTGATTATGGAAGCTGAGAAGTCCCACAATCTGTCCATTGTAAGCTGGAGACCCAGGAAGGGTCTGAAAGACAGAGTTGATGGTATAGGTTCCAGTGCAGCCTGAAGGCTGAGGATCAGGAGCATGGAGGGCAGAGGGAGATTGATGTCCCAGTTCACACGTAGGCAAAGAGAGGATTCAACCTTATTTAGCTTTTGGTTCTCTTCAGGCCCTGAGTGGATTGGATAAGGCCCACTCACACTGAAGGGCCATCTGCTTTACTCAGGCTGCCACTTCAAACACTGATCTCTTCCAGAAACACCTTCAGAGACACACCCAGGAATAACATTTAACCAGATATTTGGCATCCCTGGGCCCAGTCCAGCTGACACACAAAAATAACCATCATAGGCACTAAATCCTCAACAGTCCTTATTTCACTACTTAGCTAAGACCTGCTCTAAACTTCAACATAGACCTGAAATGGTCTGTGTATTAGTGTTTGGAAATCACTAAGTGAACTCATTGACTCTTCAGGCTTTCATTGTATCTATAAATTTGGCAAATCTCAAATCTGTATATTTAGCCTAGCCCTCTTTTTTAAATTTCCTAAATTCTTACATCCATCAAGCTACCTACCGATAGGATGTTCTCTAAGTAACTCAGTTTGACATCTTCCCCACCAGAGCTATCCTTTTCTTTATGTTTTCCATAGCAATAGACCATGGAACATGCTTATTATCACACATTAACTGTGAGAGGCAGTCTGGATTAGTGGTTAGAAATATGGATTTATGATCCAGATTGCCTTGGTGGGAATTCCTCTTAACAGCTCTGTGAAAAAGTTACTTGGCCTCTCATAAAAAGTTTCTATTTATAGGGATAAGTAATAGGAGGGTTGTTATAGAGCAGGGGTGTCAAACTCATTTTCACTGGGGGACACATCAGCCTCGTGGTTGCCTTCAAAGGGTTGAATGTCATTTTAGGACTGTATAAATGTAACTGCTCCTTAACTGTTAAGTGAGAGCTCGGCACTGCCACTGGGTAGAAACAAGGTGCCGGGCTGGATAAAACAAGGTGGAGGGCTGGATTTGGCCCATTGGCCTTGTGTTTGCCGCCTGTGTTATAGAGGATTTAATAAATTAATAAGTGCTTAGAACAGAGCCTAGCATGCACCAATTTTTATATGGGTATCTGCTAAATACAAATAAATAAATAACCAAAAAAATCCTCACTCATGTTAAAACCCGGAAAGTAATTGTGTGTTCTTCAACTTTGAACCCCTACTCATTCACTGTAACACCCATCTATTGATAACTACTAATTTTGTCTCCTATTTCTTACATAACTCTCTAGACTATAGACTCCATAAAGACAAAGTCTTATACTTGTTTGCTTGTGATGTTATTTCTAGTTCTTTGAATGCCATAATAGCAGGCATAGATAGTATTCACATAATTTTTGTTGAATAGTTTAATGAATTATATAACTCATGTTGTATTATAATTTTTCTGTTAATATGTCTCCCCATTGGATTTGAATTTCTTGAATACTAGGACCTTTCTACATTCCAGTGCCTGGGAAATATTAGGCACAGATAAGTATCTCGAATGAATGAATGAATGAAAGCATTTCGACAGGGGAAGATTCCAGCCTGATGTTAGGTTTCTTAGTGGTAGGATTGCTCTGAAAAACACACTGCTGAAGTTAATAAGGCAAAAGAACTTAATGTTGTGTTGGCTTTACTTGGTGTAAATTTTTTAAAAATAACAAGCATTTAACTCAGACCATCAAAAGTAACTAAGATATCACATCAAAGGCACATTAAGTAAAGGCAATTATCTTGGCAACTAGGGCTATTTTGTGTTTGTAAGGCATTTAACTCCCAGAGCTGAGGATGCATTTTTAGTCACAATTCAGATGGTAACACTCTGGCCCCTTCCATATTATCTGAGAAATTCTACTCCAGAAATAGAATTATATTCCTGAGCAAGAGGATCTATTCCTGTTTATAACATTTATGTTGTTATGTTAACTTATAAAACTAAACCAATAATTAGGAAAATAATAAGATTGTAAACTCTCTAGGTGATTAAAATATTTTATTACTGAATATAATAGACAACTATCTTATTCTCAATAATATATGTACTTGAATTGTATCTAAATATTATTGTAACTTATAATGAATTACTATAATTGGACTGCCTATAAAATTAAAAGAAATTATTTTTATTTTAAATCTTAATTAACCCTGTGCTATGTGATGAGCAATGTAGCAATAGCACAAGCATTGCTCCAATAAAATGACAACTGACTGACCTACTTTACAGAGAAGCAAAATAAACTGAGCCAAGTAACTGATATGAAGGATGACAGTAGAAAGATAGTGCAGATAATATATGTGCTGATTTGCTTCCTTTAACACAACACATGGTATCATTTTTTGTTAGCAGTTACAGCAAATGATTTTATTTGTATTTTCCTTCATATTACACCAACAAAATTATATTTCATATTGCTGAGGATAAGCATTCCAAATACGCTACCAAATATTTCTTAAATGTTTTAATTTTATGAAAATATTTCAGATGACACACAAAATGAGGAAGCTGTGTATCTCCCTTTGCTGTATTCATGATAGCTGTATTGAACAGGCTACTATTTTTACACTATGGCATTCCCATACCACTGGTAACACAGTATTTTAAGTCCTTTTAAAAAGTTCAAGAAATTCCTACTCTTCTGTTAGAGACTATGATCCTGAAAACAAAGTTATTCATTAAACAATTTATTTTTAAAATTTGATTTAATTTTTTAAATGATTGTATTTTTATTTATTTTTAGACAGAGGGTAAGGGAGGGAAAAGGAGAGAGAGAAAAATATCACTCTGTGAAAAACATTGATTGGTTGCCTCTCACATGCCCCTAGCTGCAGGGAGATGTAGCCTGCTACCCAGACATGTGCCCTGACCAGGAATCAAACCAGCAACCTTTTGGTTTGCAAGATGACACCCAATCCACTGAGGCACACCAGTCAGGGAGGGCAAAATGCTATTTAATTTAATAAATATTTGTTGCTCTCTCACTCTGTGGTGGGAAATCTGCTAGGAGATAAATGGACGAAAATCAGCCACACACATACACACACCACAGGGGAGCATCTTACTTCTGGGTACCATAAAAGAGGTTCAGCAGGAATGGCAGGATGTTTAGAGAAAGGGGTGAGAACTTCTGGCATATAAGAAGAGAAACACTTCAGGGAGTAGGAACCAGATGAGCCAGGTATTGAAGAACAGACAAAACATTGCCAGGCAGAGGTGATGGGCGGGGGGCGCACTAGGTACAAGAAGTTCCATTGGGAAAAGCAGAGAAGCAGTGGCTATGAGATCAGTATCATAGTTGGGGTGGATGCTCAGGGAGGGGTGTACTGGAAAGCAGTGGGAGGTAAGCCAGGCTCATATCACTGACCATCCTAAAATGCAGCCTAAGAAATCTGTACCTCGATGATAAATAAGGAGGAGCTGTTATAGGTTAGCATATATTTGAGTTCAAATATTTATTCCATGCTTGAGCACTATTGCTATTGTGCTATTGTTTTAAAAGTCAATTAAAAAATTTTATTGATTGATTTTAGAGAGAGGCTAGAAGGTGTGGCACATGGGGTGAGGGGAGAGAGAAACATCGATTTTGTTGTTGCACTTAGTTATGCATTCATAAGGCAATGCACCTTGCTATAATTGTTTATCAGTTTTAGGAGTCTTCTGGTCAGTTCTTTCAGGTTTTCTACATAGACAATCATGTCACCTGCAAATGAACACAGTTCTATTTCTTTCTTCTCAGTCTCTGTACCCTTTATTTCTGTTTCTTTTCTTTTGCCCTTCCTTCCTGCCTTCCTTCCTGCCTGCCTGCCTGCCTGCCTGCCTGCCTGCCTTCTTTTTTCTTGTATTATCTAGAATTTCCAGTATGATGCTGAGAAGCAGTGAGAAGGGACATCTTTACCTTGTACTTCATCTTAGTGGGAAAGCTTTGAGTTTCTCACTATTTAGTATGATGTTAGCTGTAGGGTTTTTGCAGGTTTCTTTACCAAATTGAAAAAGTTCTCCATTGATTTGTTTTCATTATTTTGGAAGCCTGCTGACATTTCTCTGGACTTGGCTATGGTGTGTAATTTAAAGGAATTATATTATATTTCTGAATTCTATTTGCTAATATTTGTTAAGGATTTGTATTTACATTCATGAGGGATATTGATCTCCAGTTTCTTTTTTCTTCTCTTTTTGTCTGGTTTTGGTATCAGGGTAAAACAAATTTCATAAAGTAAATTAGGAAATGTTTCCTCTTCTTGTTTTTTTTTTTTTAAGTTTTTTAAATTTATTTTTTGAGAGGGGAAGGGAAGGAGAAAGAGAGAGAAAGAAACATCAATGTGTGGTTGCCTCTCGCATGGCCCCCACTGGGGACCTGGCCTGCAACCCAGGCATGTTCCCTGACTGGGAATCAAATCTGCGACCCTTTGGTCTGCAGCCCGTTCTCCATCCACTGAGCTACACCAGCCAGGGGTTTTGTTTGTTTGTTTGCTTGTTTGTTTATTTTTAAGTGATAGTGTGTAGAATCGGTGTTACTTCTCTGAATATTTGGTAGAATTTCTTGGTGAAACTATCTGGACATGGGGATTTTTTTTTGGAAATTTTAAAACTATAAATTCAATTTCTTTAATAGTTATATGGCTATTTAGATGATCTACTTCATATTGGATGAGCTATGGTTGTTTGAGTTTTTTAAGGAATTGGTCAATTTTGTCTAAGTTGTCAAATGTATGAGTGCAGAGTTGGTTATCATATTTCCTTATTATTTTGTTCAAAAATGGGCTGTCCATAGTGCTATCCCCCATTACATTCAAGGTGTTGATAAATCTGGTCTTCTGTCTCTATGTCTCTTTTGAGAATCTGGCTAGAGATTTGTTCAATTTTATTGATCTTTGTAAAAATAAAAAACCCTGCTCTTTATATCATTGATTTTTCTCTATTGTTTTTCTATTTGCACAGACTGCTTTTAAAATTATTTTTGCCATTTCACAATAACTCAAAAGTACAAACAAGAATAATGTCATGAATAACTATAAATCCATTGTCTAGATTTAACTAAGGTTAACATTTTGCCAGATTTACTGATCTTTTACCTTTAATCAAGTGTTCAGGTCAAACTTTCTTCCATTAATCAAATTCACTCCTTTCTTTAGAAATAAATATTTTTCTTAAGATATACATCATTCCTATCTATGTTTTCACAGTTTTACAATTTATGTAATATTAATTTGTGCAGATGTTTATAAATAACATGTTGCTTTTGTTCATGTTTTAAATCTTTATATCAAAACACTTCATAATTTATTGCCCTGACCAGCATGGCTCAGTTGGTTGGAGCATCATCCCATAACTGAAAGGTTGCGGATTCGATTCCTGGTCAGGGCACATACTTAGGTTGTGGATTGGATTCCTGTTCCAGACACATGCGATTCCCTACACTCACCCCTGCCTCGTCCAGGTGCACACCAAAGGTAATCAATCAATGTTTCTCTCTCACATCGATGTTTCTTTCTCTCTCTCAAAGCAATTAAAAAAAAGTCCTATGGTGAGGATAAAAAAAGATCATATATTTTTTGATGATGGCCCTGATAAAATAAAACACTGTATATACTATAAGAATAACTACCAAAATCATGTAAAAGGGCAACTGACATCTGGCCTTCCTTTTGGAGCTATGGAAGGGGGGGCTAGTAGCCAGGGAAACGTGAGAGCAGACACTCTCTCTAAGAGGGAGTCTGCTGTTGCCTACTGCATGGGGGGATGCAGGCATTTCCTCTCATTTTTGTTAAAGTGTCGAAAACTCTTCCCTGAAGAAGCTTGAAGTTTTGAATAATTTTACTTAAAAACCATGTTTATGAGATATAGTCATGCACAGGCATTTATTTCCAGTTCATTAACTTCATTGCCAAATAGTATTCTTTTATGTAAAGATACAACACTTTGCCTATTTTCTTGTTGATGAATGTTGAAGTTGTGTCTAATTTTAAAATATTATTAATAATACCTTATGATTATCTTTACATATTTGTCTTCATGTGTATGAGTGAGAATTTCTATATACTGAGGGAGTTCTCTATCCCTACAAGAATTATTGGATTATAATATATATATGGCCCCTTCATATTTATTAGATATTTTTAAATCCCTTTCTGAAGTACCTTAAACTAATTTATACTTTCAGTAGCAGTATGCAAGAGCTCACTCTCTGACAAAACTTTTTGAATGTTGCTAATCTTATGGTTATAAAATGGTATCTCACTGTACTAATGTGCATTTTCCCAATTATTGGTGAAGCTGAGCATCTTTTTGGATATTTACAACCATTCAGCCACTCACTGTTTACTTGTTGATTTGGAAAAACATTTTTATAGATTTCAGGTGCTTATATTTTATTAAATGTTTGCCTTATATCTTTTCCTATACTGTGGTTTGTCTTTTAAAGTACCCTCACAATGTGGCTTATTTTTTATTAAAATTTGAATATAGATAAATGCATTAATATTTTCTGTTATGCTTAATGCATTTTAAAGGTTTTAGCTTCCACATTTAGGTTTTTAATGCACTGACAATTAATTTTTGTTATGCTATCATGTGGACACCTATTTCTTTCTCCTATATAATAGTCAAATATTAATTCAGTCATATGTCAAGTTTCTGTATGTCTGTAGCCCTTTCTGGGCATTCTATTTTGCTGATTAGATTATTTGGCTAGCCTCTCTCCAATAAATAATATATGCTGTTTTATTATATTTTTACTATAGATCTTGATATCTGGCAAAACAAGTTATCTCTTTATTTTCTACAAAAATTGTCTTGCCAGTTCTTGGAACTTCATCTTTCACAGGCGTTTTAGACTCAGTTTGTCTGATTGCACATAGAATCCCATGGGATTTTCATTTGAATTGCATTCACTTTCCATATGAGTTAATACAGAATTAACTTAATTACCATTTTGAGTCACCTCATTAGTGAGCTCAGTGCATCCTGACAATTCCTCGGATCTTCTTTTATGTCCTTCAATAATGGTTGCAATTTTCTGAATAAAAGTCTTTCTCATCTTTTGCTAGTTCCCTTTTGATTGTTATTATTATCTTTCAGACTGTTTTTACTACTATATTTTCTAATTAGTTTCTACTCGTGTAAGGGGAAGCTATTTATTTTTGAATGTCAGTCTTGCATCCAAGAAAGTTGCAGTCCTCTCATCAATAAAAGTTTATGAATATCTTTTGATTTTTCTCTACATTCAATTATATTGCCTGAGCACAAACATTTTGCCTCTTTTATTCTTTTTACACTTCTTTTCCTTGTCTTATTGACAGGACCTCCAGCATAATGTTGATTGTACTAGACACAACAGTTGTAATTATTGTCCTCTTGATTTTGATGAAATAGCTCCTAAAATTTCACCATTTACTATGGAGTTTACCATAGGATTTTGCTAAATATACTTTATAAGGTGAGGACAGTCCTTCTATTTACTGTTTCATAAAATCTTATTTTTTAAAATCATGGTTGAATGTCTATAATATCAAATGCTTTTTTCTGCATCTTATGAAATAACGTGATTTTTCTCAATCTGTTAATATAATGAATTTACATTGATAAATCTTCTGATAGCTAACCATTCTTTCATGCCAGTACTTTGTTCTGCTTTAAATATGCAGTTGGAAATTAGAGTGCTTTTAACTCAAGATTATGTTCATTTGATGCGTTCTACCAGAGATATAACAATTTTCTCAGACTCAGAACTTCACTTTTTGATTGCTGTAATTAGGTAAGATTATGAAACTTTAGCTGTTACATCAGTGATTTGAATAAAAGTGTTTTTATGTAAATCAATATAATTTAATGAAAAACATACTTTAATTTTAGTTTAGGTTAAATTTTTTTCCTACTGCTAATATTTGGTTTTAAAATGACTCCATTAGGCTCTCTTTATATGAGAGATTATATTAAACACACACGAGATATTTAAATGTAATTTTCCTTTTACCATGTATCTGTCTCTTAACATATCATTGAAAGAACCAGAATCTTTAGCTCAAGACTCAAATTAACATTTTCTTTCTACATAATGTTGGATTGTCCTGATCCTGGGCGGGTTAGGGATCAGCAAAACCCTCCCATTTCATGTTTTTTCTTAATAAAATGTCAGAGAGGTTGGCATGGCTGCTTGAAAACTAGAAATATAACAACATTGTTTCCAGAGCTTCTGGAAAGTGAAGTTATATTAATTTTATTGCAAATCTCTGTTACTAAAATTATAAACAATGTCTGTACATTTTCATAAAAGGAGGGTTTCTTCAGGAATTCTGTAGGGTTTCCACATTCTTTCCATTAAGTTAAATAAAAACATAATGATCTACTAAAAGGTTAAAACATAGGCTTAATAATGTTAAGTGATAAATGTCATGTTAAATTCCATGGTGTAAAATAGAAGATATTCCACTTTACCTTTATTTTATGTCAGGAATTATTTAAATTAAATTATTTTAAAACAATCCTTATCGCCATCAACAGGACTCACCTGACTATGATTAGAATGGACAGGAGAAAAGACACCTGGAACAATTGCTGATGTAAACTTTCATTCTTGCTGACTCATAGAGTGCTTAATGATTACTGAGTTCGGTCCAAGGAAGGGAAATCATGCGGGTATTAGAGAAAATCGGTAAATAGTTTTGCAGTCTGGAAATCAAGTCATCAGGAGATAAATGATCTCTATTCTCATTTTTATTGGACTTTAGTCCAAGGGTAGTGAATCTGAATTGATTAAACACTATATATATTCCACGAATGTCTCTGTCTTTGATTTTATTATTTATTAATTTTAATTAATATATAAATGATTCTTACTCAAAACCAAAACAATTTTAAGAAATCTTAAGAATGCATGAAGCATATTCTATGCATTTTAATCTAAAGAATAAGTAGAGAATATTTTATGTACTTAAAACAGAGGTAGATAATATTTATTATAATGTAAAGCACATTAAAATTCTCTCATTAAATTAAGGATGTTGAGCTTGCTGCCTGGTAAGTATCTGTCCATCTTACATTGCTTAAGCTTTAGGTAAGAGCAAATCTACCTTTAACATTTGAAAAGAGAAAAGCATGGCCAAGATGACAGAATTCCAAAACAGCACTGCTCAGAAGCATTTCTGTGGCGACGGACATGCCCTGCATCCACATTGTCCAACACATGAGCCACCAACAGCATGAGGATATGGAACACTAGAGATATGCTCAGTAAAGGACTGGGTTTTACATTTTATTTAATTTTAATTAATTCAAGCTTATGCACAAATATCACATGTGGCTAGTGATGACTATCTTGGACAGTATAAGCCAATACTCTGATTTTTCAAAGTTGTCATTAAAACCATAATCTGTAATTACAATTTCAACATAACTCTTGCTTCTTTAAAATGAGTATACAAAACTTCAAGTCTGAATATGATCTATTATTAAAACCTGTCAGGTAAATTTTTCACGTATATGAATCAACTTAACCTTCTAAATAAAATGTGGTCCCAAACTAGAAAGATTCTGAGCAGAGCAAATGATGAAGATTTTTATTCCATGTAGGGATAGTTGGTAAAGAGCTAGCGTATTTGGTGGATATGTTACTACCAGTTTCCATGACAACAGAATTTTGATTATTGTGATATTTAATGGTAATTAATATAATGAAACAAATATAGAACATCCATCCGAAAAACATCTTTATTTTCTGATATTGTGAAAAATCCCTAACTAGGATTGCTTGTTGGATACTTTTTTAAGTAAACTTTTTCACCAGGCCTCGATATTGGAGAACTCAGAAAAGAGGAACAGGAAAATAACTTAGTATTTGAAATATATTAATTTCTTTTTAATTTGGGCTCTTTACTGAGGTCTATATTTTCAAGGGAACTTAAACTGTCCTGTAAAACTATACAGCTATGTATTACATTAACATATTAAAGGTTAAAATAATAAGCCACATTTTATATTGCAAAGAACTACAGTTATACAATCTTTTATGTTAACTTCTTCATTGCTTAGTATTTAAATTATAAATCAAAAAACTGTTATATATAACCTATATGGAGAGCAAAAGAGAACAAGAAATAATTTTCTGAGGCCCCAACTCAAAAGTTAGATTTTACATTTTGGTTTTTCAAATAATATTTCTATAAATATTTTAATTCTAGAATAAGAAACTATAGGAGTACATTATTAAGTTTAGTAATTTTTTGGCAATGATTTTTAGACATTAAGGGTTGTCAAGACTTTCTCTAATATTTCTTAATATTCCTAATATATATGTATATACATATATAATTAAGACCAAAATAGAATAGAATCTTTTTATTAATTTTGCTTAAATGATGTCATTAGTTATCTTTCTCTCTCTCACACACACACCCCAATGAACAACTAAAATACTGTGTAATACCAAAATATAATTTTCAAAAATTTAAAAACACGACTCTCATACAAATGAATACAAGTCAGGATTTTTGAACCCATTAAAGAGTAAGCCAGCTGAATAGTAAACTGATTAAAAGGAAAATGTTATGAAGAGCAGTTTATATTATCAGTCAGGAAAGGAATGCTGAAACAAATTGACTATGTTAGAGACAAAACTGATTAATGTCCTACAGGGCAGTAAAATGTTATCTTTGTTGACTGCTTCTTGGGCATGGGGGTTAAAAAATTATCTTTTTTGTAATCTTTTCTACTGTGAGGAAGTAATTTGCATCTCAACTGGGCAAAAAGAAGTTTAACGTGTAACCTTCAGAGCTGCGCCCTCTTCAACAGTAACTACAAGTGCAACACAAGTGTGTCCCCTGCACAATGAAGCAGCCCTGGGCTGTGCCAGTCAGACAACGCTCCAGGCAGAGACTGAAAGGACATGCAGCCAATCTTTTTCTTCTTCTCAAGTTTTGCACACTTTTTAGTAGAAAGGAAGTATTACATTTTAGAAATTTTTAATCAAGATAATGCTTTAAAAGTGGAACTCATTGTAATAAAAAGTCATAGATTATTTCTCAGGAAGCTCTTGGGAGATCATCTTATTTTGTAATTTATGAGAGTTTTTAGCAATGCTGATAACCTTGGAAAATAGAATTTTGTGTATTTCAATAGTAGTAACAGAAAGAATTCAAGAATCCTTTCAATCACAAGTGTTGATAAAAGTAGCAGTCAATCCTGTGCATGACAGTGTAGAACATGATTTTTCCAGTTTTCTGCCAAAGATGTAACTACCATCGTAGAGACCACTGCTCTATGCATCAGACTAAGATTCTCCAATAACTAAAGAGATTATTTGGCAAATATCTATTTCCTGGGGACAAAACTTAAAACTGGGATGCAACTACAATATTTGGAGAATCTCCCTCCTTCATACTTCTCTTTCTACCTTCCTTAATTTCTTCCCTCTTCCCTCCCTCTTCCCCTCCCTTCATGAATTCCCTCACTACAGAACTTTTTGATACAATGGCCAATGAGCACAGGTATCTAATTCCCTTGCACATCCTTTTCTATCTAGCAAACAGGAAAATGACCAGCAGAATTTTTTTTAAAAACTGGAAAAAACCTGTGTATTACATTTCCATTGCTGCTGCAACAAATTATCACACACTTAAGTGGCTTAACACAACACAAACTTATCTAAATTTCTGTAAATCAGAAACCCACTAGGTCTTACTGGACTAAAATCAAGGTGTCTGCTGGAGACTGAGGAAATTTGATCCCTTGCCTTTCCCAGCTTCTAGAGCTCTCCAACATTCCTTGGCTTGTGGCCCCTTCTGCCTTCAGAGCATCACTTGGAGCCTTAGCTTAGTCACATCTCCCTCTGACCACAGCTAAGAACGCTTCTTCACTTTTAAGGACCCATGTGATTAGATTGGACCCACCTAGATAGTCCAGGATTATTTCCCCATCTCAAGGTTTTTAATCTAATCACACCTTCAAAGTGTCTTTTGCCATGCAAGATAAAATATTCACAGGTTCCTGGTGCAGTCATGTACCACTTAAGTACAGGTGTATATTCTGAGAAGTGCCGTTGTAGGTAATTTCATCATTGTATGACCAGCACCAAGTGTGCTACACAAGCCTGGATGGTATGCCCTTCTACACACCTTAGGTTACATGGTTCACCGTATTGCTCCTAGGCTACAACCTGTACAGCATGCTGCTCTACAAAAGAGCGTGAGGTTAAATCAAGCACAAGTGGGAAATGATGCTGATGTAACTGAGACAGGTGGTAAGCACAAGCTGTATTAGGTTGCTGCTGCAGTAAAACGGCATACTGTTTTACAGTAAATTTTTTTTGTTATATGAGTATGTAGAAAGAGTGCACTCTACAATAATGATAAGTAGGATAGTAAATACATGAGCCAGTAACATGATTGTTTATTATTATTATCAAGTACTATGTATTGTACACAATTGAATGTACTATATTTTATTTGACTGGAAGCTCAATAGTTTTGTTATAATAGCATCACCACAAACATGTGAGTGATGCATAGGACTATGATGTTACAACAACACGAGGTGACAGGAATTTTTCAGCTCCTTTATAGTCTAATGGGACTGACCTTGTGTATTCAGTCCAACATTGACCAAACACCATTAGGTAGCATATGACAATACATGACATTTTTGAAGGGCTATTTTTCTGCCTACCACGACCTTTAACTATGCTTTAAGGTTGAGAGTTACTATCTACAGACTCCAAGCTTGAGAAAATTTGTCCTAGAACTATGCAGTGGGACCCATATTAAGGGAGATTACGTTCTCTTTCCTGTGGAAGTGTGGGATGCCTGAAAAATAATTCCAGGAAACCCAAACAGCCCACACTTTGGTGAGGTTAGGACAGGGTCATGGAGGAGGATGCAGAGGCACAACAAGCGAGTCAGCCAACAGATGAAAAGCATAACAACAGGGGCTTCTCCAAGAAGAAACCCTGCAGTGGCTTGGTCTCTTTGTGAAGTAGGTGCAAAGTTGAAGCAACAGAAAACCTCCAGGTAGATTTTTTTCCTGCATTAGATGATGGCAGCAAAGTTCTCTCTCTCATTATTCCAGAGATGCGGTGCAATTTAATTTAAAGTACTGACGGAGATATTTGCAATCTTAGATATTACAACATATTGTAAACTTACAATTGTGAAAACAAGACACTGAGGCAATAATAGAAGACCTTAGTGCTGACAAAAAGTCAGCATAATAAAAAGTGTTTAAGAAAATTGTGCTAATGCTGTTAGGATTTGGGGTTATTTTAATTTTCTTTCTTTACCATTGTTTATCTTTTCTATTTTAGTAAGAATAAATATTATAATACAACACATATAGGATATTTTATCAAAATGAAAAATCATATGGCAACCTTACATACACATATACACAAACATGCATACATGAAGATGTATGCTTTTATAAAATTGAAGAATTTAAGTCGGCTTTTCTTTTATCTCACTTGTTAAAATAAAGAATATTGAGGTATGTATAGCATAAAAGAAAGCAAAGAACAAAGCCTCCCATGGCTAAGAACACTGGATTGTAGAAAGTTTACCATATACTGCCCAACATTTAGGTTTCTGTGTTGTTCGTCAAAGCAGATCTGGCAGAGAAACACATGTTTTCAGTTTGCTCACTGAAAAGATAACTTTCATTTTAGAAATCATTATGTACAATCTATGCAAAATGTAATGAGCCAAGTGACTCATACTTTCTCATCATGAAAATAAAACCTAAACACAAGAAAGTGTAACATCTAGTAAAATGTGCATAAAACAACAAAGACTAAGATATGAAAATGGATAGCTAAGAAATGCAGAGTAATCTTTGTATTTGATTTAAAAAATGAAAGTGAAAGCTTCTATAAAGATAGGTGAAAGTAGGCATAGAGATGTGTCAAGATGAAATCAAGGCTCTTTATGACATTGATTAAATTTAGCTTTAAATTCTAACTCTAAAAAGCATCTCTCTCCCTCTTTATTTACACACACACACACACACACACACACACACACACACACACACACACATATACATCATCATCTTAGATTATCAGCAAACCCTGAGGGAGGAGAAAACAATAGCCTAAACCAGACCAATGGTCACCGATTTGAGGGGTCTGGATCTCTAGCAAGCTAAGGATAACATCGTGTTCTAAGTGATGTTTTAGCTCCTGAGCCCTAAGTGGAACCAGAAAGAGATGGGACTCTGGAACAGACCTGAGAACTGTTCTCAAGACCTGAAGAAATTATTTGTTAGCCTTTCCTCACCTCCAAACAACCAGCTCCCAGTGCAATGCTGAACCCTCCAGTGCACAGTATCTTGTGATTTTGTGCTATATAATCTGTGACTTACGTGCCATCCTTTAGTCAGGTCTTTAGGGCATTAGCTCTCTGTTCTTCAGATTAGCCAATTTATTAAACTATTTTTCTGTCTAAACTGCAAACTCCTGCTTCCAACAAGAAAAAGATAAAGGAGTTGATTATCACCAAATAGTTATTACAAAAAATATTAAAGAGCCTGTTTGGAGAAAGAAGAGAATGAAGAGGAGGAGGAGGACAAGGGAGAGGAGGGAGAGAAGGAGAAGAAGAAAAAGAAAGAGAAGAAGAAAAAGAAGAGAGGAAGGCAGCTAGAATTAATTAAATAGCAATAAATATGTACTTATCAATAATCATTTTTAATGTAAGTGGCTAAATGCTGCAATCAGAAGACATAAGGTAGCTGACTGGATAAGAAGACAAGACTGATATATACATGCTGTCTATGAGAGTCCTACTTCAGAACGAAAGACACAGACAGACTAAAAGTAAAGGGATGGAAACAGATATTTCATGCAAATGGAAACAACAACAAAAAACTAGGGTAGCAATACTTATATCACACAAATTAAACTTTATTTTTTTAATCCTGACTCAAGGATATGCTAATTGATTTTAAAGAGAGAAGAAACGAGAGAGAGAGACAGAGAGAGAGAAACAGCAATGTATTAAGAGAAACACCAACTTGGCGCCTCCTGTATACACCCTGCTTGTAGATCAAACTTGCAACTTAGGTGTGTGCTCTTACCAGGGATCAAACCCACAGTCTACCTGTGTATAGAACAAAGCTCCAACAAACAGAGTCACCTGGCTAGGACCAGACAAAATAAACTTTAAAATGAAGCCTATAATAAACAACAAAGAAAAACATTACATAATGATAAAGGGCTCAATCAAGCAAGAGACTATAACCTTTGGAAACATTTATGCACCCAACATAACGGGAAAGATCAACAGTAATACAGTCATTGTAGGGGATTTTAACACTGCACTGGCGTCAATGTTTAGATCTTCCAGACAGAATATCGACAAAGAAACAGCAGCTTTAAATGACACACTAGACTAAGTGAATTTAACTGATATTTTCTGACATTTTGTCCCAAGTAGCAAATATACATTCTTTTTAAGTGCACATGGAACATTTCCCAGGATAGACCCCATGTTAGGACACAAAACAAGTCTCAGTAAATTTAGGAGATGGAAATCATATAAGCATCTTCTCTGACCATAATGTTATAAAACTGCAAATCAACTACAAGAAAAACATTGAAAAGCACATATAAACATGGAGGCTAAATAACATGTTATGATACAGTGAATGGGTTAACAAGGAGATCAAGAAATAAATAAAAAAATACCTGAGACAAAAAGAAATGAAATCACAACAACACAAAATCTATAGGACAGCAAACATAGTCATAAGAGGGAAATTCATAGCATTTCAGGCCTACACCCAAGAAACAAACAAAAAAAAATCTTAAATAAATAATCTAACCTTACTCATACTTAAAGGAACTAGAAAAAGAACAATAAATAAAGCCCAAGTGAGCAGAATGGAAGAAATAATAAAGATGAGAGCAAAAAAGAAACCAAATGGAGTCTAAAAAATATAAAAGATCAATAAAAACAATAGCCGGTTCTTTGAAAAGATAAATAAGATTGATAAAACAAACTCATCAAGAAAAAAAGGGGGAGGACCCAAATAAATACAATCAGAAATGGAAGAGGAGACACCACAGAAATACAAAGGATTGATAAGAAAATATTATGAACTACCATATGCTAAAAAATTGGACACTCTAGAAGAAATGGATAAATTCCTAGAAACATACAGCCTTCCAAGATTGAGTAAACAAGAAACAGAAAATATGAGCAGGCCAATTAAAAACAATGAAATCAAAATGCTAATCAAAAAAGTTCCAAACATACAAAAGTCCTGTACTGGATGGCTTCATAGGTGAATTTTACCAAACATTAAAAGAAAACTAACAACTATCCTTCTGAAACTATTCTAAGAAATCAAGAGAAGAGAAGGCTCCCAAGCTCATTTTATGAGACTAGAATTATTCTGATTCCAAAACCAGATAAAGACACTACAAATAAAAACATTATATACCAACATCCCTGATGAACATAAATGAAAAAATCCTCAACACAATATAGGAAACCAAATTCATCAATACATTAAAAATATCATACACCATAAACAAGTGGGATTTATTCTGGGGATGCAAGGTTGGTACATCTGCAATCAAATAATGTGATACACCCCATAAACAAAATAAGGATAACAAAACACATGATCATATTAATAGATGCAGAAAAAGCATTTGATAAAATCCAGCACCCAGGTATGATAAGAACTTCTATCAAAGTGGGATCAGAGGGAACATATCTCAACATAATAAAGGCCATATATGAAAAACACACAGCCAGCATCATATTCAATGGACAAAAAGTACAAGAGTTCCCCTTAAGATTATGAACAAGTCAGGGATGTCTTCTTTCATCTCTCTTATTCAACATAGTACTGGAAGTCCTAGCCACAGGAGTCAGACAAGAAGAAGAAATAAAAGGCACCCAAATTGGAAAGGAAGAGGTAAAACTGTCCTTATTTATGTATGACATGACACTGTATATAGAGAACCCTAAAGATTCCACCAAGAAACTACTAGAATTGATCAATGAATTCAGCAAAGCAGAAGGTCACACAATAAATATCCAGAAATCAGTTGCATTTCTATATGTCAGTAATGAACCATCAGGAAAGGAAAATAAAAAAAAAGCACTCCAATTCACAATTGCTACAAAAATAATAAAATACCTAGGAATAAACCTAACCAAGGATGTAAAGGACCTATACTCAGAAAATTATAAGACACTGAGGAAAGAAGTTGAAGAAGACAAAATAAATGGGAGCACAGCAATAAAATGTGTCCATGGATGGGCAGAATTAACAGCATTAAAACCTTCATACTACCCAAAGCAATCTATAGATTGAACACAATTCCCACCAAGATTCCAATGATGTATTTCATTGTAATATGTGTGCATGCTGCACACACATAAAATATTACTTATGAATTTTGATCATTTTTGTGGATGCGATAGGTAGGCTTCTTTCAATTAATGGCAGCGTAGAGGCCTACAGAATAAGTTTGACAGGTTTGTCTCGGTGATAAATTAGATTTGGCTATGGAACTCATATTGTTCAGATATTTAGGTTAGTAATGCTAACAGACTATCAGGTAGTCAATTGTTCCAAGCGGTTAAATTGGTCTGGGTCATTGAGATATAACCAGAAACTAGTATGATAATAAAGCCTAGTAGAAGGTCAGACGCAAGTGTGGCAAAATGATGGGATCGTGGAAAATTCCAGGTGGGGCACTGTTTTTCTGAAATATAAGGAAGTCACTGGGAGTAAAAGGAGGAATATAATTTTTTCTGAAATTAGTACTCTACAAAGTTCAAATGTCAGTCTATGTCAGTTGTTCTTGAACTTTTTGGAATTGTTTCACCACTTACAGTGATTAGCGCATGCTCACATTCACAGTACAGCCGAATCTCCATCAGCCTGTGAAAGCTGCCCTTGTCCTCACAGGACCCAAACAGTTGGCCTTTAGCACTGGGTCTCTGCTTGAGAATAACTGATTACCGCAGATAAACGCTTTCTTAAAAACCCAAGTGGCAAAGATCTGGACTTCACTAGGGAACTCTCCATGTCGCTTTGAAGCCAGCTCGAAAACTCATCAAACAGCTTTTACTTTTTCCTTTCAGCAAGCCATAACCTGCTCCAGAGCAAATTACAGGACTTCGTTTCCTCCATATTCCATTTGACAGACATCTCAATGACCATATGTATCTCTAGCTGTAACCAAAATACATTTTACACATTGCTCAAAATTTGGCAGCACACTCAGGAAACACTTGTGGTACATCCCCATATGCCCCAGCACGCCAGTGGAGGGCCACTGACTCATTTAATCATTTCAGTCATATCAGAGGCAAACAAAAATGTTGGACAAACATGACCTGAAATGTGGTTTAGACAAAAAAGAAATAACAGCGACCATGTAAGCCCTAGCCTATCCTGATTAGAAGGAGAAAAAGGCATTTGTGGGGGCAATGATGGAATATGCATCTGAATAGGAAATGCTCATGTAGAGTTTTCTATTCTGTTTTCCTTTAATTGACACTGGAGCATTTCCAAATGTTTGTTGTTGATGTGTATTTATACAGTAGAAGGGTGCAATGTGTGAGCTGTGAGAGGACCATGACAGCTGGTAATTTATTTCCAGTTAATTAATATTTTCCAAGTATATTCTTTGAAATATTTTGTTCAAGAGAAATTAAGAAGTCAGATAAAATTCCCTATTGAGAGCTTTGTAGCCAGTGTGAGTTCAAGTTCTACAAAAGGCTAGCTGTGTAACCTTGAGCATGATACTTAAAATCCAGGCCTTAGTTCTCATAAAATGTACATTGTAAAATGAAGTTAATTAATAAAGACCTATCTCATTGGGTTACTGAGAAGCCAAGCACTTAGCACCGCACCTACAAATAGTAAGTCCTCGGTAAAATTTAACCTTCTATTATTATGCAGCCTAGTTTGAGTACATGGAGATAAAGCCTTGAGGTTAAAGAAAATATAAATGTCCCCTGGCTGGTGTGGCTTGGTGGATGGAGCACAGGCTGTAAACCAAAGGGTTGCTGGTTGGATTCCCAGTCAGGGCACGTGCCTGGGTAAGTGAGCCAGGTCCCTGGTAGTGGGTGCATGACAGGGAACCACACATTGATGTTTCTCTTCCTTCCTCCATTCCCCTCTCCCTAAAGATAAATAAATAAACTCTTTTTTAAAAGAAAATATAAATGTAACTTGGAAATCACATGATGACCAAATTTAGAATGTCACAGGTCCTGAGAAGCTTACATTAGCAGGATAAGGGTAATTTCCAAGAAATGGTCTGAGAAAGAAACATGTTAACAAAAATTATTTTGTATAAAAAATCTATCATTTAATCTAGGATTTATGAGAGCCCAGGCATGTAAATTTCTTCCTTCAGTTCTTCTGTGAAATATTTCCCTACATCCTAAGCAATGGAGAAAGGCCACTGGGGAGTCGGGAGTCTCATGATTATGTGAAACAAAATGAAGAATACCAGAGTAATTGTTACTTTACATTGTTGAGTAACTGTTTTCAGAATCCCTTTGGCAGGAATCTGTTTCCTGTGTCCAGAAGTATCCAGATAGTAGTTCAATAATGTACATTTAATACATTAAAAAGTATAGGAACACAAATAGATGTTCTCTTGTTTTGCTAAGAGACAGATGCCTTGAAGTACAGAAGAAGAACTTGGAATGTTTGAGAAAACAAAGCAGGATGAACAAACAGGTACTTGCTGAGAGAAGTGAAGTTAAGCCTAACAAAACTAGGATCCAGAACACCACTCTGAAAAGCACAGCGTGGAGAGTAGACACTCTCAAGGCCACTGGACATCCCATCGGAAGTCGAACTGGCCCAAGGCCGAGCTTCTTTGTTTGGAATCTAGTCTCTAAAGATATCTCTTAGCTCATTTGGATGCTACCTTGGTTTCTTCTTTTTCTTAAAAGTAAAAGTAGAAGTACTCACAGGCTACAAGAAAATGTCAGCTTCCAACTTGATCTTATGTTTCTGGAAAGACTGAAACTTACCAAATAAAATGCCACAATCTCCCATGGTCAGAGACAACACCTTTCACAGCATGTGTTCTATGTAGTTGAACAGCTCCTTGCTGTGCTTGTAGCTTCTTGAACATTATGAAGTTGTTTTTTTTCTTTTAAAGAAGCTGATTTAAGAAAATTGGAAAGCATATTTATTCTCCATTTTATTTTTTAATTTTCAAAAAAGATTTTATTTATTTATTTTTAGAGAGAGGGGAAGGGAGGAAGAAAGAGAGAGAGAGAAACATCTATAGGTTTCCTCTCCCCCGCCCCCTCAATGGGGACCTGGCCTGCAACTCAGGCATGTGCCCTGACAGGGAATTGAACTGATGACTTTTCCAGATAACAACCTAGTGCTCAATCCACTGAGCCACATCAGCCAGGGCTCTTCTCCAGTTTTAAATAAGTGTATGTTTTAAAGGAGACTTGACTTGGGATGGTGAACACAATACAATATACAGATGATGTATTATAGAATTGCATACCTGAAATCTGTATAATTTTATTCATCAATGTTGCCCTAATAAGTTCAATAAAAGTAAAATAAAGTAAAAAAAAATACTTTTTTCTTTCTTTCTTTTTTTTGTTGTTCAATTACAGTTGTCCCCATTTCGCCTCATTACTCTCCCCTGCCCTGCCCACCCCCACCTCCCACATTCAATCCTTTCTCCATCCCCTGTTGTCCTTGTTCATGGGCCCTTTATACATGTTCCCCGATGACCCTTACCCTTCTCTCCCCCATTATCCCCCTCCTCGCTCTCCTCTGGTTACTGTCCGTTTGTTCTTTATTTCCATGTCTCTGGTTCTATTGTTTGTTTTGTTGACTAAGTTCCATTTTTAGGTGAGATCATATGGTATTTGTCTTTCGGTGCCTGGCTTATTTCACTTAACATAATGCTCTCTAGTTCTATCCATCCTGTCACGAAGGGTAGGATTTCCTTTCTTTCTGCTGTGTAGTAAATTTCTTTCCATTGTGTAAATGTACCATAGTTTTTTGGTCCACTCATTTACTGATGGGCACTTAGGCTGTTTCTAGCACTTGGCTAATGTAAATTGTGCTGCTATGAACATTGGGGTTCCTGGGTTTTTTGAATTAGTGTTTCAAGATTCTTAGGGTATAATCCCAGCAGTGGAATTGCTGGGTCAAAAGGCCATTCCATGTTTAATTTTTTGAGGAAATTCCATAGTTTTCCACAGTGGTTATATCATTTTGTACCCTAGAGCAAGGAACATAAAGGAAAGAATAAACAAATGGGACTTCATCGAATTAAAAAGCTCTGTACAGCTAAAGAAAACATCAGCAAAATGAAAAGGGAACCAACCATATGGGGAAATATATTGACCAATGATACCTTGGAAAAGGGTTTGATCTCCAAAATATATAAAGAACTCACACAACTCCAAACCAGGAAGACAAACAATCCAATAGGAAAAAAAAAATGGGCAAAGGACTTGAACAGACATTTCTCCAAGGAGGACATACAGAGGGCCCAGAGACATATGAAAAGATGCTCAGCATCACTAGCCATCGGAGAGATGCAAATTAAAACCACAATGAGATACCACTTCACATCGGTCAGAATGACCATCATAAGTGCATGTTTTAAAATTTCTTTTAAAATCGGTATTTTTGATTAACTTATATAGAGGAATTCAGGACCTTATAAAGTTTAAAGATGTTATGGGGCTTTTGTGAATTCTGATAGTTTTTTTGTTGTAAAGGCCATTTAATCCTATAAATTCGTCCAACCTATCCTTAACTATCATGCCAAAAGGTAAAGGTCAATCTTAACATATCAACCAACTATGTTATCCTCAGCATGCAGATCCTTGCCTTCCAAAAAAAAAACAATAGTTGTTCAATCAAATCAGCAATTCTTTATATCAAAACCCAAGTTTACTATGTTCCTTCTTATGTTAGGATTTATTGCAAGATACTTCCCAATTTAGATATTTAAGTTTAAAACATAAAATAAAATAGCACTACACACATATTTTTGGTGTTCTGTCCCGACCTAAATGAGAAATTATTTTTAACACATTGTTAGCCTAAAATTAGCCTACAGCTAAATTTCAAATGCAAAAATGTGCAAATAATCTTACATATTCTAGACAAGTAATCTTACATATTCTAGACAAGATTCTATATTTCTAGAATCTAAAAGCAAATATTTCTCTGTGGTTTTAATAATTATATTTTGTATCAATTTAACAGTAACTGTCAGTAATTTTTGGCAGTTAGAATCACAGAAATTAAAATTGTAGAGTTAGAAAGATTCCTTATAAATGCAAAATGCCACCTCCTCTGCTACAAATGAGGAAACAGAGCTGTGGGCAATCAGGGCAGTGCTCATCCCACGTGAGAACACACAGCTCTGTCAGCCTCGCCGTTTGAAGTACTGTCATCCGGCTTTCCTTCACAACACACGCAGCAGGTTCCACACCTGGACCAAACCACAGGTGCAATGTTGACTCGTTTGATGTAAGCATGGTTTTTCCAAGAAGGGTAGAACAGCACCTACATGTCTTGGATTGATCAATAATGTATGTGCAAACTGAAATTCTGCAGAATCATACAAGTCTGGGCATAGGTTACTAAAACAAGTTAAAATAAACTGAGCTGTCAAGAAGGAAGTAAATATTTCTGCATCTAGAGCAGATTTCTAATTCAACGCTATAGTTGCGCATGATCTTATGTTGGGTTCCCCTGGGACTCTGAGACTAGTATTTAAGGTATAGGTAGTTTATTTGGAAAATGATCATAGGAAGCAACAATTGGGAAGTGGAGAAATGAGACAGGGAAAGGAAGTCAATATATAAAATGTTCAATGAGCAGGTTATCACTGGGCAATTGTGACTCAGTCCCACTGGAGACCCATGGGAGATGATGTAAAATAAACCTCCGAGGCGTCATGTCTAGGGATAAGGACTCTGGAGTTTGCCGTTAGTTGTGGTCTGCTCCCAGACGTGTTAGCTTTTGGTTTTCCCTCCTCTTGGCTTTGACTAGAGAAAATCCTAATGGATGTGTATAGCACATGCTCAGTTGTATTAGACATCAGCACAGTTCTTCACTTTAAAATAAAAGCGTGTTTTAAAGATAATAATATCTGGGTGTTTCTGTTTAATTTATATAAAGGAACTGATTCATTAGTACTTCTAGACAAGTGGTAGTGCAATGGGGGAAGTCTGAATTTACCAGGTTCTTACTACTGTACCAAGTAAAATTAAATGATAGCAAGCTATTCTCAGAACGTGGGGATAAGGTGACTATGAAAATATTATGGAAAATCATAGTGGACAATGGTAGGTTCTTCCAACCTATTTATTCAGGTGAAGCTTTAGGTGAATTATGCCTATAACATCTATCTAAACCTGCAATTAAAGGGCAAGCAGTTGTTAGTGCTCCCAGGAGCTCTACCACCACTGAAGCTAGAACTCACACCATTAACAATTTAGGCCATATTGCTAGCTCCTCTTGTTCTGAACCATGGTCACTAAATAACCTTCTGATTTTAATTTAGCTTCCCAGTTGGACTATAAAGAGAAGAAGTAGTAGGAAGAAGATACAGATGCCTGGTTGCCTTGACCATTTTGTTTTTTGTTATAAGTAAAATTTTAAAAGCTAATCTGAGCTTATACCTTTGGGATTGATGTTGCAATGTTGGTCATGACAAAGTCATATTTCTTGGCCTGGATAATGGCGACATCACCAACATATTGTGAGTCCACTTGTGATGGTTCTTTGTGATGAGCTGGTCAGCATTTCCCTGGCGTGACTGCTACAACTCTCAGCAATGGAGACCCGTGTTTCAGGCACCGAATTGTAGAACAATAATGTCTCTGCTTGTATTTGTATAAACCCTCTATTCCTTTGTAGAAATGGAGATTTTAGTGCTGGCCATTGGAGCAGTGGCTGGAATAGAATATGCAGTGATGTTTACATCAGTTGGGAGTTTTCAGTAACTTCTATGTTCTTCAGAACTCATAGTCCCTCCAAGTGTTTTGTGAAAAAGTTTATGGGTTTGAAGAGTTTGGAAATACCAGACACTCTATTTCTATTTGGAGATTTAGAGTGTGTATTAGCCTTTAAATATTTGAGAAGTCTTGAGGACATGTCTTTAACACAGCATTTTCCCTCTCTTCCCCATCCCTTCTCCCCTTTGTTTAACCAAACATTTATTAATATCCTTTAAAATGCATTTGTGGATTATCATTACCATCAATCTCTTATGCTATTTCATGTTTAAAAGTCATTTAATATTATTAAGGTTCGTAATTGGGAAAATTAATCTGGTTTTGCACATTTATAAAGGTTGAATGCATCATGATTATTTACTTTGCCTGCAATAATATTCAAATCAATTTCTCCTTATCTCCCTTTTACATGAGGTTTGTCCTCTAAGTAACATTCAGTTTGCCAAATATGGCAAAAATGCATTTTCATTTCTCACATAACTAGAAAATCTTTGCAGTATCTGTGCAAATAATTTTCTTTCTGCAGTTCCTAGTGTACCTCTATTTGCATTGCTCTGTCAATATGCTTGAGTTGCAAATGTAAACATTGAAATGATCTGAAATTCCCTCTAACAGAGAGGTTTCCACCACTGAGAGTCATTTCTCATAGTATGATTTGCTGTGTGAACAATTCCTTCCTTTGTTCACACATTAAGGCTTTGCCAGAGGCAGGTGTTTATGACATTAATACACAGGACGTTGTGTGCATCTCTTTCATTATCTGGAGGAAGAGCAGATAAAAACAACTCTGAAGTCTAAAAGCATAAGGAAATTCAAAAGATTTCAAAGGCGGTGCTGGCTGAGGTTTTCCTCAAGTTTAATACACAGCTGTATCACCCTCGGATCGGAGGGCTTGCGTGCACATGTGCAGAGGTGGGCACCCGTTCCTGTGTGTCTATCAGAGAGAGATAGACAGGAAGAAAAGTTTTTCTCATGGCCTAGTTTTAAATGCCATCCTTCTTCTTGCCTCTAAAAAGAGACTAGAAAGACAATTTTGTATTATACTGTTGACCTTAAGCAAATAGCTAGATATTTCTCCAGAAAAATGGGTTTATTCGGGAGCAGCAAAGAATTGTAGTTTGGGACATGCGGTCCAATCATGAATGACACACGAGTCCAGAGACACAAAGGAGAGGAAGACTTTTTTTTTTTATGGACTTGGAGGGACTGTTGTAAGCAAAGAGCCATTGGAGGAAACTCAAAGATTTCAGTATAGTGATATTTCACTGGCTGAGCTATGGCAGTCTCCCATTGACTAAGCTGTTACTGGGCAAGGAGGACTCTTTACTTCCTCGTGCTGAGGTATGTAAGTGGTCTCACTTATTGTCAGAGAGGCAAAGTATTGATATGTCTCTTCCTGTTGAGGTCAGTAGACTGCATTGAATGTAGACGCTCCCAGAGGTTACATGATCGAGTGGATCGGTCACCTTTCCTAATGAGACTCAAGCTTAATCTCAGCTTTAAAAAGAGACCTGTGGAATTTGTTGTAACTCTCCCTAATGTCCGCAGCACTCTCTTTCTTCATAGCCTTTTTTAATTAGGCGTGTCTACAATAAACACTCAGATGTGTCCCATAATTTCTGTTTGGCCACGTCTCTGAGAACTGATAACTGTGTGAATATTTTCAGCTTCCATGATTAGTCATGTTTATTACTTGAAGGAGGGAGCAGCCATGAAAGAGCATTCCCACTTAATAGACAAGAGAATAGAAACTGATTTGCTCAAGCTTATAGAAAGGACCTGAAGCGAACACAGGTGCCTCCTGAAACAAAGGAAGCCTTTCCCTCGTGGTCACGATAGTATGGGCCAATAAAGCTCAGGAGGAGGCAGGTGCGTGCTTTTCTGCTTTTCCACACCACACAATAGCTATCAAGGGAAAAGAGAGAATTAACTATTGCTTTATTAGGAAAATGAGGTGTCAAGTGAAACCCTAAATCTCACTCTTCCCGCCTCTAAGAAGCTACCTTCAGGGCCCATGCTGGGAAGCAAGCTGAGAAGCACGGGACATTCATGATGCACATCATGAATCAAGCATCACATCAGGACCAGAGACGCTTGAAAGTCAGAAAAGTCCACATTTCATTTTCTCAAAAAGCAGCTTTATTGCAGTATAACTAATGTACAATAAGCTGCAAATATTTAAAGTGTAGAATTTGTTTCAGGAGAGGTGTGCAGGAAATAAATTAACTTCTAAGCTCATCCAACTTGCTGGTTGGGTAAACTCCACTCATTGACTGTCAATCCTATTGGGCTCTACTTCATTTCCAAAATTTATAGCTCCAGATATATACCTTGTTGCATGGCAGTGCTACCATATTGGAAGGAACTATCTCCTTCTGTTTCCTTTTTCTGCCTCTGGCCCCCAAGGACAGACACATCACTGGCTTATTTTCCAGCGTTCAGGGCGTACATGTATAGTAGTGAGCTTCGGGCTATCAAGTCACAGAATTTACTTCATCCACTTGCATTCACTTCAGATCCTTTCTGTAAAAGCATCAGCATAATTAAGGGAGTGGCATATTTACCTCCCTCAAAATATGTCCTCACTTCACGAGTTCCTGTGCAGAGAACTCTCTCTGATCTCTATGAGCATCTCTGTGAGCAGTGAAAAAGCCTGAGCAAAGTAGCCAGAGAGCCACTAGATGTGACAGAAAGGCTTAGTCCGATTGTACCCAATCTCTGACATTCCCCTGAGCTGTTGCTGGAAGTCACCGAGACGCTTGGCAGAGAACATCATGCAGCCCCTCTGTCAGTCAGCTCTCATGTTGGTTTCCCATTGCTGCTGCAACAAACCACCACACCCTCGTGGCTTAAGCAACACAAATTTATTATCTAATAGTTCTGGAGATCAACTCTGAAATTAGTTGTGCGGGCTGAGGTCAAGGTGTCGGCCGGGCTGCAGTCCTTTCCCAGGGCTCTAGGGAAGAATCCGCTTCCTGGTCTTTCTGCTTCTCAGGGCGGCTGGCAGCTGTCAGCAGCGAGTCAGTCAGCAGTGTTGGGCTGAGTCCTTCTCCATGTAGTATTACTCCCATCTCCTTTCCTGTCATCCTGTCCCTTCCTTTGACTCAGACTAGGCTGCTGTCTCTCTTTTAAAGACCCATGTGATTACAGGGGCCTACCCAGCTATCCAGGATAATCTCCTTATCTGGTGGACAGCTGATTAGCAACTCTAATTCCATCTGCCACTTTAATTCCCCTCTGCCCTGTATCATGGCCTCTTCATAGGATCTGCAGACTAGGATGGGAATATCTTTGGGAGACCTTTATTGTCTAACACAGTTCTATCGATGCTCATCTCCCCACCCACTCTATGTTGTCTCTGTGTAAAAGTTAATTCATACCTTGGTTTACTTATGCTTTTTTATGTTTACGAAGCATTAGCACACATATTACCTCTCAACTCTTAAGTATACAAATGCCCATTCCATAGGTAAAAAATGAGGCAAAGAGGGGCTGATTTTACTATATTGTATATGGAACTGGGGGCAGTGCTGATACTAAAGTCCAGTTTGTCTCTAGATTTGATGTTACTTTTGCTTTGTAACTCTAACACTCCTACACATATAATAATAATTTATATAAGTACATATGGACACATTTACTTACATGTATTTACAAGTGCCTGCGTACAACCTTGGTCTCTCTGCTCATTGATGAAGTGGGGACAATGTTACTTCCCTCTCAGGGCTTTGATAGAGCAAAGAGAAAAGATATTTAGTGTCAGACACATAGACCAGTGAAAGAAACTGGTATCTTCATTACTCAATTTTGCATATCCCCCTTCACATTCCCTCTGCAGTTTTGGTTTGGCTGAAACAATGTTTAAAAATTAGGATTTGAGGGATTCTAGGTGGCCCCGTAATCTCTAGGACCTGCCAACCCCTAGGGTTGTACACCAAGCTGCAATCATGGCTTTTTGTTACCTGTTTGGGGCCTATCAGTCTGTAGTTTGTACCCTTGAAATAAGTCAGCAGGAAGAAATGAAGAACACCAAGAGTATTTTGAGACAGCAATTCTTTCTTAGCATACATAAGCATCCAAACTCTTTGGTTAAGGAACAGTGCATTAGATGATGCTTCTTTTCTCAGGCAAATCAGAAACCAGTTAGCAGAAAAAAATAATAATAGAGAAACCCAAACCACCATAAGTTTGGTTTGGGGGTAAGAGAGGCATGTAATTGCTAAATTCTTTCTTTAAATGCTAAAATATGTAATCCATTCTTTCACTGAGAGCAGATTCTCACACACAGAAATCTTTAGTATCAAACTACATCAAACTACTCTTGCTCTCTTTTTTTTCTCCTGCTAACTAAAATTCAATATCATGCTGTACAGCTACTAAATGATCTTCCAGAACTGTAGGCAAGATTTTTTTCACAGAAGAAATTCCCTTCACTTTATCATCCCTGCTGATGGGGTGAAGGTCAGACAAGGATAAAGTGCTGACAGGGTTAGGACAGAGGATTCTGGTGCTTAGAATTAAAGCAAATTAATTATTCCTTCCTGAATGCATCTTTTATAATATAAATGATTCCAGGACTGAGGGAGAAATGTATAATTTGAAAAAGAATAAATGATACCACATGCAGTAATCTGCATATAATTATTCTGCAAATAATATATCCATTTCATTACCAAAATGAAGACAACATTGCCAAAAACAAAGACTTAAAATGATGCATAAGACATATTCACTTATAGCTGAAAATTATCTATAGAAGCAGAAATTATTTTGTGATTAGAAAAATTAGTATAAAACTTATCCACAGGAAATCGGTGCTCTAATAAAGAGAATTAGCAGAAAATCAGAGACTGAGTGACTCTGTATAAAGAGCATTTTTTTCTGACTTTCGTAACTAATCTCTTATGCAGATAATTTGTCTTAGTTTGGGCTATTTTTCTCTATGGAGTCATGGCTTTTGTATTTTAAATTCAAAGCAAGGAATCTATTTTAGAAATAATGATAGTAATAGTCATGGAAGATTAGACTATTTTTTAAAAAGCAGTGCATTCCATGATCATGCAGAAAAGATAACTGTTTTGAACAATAAGATGCTTCATTTCCAGGCATCCTAAAATGAAATCTAATAAAATATATTAGAAAACATTGGTAATTAGGAAAACTGTTTAGGAAAATAAATTGATTATATTAAACAGTCATTTCAAATTCTGTGTTAAAATAATGTCCGTCTTACAGGTTTTGACACATCTGCTCCTGATTTCACACTAAAAAGAGACAGGAATTTTCAATAATACTGAAAGCCAATGCTGTCTGACATGGTATTAATGGAGTTTGGGGATAAGATCCACTAAGCATGAGATTAATGGCCAGCCTATGTTTGCCTGGTGTAACCAAGCAGAGTCACCTGCTTGGAAAAATAAGCAGCAGGGGTTGGGGGAGGGGAGGAGATATTTATTTATTCCCTATGCTCTAACTTGTATTTTAGGAGCTAAGAATTTTGAACCATGCACAAAACTGAATAGCGATCCCTCACTTAATTTTAAGTATTATAGGGCAAGAAATGGACTTGGGCTTTTTTTTGTTTTAGTTTTGTTTTTTTTTTGACACTTTATAATCTAGGACCTACTTACTACAATGCCCAGAATATACAGACTAAAGATTTTTGAATGAATGAATAGAAGTAGCTAGTAAGAACTGAAATTCAATAATTAGAAGAACATTGATAGAAATTAAAAACAAGCCAAAAAAGTGCTTGGGCTTAAATAAGATGTATGGATGTGGATTGAAAGTTATCTGTTAGTTTGAGGCAAAATCAAGACACTCATACCTACATGTATTACAGGTATTTCTTCTGATTTCAAAAATAAAGAAAAATGTTTATGAGAATTTACAAAAGACATCCTTTTTGCAACTTTTTGGTATAGAGGGAACAGATATTGCTAAGGGGCAACCTAGGATTGAAGCTGCCACAGTAAGGCAGCTAAATTTAACTTGCCAGGAATGTAGAAGTGGGACATTTATCTGAGAGCTGTCCTGTACACATATAAATGGTAGTTTGGTCACAGAGAGACTCCTGGCCTATGATTCAGAGACAATGTTCTAGACTCAGGTAAGCACTGATAAAGCATGTCATTTCTTGGGCCTCAGGTTTTTTACTTGCACATTGAAGAGTTTAGAATCCTAAGGGTGGCATCTTGGTAGCCTGTTAACCAAATCCAATCTACGTATGTGTTTTGTTTGCAAAGGATGAAGTAAAACTGCCTTTATTTGTAGAAGGTGTGATTATGCACTGAGAACATTCAGATGAATCTATAAGCACACTGTTAGAACTGCTGAGTGAATTCAGTAAGGTTGTATGAGTCAAGGCCAATTCGCCAAAATAAGGAGCATTTTTACATTCTAGCATCGACCAACTGGAAATAAAAGAAGAAACACAACAGCATTAAAAAAAACATCCCCATCAAACTCTTAGGAATAAATTTAATGAAAGTTTATGAGACTAGTGAACTGAACATTACCTAGTGTTACTTAGAGAAATGAAAGAACTCCAAACAAATAAAGATCTGTGTGTGGGGGGTCATGAGTAGGTCTCCCAGGGATGTACCATCCTGACATGCAGGTTATTTCAAGCTCAAAATAATTAAAGCCCAACAAACTCGGGAAGAGTTTTGTGTTTTTTTTTTTTTTCATTTTCACCTGCCCCTTTCCTTCTTAAAGAGATTCAGATAGTAAAACTTGCTTTGGGAAAGGAACCTTAACACAATCACCTTAGCATATTCACATTAGCACATAGGAACGAAGTATGGTAGATGGGAAGTTTCCATGTAAAAACCGCTTCATTAGATGGGCCTCTGTCCCATCGTTTCTGAGTTGCCTCACGAGAATTTATTTGCCACTTTCTCGGCTGCTTGGCAGCTTGTGAATTGCCTATTTCCTCTTTGAAATCCTAGACCTTTTCCTCCCCTGTTTTTCCTTTGTCCAAAATGACTTATAAACCTCATTTTGCCTCATTGTCTTGGGAATTTCCTGCTTATGTGAATTCCCTTTGCATCCATATTAAAACTTAATTTTCTCCTGTTCATTTGTCTCTGTTAATTTGATTATTAGCCCAGCTAGAAGAACTTAGAAGGTAGGAGGAAAATTATTTTTTTACATACCTGCATGTTCATAAATTTAAAAAGCTCAGTATTTTTAGATGTTAATTATTCCCAAATTTACCTAGAGACTCAATCAAAATCCAGCTGACTATTTTGTAAAAGTAGAAAAGCTGATTCTAAATTCCATATGGAAATGCAAAAGAACTAGAATAGTCAAAAAAAAAAAAACTTGAAGAAAAATTATTGGGAGACAACTCGATTTTCAGATATATCATAAAGCTAAACGTTAAATCAGTGTAGTAGCAACATAAGAATAGATAAACAAACCAGTAGACAGAATGGAGAGTTCAGAAATAGACTCATCCACATACGGCAAATTGAGTTTCAATAAAGGCACCGAAGAAATTAAACAGAAAAGGAAAATATTTTCAACAAATGTTGCCGGAAAGAAATGGTATTCTATAGAAAAAATCGAACACAAAAAAAAACAAATTAAAAATACAAGCTTGATACCCTTCCTAACACCATACATAAAAAGTTAATTGAAAGCAGCCCATAGACCTAATGTAAATCTAATGGATATAACTTCTGGAAAAGAACATAAGAGGAAATCTTCCTGATGATAGAAAAGGCAAAAATTTCTTAAGGCACAGAAATTATTAACCACAAGAGAATAAATTGATAAATAGGACTTTATCAAAATTAAAAACCTCTCATCCAAAAATATTCTTTCCTTGACCGGTGTGGCTCAAGTGGTTGGGTATCACCCAGTAATGCAAAAGGTCACCAGTTTGATCTCTGGTCAGGGAACATGCCTGGGCTGTGGGTTCAGTCTCCAGTCAAGACACGTGCAAGAGGCAACCAATGCTTGTTTCTCTCTCACATCAATGTTTCTCTCCCTCTCTTTCTCCCTCACTTCCCTTCTCTAAAAGTAAATAAATAAATTTGTAAAAGTATTTATATATATTCTTAAAAAATGAAAAGGCATGTCACCCTGGGGTAAAATATTCACAATACATATATCTGGTAAGTGACTTTCATCCAAAATATAAAGTGAACTGCTAAAAATAAGATGAAAAAAGAAACAATAGATACTTGACATATACTCACAAAAGACATTTGATTGATAATAAGCATATAAAAAGGAGATCAACATCATCAGTAATTAGAAACATGCAATTAAAACCTCCCCGTAGTCTCGATTTTACTTCATTTTCATCCTTCTAACATACTATTTGTTTTTTTGTTGCTGGTGGCAGTGTTTTTTTTTTTTTTTTTTTTTAAGCAAATCCTGACATATTATTAAACTCAAAAGAAGTTTCTTGTTTGCTAATTATCTTTTTAGCAAATCACATTACGTGTTTCATTTTCTGCTTATTGTCTAACCTCCCCTGTATGTGCCACTCTCGGTTTTGTTCACTGCCACATTCCCAGCAGTGACCGCCCTGCGGCGGAATCTCAGTGAGTGCTGGCGGAGTGAATGTAGACATCTGGCTCGGGTCTGTTTGGCTCGCTCTCCGGGCTCCTCGCGCAGTACTGGCTCTAGCCTATCAGGCAACCATAGGTGTACCAGCAACTGTGTGGCACAGGGGCAAATTGCAGTCTTAGGAGTCAAAGGGGTCAAATTTTAAATTCTTGCTCTGCCACTTAGTAGCCATGTGATTGTAAGCAACTCAAAGACCCTCTCTGAACCACATTCCCTACTCCTGGCAACTATTGGTAATGATATCTACTTTGCAAGATTGAGGTGAAGATCAGAAAGAACGCATGTAAGGTACCTGGAATCTGGCCATGCTCATTAAATGGTAGCTCATTTAAAATAAAAAAATAAAAATGGGAAAGTACCACTTCTCACCCATAGAATGGATTAAATTTAAATGATTGGTAATAGTAAGTATTGACAATAGTTTGGACACATTAGAACTCTCATACATTGACAGTGACAGTGTATAACGATGCCACCACTTTTGGCAAATGAGATTTTTTTAGAGTAAAGTTAAACATGTACCTTTCCTGTGACTCAGAAATTATACCCAAGAAAATGAAAGCATTTGCCTGCAAAGGGTTGTACTAGAATGTTCATAATAACTCACATGTTCATCAACAGAAAATGAATAACCAAATTGTGGAATAGTCACATAATGGAATTTACTTACAGGTAAGAAGAACTATTGATGCACACAATATGGATATATTTCTAAAATATTATGTTGACCAAAACCAAAAACAAAAACAAAAAACAGAGCATAAACTCATGATTCCACATACTTCCGTTCAAGAACAGTAATATTATTCTAAAACTGGTGTTGGCAAACATTTTCTGTAAAGAGCCAGATAATAAATATTTCAGGCTTTGTGGTAATAAGTTTTTAGTATCTATATTCATTTAGTTTTGCCCTGAAAGCAAACAAGGAGTTTCTGGATCAAAGGCAGACAGCAATCAGTGCGTAGGTTCCTTACACCCTATCCTCTCCCTTCAGGTTTATGTAATACAAACAAAAGTTTAGGCCTGAAACACGAAAAGGAAGTTTTTGCACTACAGGAGAACCCCACAATTAGGAATCCGGAAGTTTATATGGTGTCGCAAGTGTATGTTTCACACCATAGTCTTTCTTATAAGTCAGCCCTTGGTCCCTGCTCGGGTCTGACTAGGTCTTCAGGAACTGAAAGGGCCAGGCCCCTTATATAACCATCAGCCCTACAGGTGACACCAGCACTGAGGAATAACAGTGAGTCAACACAGGTAACTATGCCATTCACTCAGCTTTTATTAATGCAGATTTAATCCAAATCCATACTAACCTAGTAACAATAATAATCACTCAGAAACAGCCAGTAATAATATCACATGAGAGAATTGGGGAATAATGAACCTGAGTCCCAAGAGTCCAGACCAGGTCCAGGTATGAGAGGCCACAGGGGCAGTCCAGGTCTTGCAAAGCAGAGTCCGTTCGACGGAAGCACAGTGGAGATCTTTCTCTCCCAAGGCGGAACAGGCAGGATGTCCCAAAGTGACTCTCTCTCTGGATGCAGTATCCATGGTCTAAAGTCCTCTCTGCTTCTATGCTTCTTTCTGTTGCAAAGGCATGCTGATTTTGCACAATTTCTTGAGTACACATTTTCCTTAATTTGGATAAGCACGTGCTATTTTCCTCAGCCCCAGTGGAAACATGTTGTACAGGTCAGCTCTAATAGGCACATGAGGCTTATGCACATGCTCTGAGCAGGTGGCATTACCCTTTAGATAAGCACGTGTGGTCTGCCACGCTGTACTGTGCCTGATGAGAGGATGCATTATCCCCCTGAGTCAGTACTCTACTGCGCATGCTCTAAACATGGCTTCAGGTCCTGCTCTTCACATATGGGAACTGCTACACAGCTCACCCTCCTAAGAGAAGGACATAAATCTTACCTTCCTAATGTAAACAAATCGTCAGTGGGAAGGACAATAGGAAGGTTTCTATTTTACAGTCCTTTGAAATGAAAACAAATGACTTCCAGTTTCATTCTTCTTTGAAATGTAAATATATACTCTTCAAATGTGAAGAGCAAATGTTTCTATGGCACAAAAGGAGGCATTCTCTATCTTTCTGGCATGTCAATTTCCATTGCTCTGGAGGCTGAGTCTCTGCAAGAACACTTAAAAATCCCCAAAAGACTGGCTTTCCCATTGCAGGGTGGGAATGTCTCAGTCTCAACCACTCAACTTGGCTCTTGTGGCATGAAAGTAGCAGTGCAGGTATATTACAAACTGGGTGTGGCACCTGGGCCAGCAGAAGGTCACCAGTTCTATTTCCCGTCAGGGCACTTGCCTGAGTTGTGGGCCAGGTCCCCAGTTAGGACATGTGAGAGAGGCAATCAATTGATATTTCTCTCTCACATTGATGTTTCTCTCCCTCTCTTTCTGCCTACCTCCCTCACTCTCTAAATGAAAAAATAAATAAATACAATCTTTTTTAAAATGGGTGTGACTTCATTCCAATAAAATCTTGTTTAAACAAACAAGCCAGTTTTAACTGGTCTGAGCTGTAGTTTGCCAACCACTATTCTAGGATGGTAGAATTCATCCTAATGATTTCCTCAGAAGTGATGCTTATTGATTGACAAGGAGGGCAATGGAACTTTTCAGAGGGCTGGAAACAGTCTTCACTTTGATTTGAGTGATGATGGTTATATCATTGTATACGTTGTCAAAACTCATCAGGTTATACTGTTCAGGTCTGTGCATTTTATTTTTGTACAATTGACCCGATTTAAAAAAAATCACTACAGACTCCTGCAGCCATTAAACACTATGAACAATTTTATGCTCCTTAATTCAATGACCTAGAAAAATGGACCAATTCTTTGAGAACCAGAAACTGCCAAAATTCAACCAAGATGAAATAATCTGAATAGCTATATCATAACCATTTAAAAAATTAAGTTCATCATTTAAAAGCTCCTGAAAAAGATATTTCCTGGACAAAATGGTTTCACTGGAGAATACTATTAAGCATTTAAAGAAAAATGAACATGAATTATACACAAACCTCTTTCAGAATACAGAAGCAAGTAACATTTCCAACTTGTTTCATGAGGCCAGTATTAACCTCACAAGAAATCAGAATAACACAGTACAAAAAACTGAACAAAGCAAAACTATAGACCAATGACCCTCATAAATATAGACATAAAAATTCTAACAAAATATGGACAAATAGAATTCTGAAATATTCAAAAAGTATTATACTTCATGAACAAGCTGGGTTTTTTTCTGAAGACACAAGACTGGTTTAACATTTGAAAATCTATTGAGTTAATCCACCCATATCAACTAAATTCTAGATCTATAAAACTTTTAGGTTATCTACAAAGCAGTAAAAATCAATTTGTCCTCAAATTTTACTTTCCAGCATTAGATGCTAATGAATTCTTTCATTTAAGTGATAAATAAAAGATAGAATGTTCCCAATTTGAATTCTTACAGAAAGCATACATCCTTATTTAGGTATGCACACCCCAACACACGTATCTACTTATACACACAGATTTTAAAAAAATAAAAGAAGAAGAAGAAAGAATGTATTTTTAAGTGGTGGAATTTCTAGGTAGTAGAATTATGTGTGGTTTGAATTTCCATTTTAAAATATACTTTCTACAATGGATTTGAATATTTAGATCCAGAAAAAAAGCAAAAGAAAGTAATCTGAAGAGAAATATACATTGGTATTTGTCCTAAGTAATTTTACTCAACTCTTTTTTAATCTTAAAAGTTATTCAAAACAAACAATTCTGAATTCTAAGAAACACTAAACTATTTCCACAGATAATTGCCCTCAAATTTATGTCTAAAGGACAATGTGTGAGACCTTTGACAATTACAGGCAGCTTTAAGGACTGACCACCAAACCAGGCTTATACAGATTGCAAAATGAATTGACACTGACATATTGAAAAAAATGATATCTGGCAACATGAACTACTGGGGTCAAGTCATAAGAAATTACCCTTTTAAAATATATCTTAAAAACACCAACTTTCCATTATGACAAATTAGGTGCCTTCCACAGATAGAGGCTATTATGAAAATACAAATGAAAAGTATGTCGCTGGCCATTACTATACTAATAGTTCAGCATTAAGATAATGTCCAGGAATCAGATGTAATTACATTGAAAGCCCCATGGCTTTTTTTTAAAGATCTAAAAAGCAGAAATGATAAGTTTTAGAGTATATTTACCAAACCAAAAATTACATTTTTTTAAACAATAACACATCAACTTATATTTTGAATGATCATTCATGAATAAAGCATATATTTAATGTCATAGCATAGAATCCCAGATATCTCTCATTTCTGGATAATACGTAATATATTTTCAAACAATTCCAACTCTACCAGTTTAAAAATTGTGGATGTAACTCACTCCTTAAATGAAGAAAGTTATGGAGACTAACAGAAAACTAACCCTGAAGGTCTTTCTTTTACAGATCCTACAGGAAGTACACACCCCCCAGGGGTATGAGTGTTAGCATCTCTGTTTATCCACAACAGAGGGGAGATTGATAGGTAGGGGGAGGAAAGGAAAAGGGCCGCTTGAGAGTAAGAGTCTGAGGTCTGAATTGACACGCTCTTCCTCTACCTTCTCTTTTTGTTTTGAACTCTTATTTATTCTACTCCAGAAACTTTACCCATAGTCTAGTAAAAATAATACTAACATAGCTAAAGCTCTTCTAGCTTCCCCAGTGGATCACAAAGTTGTAAAACCTATGGACCAAATTCCACAAATTCCCTCCCAAGCAGGATTCTAGTTACATACCACCAAGAGGCACTTGCATGAGATTTGCAAAGAAGAGAAGAAAAGCCATATCTTTAGACAGACCCAAGCTAGATAGTAGATGTAAAGTTTTTACCTTTTACATTTTGATGTCCTCCGGAGTTTCAGCCACTTTGATGCTGCAGGTATCTGGGACCTTTGGTGGTCACTTACCTACAATTCTTTTACGTTGAGATTTCTAGAAAGAGGCCTTCCTGGCCCTCAGTCCAGTTGTGCAGGCCTTTAACACCATGTTTGATTCACAAGGCAGCAATTTCATATGATTTAACCTAAAAACCATATAAAGTTATTTTTAGCAAAAATGTCATAATAACACTGTCAATCCCCCAAACAGGCCAAAATTCCATCTTAAACAAAAAATGGGCTGGCAAAGTATGTGCTCTTTTCATGTGGAAAGGTATGCCTCTGAAATGTGTAATTCTAGCATTGCACACATATCCCCTGTTATCACACAAGCATTTCTCCTTGTTTGGCTCCCCAGCTCTTGATGAGTTTGGACCATTTGTCTTCTACTGGCACATTCAGTCTTGCCCTGGGCTCTGAAATAGCCCAGGCTTAATGAAAGACGTTTTTCGTCACACATACATGCTCTTTGCACAGGCCCCATGTTGCACTTCAAACACTGAGCCAGGGACTAGTGCCCACTTTTTTCTTAATTGTCCTCCTCTAATAAATCTGAAACCCTATCACTCATTAAGGCTCAATAGCCATGAGCCCAGTCACATGGTTTCTGGGTGTTTCCACAAGTAGCAGGACCTCAAAAAGTGTTGCTTTGTTCTGCTTGACTATCAGGACACTGTTTTCTTCATTTTGGATCCCATGGTGTTGATGGACGCATTGAATGGCAACTAAATATATGTTATACTGCTGTGCACAGTGCCTAGAGTACTTCATAAATGTTAAATGAAAGAATAAATTAAAATGAAAGGTTGCTCATAGCAAGCCTAGGTTTTTTGAGCAAGCCTAGGCTTTTGGGAACTCAGTGTAGGAACCTAAAAATATCTAGTAAGAGCCTTTTATACACATTTACCTCAGGGATTTAGGTCATGTAGGCACTTAGTTGAGGTTAAGGCAAAGTTTGCCTGTATGGTCAAAACAGACTCAAGATAGAGGCTAATTTTTTCTATTAAACAATACGGAGTTGGGCAGACTATCTCAAGTAGGTAAGTATGGTCTACATCCACATAGCTAAAGCTGGCTGGCTCTGTACCTTATACCCCTATGAAGCTTGCCAGAAAGAAGAAAGAAGTGGAAGTAAACCAGCTTCCTTTTTCCAGACAACTTGACCTGTAAGTTACATATACATCACTTCTGCTCATCTCTCAGTGCCTGTCATCATATGACCACAGTCCTCTGCAAGGGCATAATTTCTGGTGGTAATGCCATGTGCTAAGCTAAAACTCAGTGGTTATATTGCAAAAATGAAGAAAAGAGAAATGGTTATTTGAGGACAATTAGCAGTGTCCAACATATATTGAATTTAAATTCAGCTCCAGGTGAAATCCAAGGTTGTCTTATTTGTTCCACTGTGCTGTACGACCATCCCACTTTATAGGTTATTAGAGATATATAAACCTTAAACAGAGATGCAGTGTAATCGTATTTTCATTTTTGAATGAGCACTTTGGAGAAATTAGAAAAAGATAGAGATACATTAGGAAGAAGTTGTAAAAGTTAAGGCCATGAATGATGGCTTAAAGCAGTAGTTCTCAATCTTTCTGGTTTAGGATCCCTTTCCACTCTTAAAAATTACTGAGAATCTCAAAGAGCTTATGGGTATATGAGTTATACCTACCAATACATACCATATAGAAATAAAAAGAATAAAGACATTTTAAAGCATAGGAGCACACCAACACATATGCTATTTGTCATCAGAATAATGATGTCACCGCATACCATGTAGCTTCTGGAAAAGTCTGCTGAACATTTGGGAGAAGGTGAGAGTGAAATACACCAATAATATCTTAATATTATTATGAAATTGTCTTGACCTCACAGACTTCTTGAAAGAGTCTTAGAGACCCATCAGGAATCCCTGAATTATACTTTGAGAACCACTGGCTTAAATAAACTAAGGCCATATCAGCAGAGATGTCCCAGGGAAATAAGCTCCAAGACTTTAAAGGAGTAAAATGACTTCAGAATAGAAAAGGGTTTAGTAACCTCCTTCAACAATATGTAATTTACGTCCACAACCTCTCTTTAACATCAGTTATTATTTTAAAGCTTACTTTTAAGAAGCATTGGGCTAAGTGCTTTAAATACTTATTTAATCCTTACCTAAACCCTATGATATGGTGCTATTAAGTTTTCCCACAGCCAGTTAAGTATAATAAATAATATATGATTGTATGCAGTAAACAATGTATAGTTTCCTGTCTACCAAGAACCAAAGTTCTTTTAAGATAAGTGAAGCCTGTAGTTAAAACTTCAAAAATGACCCCATGCCTCCAGGAAAGATTTTTTCTTCTTTTTTTCATAACAAGCCTGCAAGACTCTGATGTCCATTGCTCCCTTCAGTGAATTGATTTCTGTATTTTTTTGGTTCTAGCACTGACGCTCCTTTTTTTCTGGTTAGTCAACATTTCTCACTGCTCGACTCTCCTTCCATCTATTTCTCCTGACTCTACCTTTAACCTGGAGTCCACGCTTATTGCTCAGCTAAACTTAGTTTCTCAACGCCTATTCTAACTTTCTTCTTGTTTATAACCATCCTATTTCAGTATGTACATTGATTTTCTTATATTCCAATTAGTGATTTGGTCTAGCCTCAGACATTAGGGATTTCCTCTGGTCATCATTTGCAAGGTCACACCACAACCTCCCAATGCTCACAGTCAGCCCAGAGTCAAGCCTTCAGTTTCTGGTGTTGGTCCTTCTCCATTGGAGAGTGGAGATGGGATACTACAGGAAGTGAAAATGAGGCAGAGCCATGAGGTGTGGTCTCCGTAGAAGAAAAATTGTTTCCTTCAATTTCTACAATTTGCCTAGGGTATTTGACTTTTTTGCTGTTTGTTCATTTTACAAAGGACATGAATTATAGTTATATGTTGTACTATAAAGTTTATTATGAAGATCTGATTGTGCTAAATGTTTAAAGTGGTCATGTTAGTTGGACAAAGCTTTCTAGAAGTAGTGTTCCTATACAGCGATTAAGAAAAGTAGCCATTTCATGAGCTAGCCACAGGAGGAAAGTTATTTAGAGTACTTCTGCTTTTTGGCAATAGAAAATGTACTGGGTTCTAAAACAACAACAACAACAACAACAACATAAAACAGTCACAAAATATCATTATCACAAATCTAAAAAATTAACATAATGCAATAATCAAATACCCAGTTAGTATTCACATTTCTTCGGTTGTCATCTTATGTGACTATATTTTTTGTTCTATACATTTTACTTGCTCAAATCAAGATAAAATAATTTCAGCCATGGCTGGTGTGGCTTAGTTGGTTGGGCAGTGTCTTGCAATCCAAAAGGTCCCAGATTCGACTCCCAGTCAGGGCACATGCGTGGTTTGCTGGTTTGATCTTGGCAGGGGCACATATGAAAAGCAACCACTCGATGTTTCTCTCTCACATAGATGTTTCTCTCCCTCTCTTTCTCCCTCCTTTCCCCTCTCTCTAAAACCAATAAGCATGTGCTTGGTGAGGATAAAATAAAATAATAATAATAAATAAATTAAATAAATAATAATTTTATACATTGCAATTATTTGTCAAGTCTCTTAAGTCTCTTTAAGTCTATATATTCCACCCTTCCCTCTCTTACAATTTTTTTACATTTGTCAACAAAACAGGTATTTTGTTACAGAATTTCTCACTATCTGGATTGTACTGATTGCATTCCTGTGATGTCTTCCTCATTCCTGTGTGTTATTATTAGATCTAAATGCATTATCAGATGACTTCAGAGTTGGTGCTGTGTACATATATCCTTGGAAGTCATATAATATTTGATTGCTCTTTTTATAATCTTAGCTATTGATAATCATTTTCTAGATACATTAGTTACTAAAAATTGCATAATAGTAATATTCTAATTCTAAAAACCTTCTTTATTTATTAGTAGGAGTACTTCCATATAAAGAAGTTTCCCAACATGAAGTAATTGCCTACCCTGAGTTACAGCTAGTTAAAGAAAGGCAGGGCAGGTGCATGATTTCCCCCTCCTGGCTCCCTTTTCCAATGGGAGCCCATTCAGGTTGCCCTCTGAATTGCTTTACTAGATCCTTCTAGTCATTAATAGCTTCTTTGATTTTTGGCATAACATGAAATCTAGGTTTATTTTGGACTTTTCCTACCCCTGGACCTGGAAGCATCTATTTCTCCAAGAATCATTGGCTCCTATTAAGAAGAATTCATAGTAAACTGGGCAACATGGACAATACACAATGTGGAAAACTGCAATGTGGACACTAGGGATGCTCAGAGCTACAAAACTGGTCATTGTTTCTAGGTCTTCAGTGTACAGAATTAGGAAATGTATTTTTGTTTGTTGGGTTTCAAGGTAAAACATATGAGGAAACTAGAAAGATAGTGTTAAACCCAAAGTAAGCAGAAGAAAAATAATAATAATTTGAGGAGAAAGCAATAAAATTAGAAATAGGAAATCAACAGAGAAAATCAATGAAATCAAAAGGTGGATCTTTAAAAAAAGGCAATAAAATTGATAAGGCTCTAGGCAGACTAAGAAAAAAGAGAGAGAATACATAGTGCTAATATTGGAAATGTAGTAGACATCACTATAAACCCCATGGACACTAAAAAGATAATAAAGGAATACTGTGGACAACTCTATGCCAACAAGTTTGATAACCTAGATGACATGAACCAACTCCTTGAAAGACACAATACACCAAAATTCACACAAGAAGACACAGATCATCTGAACAGGCCTTCATCTATTGAACAAATTAAATAATTAATAATCTTCCAAAAATAAAGCACCAGACCCATACTGGTTTACTGGTAAATTCTGCCAAACATTTAAGAAAGAAATGATGCCAATTCTCTACAACTCTTCTGAAGATAGAAGAAAAATAAATACTTTCTAACTTATTCTATGAGACCAGTGAAGGTCAAAACCAGACACAGACATTACAAGAAAACAAAACTACTGAGGATGAACATACATGAAAATTCCTTAACAAAATATCAACAAATAAATTCCCAAAAGGTATAAAAGGAATTGTACATCATACCAAGTAGAATTTATCCCAGGTGTGCAAAGCTGGTTCAACATTTGAAAATCAATTAATGTAACCCATCCCATCAAGAGATGAAAAAAGAAAATCACATAATCATATAAATTGATACAGCAAAAGCATTTGATAAAATCTAACGCCTATTTATAATAAAGACTCTAAACTAGGAATAGTGGGAAACTTTCTCAACTTAATAGATGATCTACAAAAGAAAAAAAAAACCAAAATGCACCACATTTAACATCATACTTAATGGTGAGAGACAAGAAGCTTTCCCACTAAGATCATGTACAAAATAAGGATGGTCCCTCTCACCACTATTTTTCAACATTGTAGTTAATACAATTAGCAAGAAAAGGAAGTAAAAGGTACATGAATTGGGACGGATTACATAAAACTCTATTCACAGGTGACATGATTGTCTATGCAGAAAATCCAAAAGAAGAAACAAAAAACTGCTGGAATTATTGAGTGAATATAGCAAGGCTGCAGAACGCAAGGTTAATATACAAAAGCCAACCACGTTCTTATATGCCAGCACTAACAAGTCAAATTCGAAACAAAGAAAAACATGATTTCCATTAGCACACCCCAAAAAGAAAATACCTGAATACAAATCTAACAAAACATGTATAAGTTTATTTGAGGAAAACGACACAACTCTGATGACTGAAATCAAAGAACTAAAAAAAATGGAGAGAGATTCCATGTTCATGGACAGGAAGACTCAGTATTGTCATGATGTCAATTCTTCCCAACTTGATCTTTAACACAACTCAAACCGAAATCTTGATATGCTATTTTTCAGTTATTAACAAACTGATTCTAAAGTTCCTTTGGAGAGATAAAAGACTCAGAATACCAACATAATAAAAGAAGAACAAAGTTGGAGGACTGACACTACTTGACTTCAATTTACACTATAAAGCTACAGTAATCAAGATAAGTGTAATATTGGCAAAAGAATAAACAAATAGGTCAGTGGAACAGAATACAATGCCCAGAAATAGACCCACATAAATATAATCCACTGATTTTGGACAAAGGAGCAAAGGTAACACAATGGAGCAAAGGGAATCTTTTGACAAATGGCTCTGGAACAGCTGAATGTCCAAGGCAAAAAAAATGCATAAATAAAACACAGACCTTGCACCCTCCAAAAAATTATCTCAAAATGGATCAGAGCTCTGGCTGGTATTGTTCAGTTGGTTGGATCATTGTCCTGTGCACCAAAAGTTTGAAGGTTGGATTCCTGGTAAGGGTGCAGGTTTTATCCCTGTTCGGGGTGCATATTGGAGGCAACCAATAGATGTTTCTCTCCCTTTCTCTCCTTCCCCTCATCTCCCTCTTCCCCTTCCTCTCTCTCTAAAATCAATAAACATATATTTTTTTTTAAATGGATCATGGACCTAAATGTAAAACACAAAACTACAAAACTCATAGAAGATAACACAGGAGAAAACATAGATGACCTTGGCTGTGGCAATGACATTTTAGATACAGAAGACCCTTGAACAATGTCATTTGATTCAATGTCATGTCATTATAATGTTGATGAGATGCATAGGAACTTAATTCTTGCTTATATCAATTAGCCTATGGTAAATTTGGTTTCATTATCTGTTGTTTCATTTAAAGTTGCAGAACCTATCGATCACATTAAAGACTTACTGCACAACATCAAAGGCATTATCAATGAAAGAATTTGTAAGTTGGACTTCAGTAAAATTAACCATTTTTGCTCTGTAAAGGTGATGTCAAGAGCATGAGAACACAAGCCACACACTAGAGAAAATATTTGCAAAAGATACATCCGATAAAGGACTGTTAATCAAAATACACAAAAATCCTCTTAAAATTCAACAACAAGAAAATAAACAACTCAGTTTAAAAATGGGCCAAAGTAGTTATGGGGATGTAAGTGCAGCATAGTGAATATAGTCAATAATATTGTAATAATTATGTATGGTGTTAGATGGGTACTAAACTTATTGAGGTGATCACTTCCTAAGTTATATAGATGTCTATTCAATACGTTATACATCTGAAACTAATATAATGTTGAATGTCAACTGTAATTAAAATATTAAAAAAATTTTTAATGCATTCAGATTTGTACTGATACACAATACAGGCATAAACCCCTTTCTGGAACTTGGTCCAGTGTTTGTAATGGATTCCCACTGCCTGCTCCTCCCAAACAATTTTTTAGGATTCCAAACAAATGTTGCCACTCTGTGAAGCCTTCCCTATCTCTCTTCTCTGCAGATACTTTTATTGAAAGCATTACCACACTGTTCTTAACCATTTACAAGTCAGCCTTCCCTCATTGTACGGATTTCTTGAAATCAGAGGCCATATAATTTTACCAGATTTCCACTGCTAGTGCTAAGTCAAGTCTTTAGCATAAATAAAGGTTTACTTCTGAAGGAGCGGAACAGACAGGGTTTTATTAACTGATGGAAGACTTTGACAGAGTGAAAAGTTTTTTGATCTAGAGAGCAATGGGAATCCATTGGAACTTTCTTCTTTATATATTTATGCACATATGCTTTTGTCAGATTGAAAGAACAAATTCTCTTGAGATAGTAATTATTTTTATGGCTCAATAAAATATTCTTTTCATTTTTCTTATTTTTATTTTTCCTACCCACAGTTACACTATTTTTTTACTATATTAATTTACACAGTACATTTTAAAACATCATCTTTCAAAGTTTCTTTTGTGTGTATTGTACATATTGTCTATAAAAAAGACCCCCTTCTAAATTGAATTACATTATAAGTAACTGCCATATATTTAAGCTGAACAATACACACACAGATGCACCCTTAATAGGAAAACAAAGAATTCTAGAAACTTTAAGATCATTAGTTACACCATTTGGATGGGAAAGCAGGAAAGGCAGAGAGGAACGATCCCTGAGTTCTTCACTTACTGGGCCCTTCCAGGGCCATGCCATTAATTATAGTTAAAGAAATGGGAACAGATGCATGATGTGCTACTTCTGGATTGAGGAAAAAAAACATATGTGTGGTTTCTAATTTCTCTCTTCTCCTTCCATGGGAACAAGGAGATACTATGATACATTTTGCAACTACGAGATAGTGAGGCCTCTGTCTGTCTGTTTGTAGCCCTGAATGGCCATGTGTAGCAGACTGTTTTGCAGGGATGTGTGGCAAAAGTAGACACAAACTTTCATTGTATAAGTCACTGAGGTTTTGTGGTCATTTGTCACTGAAGACAAATTAATATGCTTGGTATGTGAAGAAATTACCTAAATCACAGAAGAAAATTCTTAGCATATTAGTCAAGTAATAGCAGTTGGATTATTTTTGAATTATAAGTTGACAGTGGTAAGGCAGTATAACTTGAAATAACTTTGAAATGTTTATTTTGAATAAAGGAAGTGGAGTAGGTGATGGGGCAGAGGTAAATTGGGAGGAATCGACAAGAGTATATTAAGTGATGATCTGGGGAACATCAGCTGCCTAGCATTTCCTATGTGACTGACTCCGTGTTAGGCGCTGGAGATGTAAAGGTGTAAAATGTAGACAACATCCCTCCCCTAACTGAACACTTATTCCAGAGAGAAAGACAGGCAATTGGAAGTAAATACATTAATTACATAATTACAGACTTTTGAAAACAGGGGCTGTGAAAGAACATAATGATGATGAGGTAGGAGGCTGGGAATCATACTTAAACAAGGTGGTCAGGAAGAAAACCTTTGCAGGCAGGTGTAATTTAAAATAAGACCCAGACAGCAAAAAGGGGACCAGGAATTCAAACAGCAGGAGGACGCTCGTTCACAGCACAGGAGCAGCAGTGTCCAGGGAGTAAGGAAGTCACGTGTGGCTGGAGCCCACATGGCTGAGGGGAGACAGCAGGATGCAATGTTGCTGAGGTGGGCAGGGGTCAAGCTTTGTAAACTGGAGCACAAAATGCAGATTTGATTTTAAAAGTGACATCAAGAGTTCTCCATTTTAACCTGAGCTAAATTGGGATGTGATATGGTCTCAATTATATTTTAAAGGTATATTTTGGTTCCTATGTGGGGAATGGATACGAGGACGTGATAAATGGACACTGAGAGCGCAGTTAGGTGTCACGTGGACAGGGGAGTGGGGGGTGGGTGAATTTAGAATATATAGGGTGGGGCAAAGTAGGTTTACAGTTACGAGTATGCAAAAGAGAGACTTTATTCTTGTATTATTATTGATTATTTTGTTATATATTTTCCATATGAACAGTTACTATAAACTGACTTTTGCTCACCCCTGTATTTCAGGGGATAGAACCATTAGAACTTGTTGACAGACTGGAAGTGGGGAATGAGGAACAGGTTATTCCCTTGCATTCTGGTGTCGGCTGCTGGGTGCATAGGGATGACGTTTATTGAGATGAGAAAAAGGAGTAGGCTTAAAAGGAAACCAAGAGCTTTAGTTTGGATGTGTGAAGTTTGAGATGTCTTTGAGATATCTAATGTTAGTCTGAACTCAGAATAAAAGTTTGAGCTAGAGATCATGAACTTGGAAACTTTTCCCATGTAGGTAGTATTCAAAGCCACAACAATCAATGAAGTGGCCTAGGGAGAGAGTGATGGTAGTAATGGGGTTTTAACACAAGATCATAAGGTACTCATACTCTGTGTGTGACGAAAGGTTCCTATTGCATAAAATGTAATATTCAGAATGCATCTGACTCCACACATTAAGTAATAATTTACAATGAAACTTGATGGTATTAAAATATTAGTACTGGCAAAGGAACAAGCAAAAATGTGAGAGGGAAAGGTACCTTTTAAACGGCAGTCAACGATGGGAAGACAGAAAGCTCTAGAAAGGCAAAAGCTTTTTTGTTTTGTTTTAATAAGACTAACTGAAATATGTTCTCTATTTTAAAGAGAATAGTGTGAGGAAGGCTGGCTTCATCGCTTTTTGGTTGTTTAAGTTTGAAATCTATAATACTGCAGAATCCATTTCAACCCATGAATAAAAAGGACTAAAACAGAGGAAAAATCTCAGTGTGTCTAGATACACCTTAAATATTAAGGTGCGCTTAAGGCAGGAGCTCAATAATGGAAAATGTATAATACAAGGGATATACACGCTGTTGCTACGGTAGTTTGTGCCTGCCTGTATAGTCAGATTAAAGGCAACTGTAGAACAACGGATGGGCTTTCCAACTGCAGACTCAAGGTAGTAGTTTTATAGACATATAGGCTCTCAAGTCTCTAGGGGAAAATGTAGAAAAATAAAAACTTACTCAAGTAAAGCAATGTGCATCCAACATTATTATGGCAACAAATCTATAATGGTATTACAATAAAATCTGGTGTAATCACATTTTCCTTCTTTGGTATTGCAACATTAATCTCTGTCTCATGGGAGACAGGATGGATCATGGGATACATAACGGCATGCAGAATATTTTGCCTCTTACACCCAAGGCAGTGGGACTAGTAATTTTTATTATTTAACAATTGCTTGTTGCTATTTTCAGCCTCTTTAACAGTTAAATATTCATGTCTGAGAACCCCTAACCCCATAGCAATGCCTTTGATATTATGCATTTAAAAAATTTCTTCATCCTCTCCCTGTACTTTTATACTACCTGAAAGGTTTGGAACATCCAAGCACGTATTTGACACTAAAATAATCAAACAAACAAAAAACTGGTACTGCCTGAGTGCCACGCTGAGGGGTCAAAAGTGGGCTGGAGATTACTGTCTTGTCACCTCAGGAAAAGTGTGGCAGAAGGGAAGTGCATACAACTGGTTTCCTTAGTCCTATTTCTTTATAATAAAAAAGGATCCATTAGTTTACAGAGGAATTAAAGGCCAATAGTTTTTTTCAAAAAAATCAAATTTAGCTAATGTTTCATTTTAATACCTTTCAAGTGCCTGCATAAAGCCAGTAGCTCTTGTCAAGAGGTTAAATTTATTATTGTCTAAACAGTCTATAGCATGGATTTCTGATTTTCTCTTAAAAACTGTTGATTGTAATTTGTAAAAGTAATGGCTCTAAATAGGCAAGGATCTTTACGAACAAACACCCACCAGAAACAAGCATCTCTAAAAGTACATAAAAGTATTGTCACTGCCTCTATATTTATTTTTATTATGAGTATATTACTAAAATGAGGTTGCATAACCATAGAATCAAACTCTCAGATAATGAGCACAAATATTCACTATGGAGAGATGTGCAAAGTATTTTCCAAATGAATATTCTAGCCGAGAACTGGAGCTTGAGAACAAGAGACACATTGCTAAGCATTCAAGTAATAGTCCATCCTATCAACTGTTTTGTGATTCTAGGAGAGCGCAGAGAATATCTGGAATATCTGGAGAGAATCCTAATACCCAAGTGATTCTAAATAGTCACATGAAAAACGTTATCTTGTTTCTAAAAGTAATCAATGGAAACCCATTCGAACAGTATAAACAATTTCCGCAATCTTTCCTGAACCTGCTTCTACAGCATTCATTAGTATTCTTTTGCTGCCAGGCATCTAGATATTAAATATCTTAAGGGAAGTAGATCTCACTAGTATGCAGCAAGCAGAGTGGTGGCTCAGGTAAGCCGTATAGCTCTGTTGAGAAGCCTGTAGGTAAAGCTTCAAAGAGTGATGGGTCACAGCTGCTCATCCAAGAAAGACTCTTGGTGAAGCAAGCCTTGGTGTCAGTCCTTCATACCCACGCAAACACATGGGCCACACAATCCTTAAGATGATAAGGTTGGCCTTGGCAGGGTAACTCAGTTGGTTAGAGCATTGTCCTGATGTGCCAAGGTTGCCACAGTTTAATCCCTGGTCAGGACACATGCAGGAATCAACAAATGAATTCATAAATAAGTGTAACAACAAATTGATGTCTCTCTGTCTCTATCTCAAAAAAAAAAAAAAAAAATGATGGGGTTGGATTCTCAAAGTGTTTCCCTTAACTCCAAGTGGGAGTCCAGAGTCTGAAATTATCAATACCTGGCACATTTTAGATGTTTAGGCTACAGCACAATATTGAGGTAAGCTATTTTGTGTTCTGAGACTCAATTTCAACCCACCAGGAAGCAATTCTCAAATGCTATTTATCCTCAGATAGCACCAGATTCCACAGATTAAAGGTTCAGTCCTACAAGGCTGCCTGCCCCTACTGCAGATGTCAGTCCTAAGCACAACTTCTGACCTGTGCTTCTGACCAGTCAGCTACAGATTGGTGGTCCTAAGGGCCGCCTCCTCGACAACTCATTGTAGATGCCAGTTGCAAGTTCAGGTTGTTACCTGCAATTCTGACTAATTGTCTATAAATCACAGGTTCCCAGGATGCCTCTCCTCAGGTTTAATTAGCTTGCTATAGCAGCTCAGAGAAACACATTACTTACTAGATTAACAGTTTATTATAAAAGGACATGACTCAGGATCAGCCAGATGAAAGAGATGCATAGGGCAAGGCATGGGGAGAGTGGAGAGAGGGTGAGGTGCTCCCATACCCTCTCCAGGTGCGCCACTCTCTTCCAGTCTCCAAGTGTTCAACCATCCAGATCTCTCCAAACCCTGTCCTTTAGCGTTTTATGGAGGCTTTGTTGCACAATCTCAATTGACTCAGTGGCCATTGGCAACTGATTTAATCTCCAGGCCTTCTTCCCTCTTTGAGGGAGTTTAGCTCCAATCCTTTTATCACATGGTTAGATCTCCTGGCAACCAACTCCCCTCTTTAGTTATTAACATATCAAGAGACACCTTTGTTGCTCTCAGCACTTAGGAAGATACAAGTGTTTCAGGAGCTCTGTGCCAAAAAAAGGACTAAACCAAATACATATTAATTATAAATCACAATATCTCTTTACTGTATTGAGTAACTGCAGTGGTACTTGTATGAAGAAACAGTATTCATCTCTGCACTCAATGCATTTACTTGTTATTGAGTTATTGAGCATCTGTGGTGGGCTGCTGTCTTATTCCCAAGTCACCGCACATTCAATTCCTCTTCTGAATCTTCTGGTTTCTATACTTTGGGGATGAAACTACTACTTCAATGGAGTTCAAGTCTTTGTCATCAGATGTAAAGCTAAAGAAAAAAACCCATGTTTTATGACCCTAAGAAAACTTTGGAAGTTCTTAGCATATTGATAAGGAATCTTTATTTCTGGTTTATTGGGAAAAGTGTTCAGTAGTTTATCTGAAATATAAAGGCAAGGTCATGTCACATGAAAAAAAAAACTTACTGTAGGATGTTCTCAGTGAGTTATACTGTTTTGTGTGTTCTTGCTCTCCAGAGACCCTACTCCAAGCTACAGACATGTAAAAAGTTAATATTCAGAAAAAGCATCAAAGCAATTATCCTGCTTGAAATGTAACTTGGCACCCTTGAAATAATCAACTCCATTTAAAAGTATTTTAATAAAGCAGTACATTTTGTATATTAATAAAACATATACCAGATATCAATGGTTTGTATATTATACATAATAAATTATATATTGTATAAGCCAATTGAGAAGCTTTAACTCACATACGAGGGTATTTCCTTTATAAATGGGTTAGAATAACCATTTTGTTAACATATACTACAGTGTCTCAGTCAGCTGTAAGGTATCATAAGTAATTAATTGCTGACAGCAGACAAAGAACCAAAATATGTGGAAGGTTTGCCTTTATAATAAATTAGAGGTGATTTAAGGTTATCTCCATATTAACAACTAGTGAATTTCTCTTGGTGTTTTCTAAAGTGAGAGAAAGGGATTAAAGGAACTGGATAGAGAGTATGACATTCATGTAACTTATTCTCATTTGTATCATTAAGTTAAAGGTTTGAGAATGACTGGTTTAAACAAAATGAGAAATGGTCTAATTAGGTGACCATGTAATTTATCAAACTGGGACACTTCTAAGAATAAAAGGGAGAGCAATTTTTAATTACTACTGGTCATAAATGGTTTAAGTACTTGAACTGTGAAGTTAGAAAAAACAGGATTTGAATCCCAATTGTTTCAGTTATTATCTATACGATATTGGAAAAGTTATTCTCTCAATAAAATTGTCTTAGTAATTACTGTCTCAAAGGTCCTCTGTCAGTCAGGTTCCAAACAGGAGACAGAAACTTCATAGTTAGTTGAACAGAGTAAATTTAATATAAGCAATTTATAGCTTTACCAGGGGTTGGAGGTAATAGAGGGTTGGCTAATAAGACTTGCAGCAGTAACAGAAAGCTCCTGCAGGCTGAGATAGGAAACCCAGAGAAGAACCAGTGGAATGTGCTGGCTGCAAAGCGGCTCAAGAAGGTAGCAGGGCAAGCAATCCATAAGGAGGTGCTTTCCTGGTGGTGTTGGGCTGGGACTGTCATGGTGCAGGGTGAAGTTACTGGCCACTGGAGCTGCTAGGTGCTGCAAGTAGTGGGAGCCAGGTGCTCCCTGCAGCAGCCTGGCAAGGGGAGCACACCAGACCCAGGAAGAGAAACACCTTTCTGCTTCAATGTCACCCCAACACCCTCTACAAACAAAGCTTAACCTTGCACAACTTTGCAAAGAAAAATATTTAAAGGGAATGAAGGGTATAGATTTATAGTTGAGAGTCAATGAATGGATAAATGGCACAATCACATTGAGAATCACATGAGGTACTGTAATGAACATGTAACATGTTAACATTGAACATGTTTAGCACAGGCCCTGGAATATGGTAAGTGATTAATATATGCTATGCTATTATTAAACTTTCTATGTATCACATTCTAGTTTTATTATTAAATGAGGTTAGTGCTCTAATTAATTACTCTAATGATGAGAGACAATGAATAATGTTCAGGAAGATGAAGCAGAATATGTTCTCTGCAGAGCTAAAAAAAAGACAATTATTTATTTGACTCATATAGGTTAGGGAGAATCCTGACCTGTGATTAATTTTTGAAACAGAAGTGTAAGCCCCTAAAATAAAAGAAGATTATTTTGCTAGGGCTCTAATATAGGAACACTTTTCTTTCTTTCTTTTTTAAATTTTATTTACTTATTTCTAGAGAGGGGAAGGGAGGAAGAAAGAAGGAGAGAAACATCAATGTATGGTTACTTCTTGCACAACCCCCACTGGGAACCTGGCCTGCAATCCAGGTATGTGCCCTGATTGGGAATTGAACCGGTGACCCTTAGGTTGGCAGGCCAGCACTCAATCCACTGAGCCACACCAGCCAGCGCAAGACATTTTTCCAATGAAGCTTCATTGCCTTCCTTTTGTTTCAAATGAAATTGTGATGTGATCTCATTCATACTCAATGCTCTTAAGCAGGCAGAAGTGTAGAATTATGCACCCCATTTTATATTGCCTCTATTTCTCATGATTGATTCAACATTATTTTATGAAAACCAAGTTTCCTACCTTTGTCTTGTTGCTACGAATGGACTACTGATTTTTGATCCTGAATCAAAATATTTTATTAATTTAGGGCATAGCTTTTTATATTATTTTATTTATACTTTTCATACCCATCAGAGTGTGTCTTAGCCTCCCAGATCACTGATCTAAAGGTGAAACATTAGGGTTTTACATTTGTTGCATTTGTCACATCTATACCTGTATTCTTCACTGTTTTCTAAATCCAATCTTCATTTCCTGTGAGAGTTGACTCCCACACAATGTTTATTTGGTGTTTCTCCTCAGAATTCATTTTTTAGTGCAAAGTTACATGCCTTGCCCTCTAATGAAATCAGATTTACAGACTCCCACACTTTTTCCCTTTAATGAGTTCTTTACAATCTTATGTTTCCTACTCCTTTTGAGCATATACAATGACTACTTTAGATACAAACTGTAAATACCTATTTTATTTTTCTAGAAAATTTATTTTCCTGGATATAATACTTTCAATGCAGGTGTAAGAGCCTCCCGTTGTTGTGTTTCTTGAACCATGAAGATGGTCTTCAAATCCTTTCTCTGTCCTGGTTCTCTTTTATGTAGTTATTTTTGTTTGTTTCTGTTTTAGGTATTTCTGTCCTGTCAATGAGGAGATTAAAAAGTTGAAATTAAAAGCATGGAACTAGTAGTACAGAGCAGATGGGATATCAACTGACTGTACCTTTCCTATATTACACTGTTTCACTGCATTTCTGTCCTGTGTGAAATGACCACTGAAGACAGTTCTATAGGAAAATAGATTTGAGAAGGAATTTAGGATTTCATATTTTACCTTGTCGTGACTCTTTTAAGTGTTGCTGTTCTAAAAATGCTCTGAGAGAAGAGTAATAGTTAATTATAATGATCAGAACTAGTTCTAGGTCTGGACACTGGAATACTATAGTTTATCATTTTAAATCTCTCTCTATAGTTAGCAGTTATTTTTTTTGAGGTACCTCATCTTATCCATTCCTTGGAATATAAGAAATGCCTCTCTTTCAGGCAGCTGCAGACCCAGCCACATCTGCGTATTTGCTGTCCATGGGTCAGCTATTCCATTCCCACTACTTTTTGCTCTTGCTCATTGCTGAAAACAAAAACAAAAACAACAAAAAAACCTTTCCCACTCTCTGACAAGTTCCCAATTCTCAAATATATTTTAGCTCAAATCTTCCTGTTTCCTGAAAATCTTCTCCTTAAAACCTTGTACATATACATATGTATAAATGTTATCATACATATATGCACACACATATGCATGCACATATATGTATATATACATAGATACACATGCATACATATATGCACATATGTTTATATTTATATTATATTTATTTATTTTGCTTAGTGCCCCAAATGAAAATAATAAATCCATAATACTTACTATGGTTTACAGTAGGTGGTCAATAGCTACACATTGATTCATTAAAACAAGCGTTTGTTGAATTTATTTTGGTTTGGGGGAAGAAGACACTGGGTATTCCTCACAACACTGTCTGTCTAGTAACTGCAGGAAATGTGCAGGTACATATGTGAAAGAGCAGAGCCACGTCTAGACCCAGTGTTCTGGAGGAGAGGCCACTGTGCAGTGCGAACCGGGGAAGAGCGGGTAGGGACCTAACATCTGAGTGGGACCTTAACACCAGGGGATAGGAAAGAAATCCTGGGCAGAGGGGAAAGTGGGTGAAGAGATCTGCCGCCTCAAAGGCAATGCCTCAATTGTAACAGAGAGTAAATCTCACCTGGAATCAGAAATTGAAGAGTTTAGCCTGTGTGACATTGAAACTTAAAAACCACTGCACATTTAGCATGCTTTCCTAGAAATGGGAAACCCCATGTATCCTCATCTGAAACCACTTTGACCCTAAAAAATATATATATATATATATATAATTTTCAAGATTCTTATAGATACATGGTGTGATTATAGTAGAAATGAACTAATGCAGAATAAGCTAAAATATCTTTCTTCAGGCAAACGTAATGAATATTTCCTTTCCAAGATGTTGTAAGGCTTAACATTAAAAAGTAAAGTGTATTCTAATCTCAAAATATTTTCAGAGTTCTGTTAAGGTTTGATTTGCAAAGCTGTTAATCTTGAGTAAGATTGGAATATGGTTCTACTTTTTCTTAATAAACACGATAGCTCTAGGTACTGTGATGTAAACTCTTTATAAATGCCGTGAATGCAAGTGGAAATTTGAGGCATAGTGTCTCTAAACAACTTTCCACATAGGCACTCCTGCTGCTGTGTTTGTAAATGTATCTCTTCATGTAAACGTTAGATTAGACTGAATGATGAATTTAAAACAAGTGGGTGCACTCACCACTGTGGCCCAAATTAAGCCTGTTCTAAAGTTGCTATAGCAACATTATCTGTACCAAATGTCCCACTCTAAAAAATAATTGGAAACATTTCCTGTTATTTAGAGAGAAAAATAAAATCGCTATTAATTTTTTATATCCTGCTATACAAAATGTGTTATTCTCATGCAAATTTTAAAAAAAATCAGCAAAATTCATGAGTAGGTATATAAAATTATTATATAATTATAACAGCAAAATCAAGAAAAATAAGAATATAATTAGTTTGCAGGCATACTATGACATACCTAGGAGCTAAATAAAATATTTGAATAAAAATACTTTTCTTTCTTGAATAACACAAGATCAGATAGTAGTTTGAATAGTTCCTTTGGGCTTTGCGTATATGAATTATTTACCAATTGGATCATGAGTAAATATCTTCGATATTTGGAAAAAGTTAAGGAGCAGCTGAAATTTTCAGATTATTGTTAGGTTAGTAAACAAACTGAAATGACATAAAAGCACATGACAATTCAAGATACAGAGAGATCTTTAATGTTTTTAGGATGGTATCTCAAAAGAGTGTACATTTAGAATTTGACCACAATAGCTACTTGATGTAATACAAATCTAGACCCAGATGGATTTCTTTCTGAAAATGATTTAAATAAAATCTTTCAATAAATTGTTCCCACAAGAAATTATTAGGATTTATTGTAACATTTTTAGGAAAAGCAAAGACTCACATAAAACAGAAAAAAAACCCACAAACAACATACTACTTATCAGTTACTAACATGTGAGTGTACTCTAATTTTATTCAACATATTGATACTATTTCTTTCCTTGAGTTTATAAAGGCAATTTCTCTCAATGTAATTTTCATTCTAAAGTGCCATTTCGTGCTTCATTATCTCTGAGTGGGAGGTACGGTTTGTAGTTGGCCTTAAGCTTCACTTGTGAAACATGAGTTGTATAGCTCAGTTTATTTTTCTAAGCATTTTTGAGTGCAGTGACTAATACTTTTTCCTGTACAGTAATTAGATTTTCTTTTTTTAACAACTCTCGACCTCAAAATGAAAGTGGTACACTGTTGGAAACAAGATGAAAACATATAATCTGGAACATTTTGGAGAATGCTTAATTCAATTTATTTGCAAAATAAAAATATTTTATTTGCTCAAACCTTGACTCCACCTTTGCCTCCAGTTTCCACTGCTGTTTCTACCAGGTATCAGCCATGCTGAGTATTGTGGCATAACTCAGGGCAAACATGAACAAAGAGGAAGATTCCTAGTTACTGGTTTTAAACAACTTTTTGGCACTAATGGGTAGCAGCTGTCAGCTCCTATGTCACCTTGAGAAATAGATTCTAACCTGAGTCTGCAGGTTTGCCTACAGTAGCTTTGGCCACAACGCACACTGTCTGATCATGTGCACACACATGCTCACACACACGGCACACATTTAAACGTATAAAGTGTCATGGGTCATGCCAACATTCACAAGTAAGTTTAGGTAAAGGAACAGTTGTCAGCCAAAGAGGCTAATTAGGATCAGCAAGGAAGACAAAAATTAGAAAAGAAAAAACTGGTTAAAGAAAGAAGACTTGTTAAACTGTGAGATTGAGAATCATGGAAATGGAGGCACTTTTGCTGCATTTGGCAATGTAAAGATACTGGTAGACCTTGACAAGAAACACACTAATGGAAAGGTGGAGCTAAGTAAGTTAGGGTGAGTGAAGGAATGACTGAGAAATGAACTGGAGGTGAGGGATGCAGCTAATTTGTGGGAGTGTGTGTGTGTGTGTGTGTGTGTGTGTGTGTGTGTGTGTGTGTGGTTGGCTGTGAGGCAGCATGGAGAAATAAGGTGGTAGCCAGAAAAACACAAGGGATTCAAGGACTTTTAAAAAGTTGATATTAGTGGATTAGTTGTATATACTTGTTAAAAGCTTTATGTCTGTTTTCTCATCTGTAAAAGGGGCAAAATTAACAGTAATACTCGCAGTGGTTGCTCTGAGAATTAAGAGGTATTGCAAGCAAAGCACCGGCACCGTACTCCGTGTATGGCCCCAGGCCCCAGGTAAACAGAAGCACTCTGGTCACTCAGTGTTCCAAGGGTTTAGAGGTTAGCTCCTGGGAGCCAGAGACAAAGGCCAAACCTCTCTTTGGCAAGGTTAGTCCTTTACTGTGCAATTTATAATCTAAATGAATACAAGAATATACTGTGTTTTGTGAACTCACAACTGTAAACCTACTTTTTCCCACCCTGTGTGTGTGGGTGTATATAAAATATTGAAATAACAATGCATGATTTAATTACTAGTTCAAGTCAACAAGGAGTGTCAAACTGCTAGGCCATGTTTACATAATAAACGGTTTGTTCAAATACTGCTGACTCTAACTATTAAGAAAAATATCTGAATATCTGAGTTTGAACTGGGGAGATAAGGGAAAGTGTAATAGGAGAAGTCCTATTTGAATTGGGCCTTGAGGGATTACCTGGATTTGAACTAGCTGAAAGGTAAGGGAAGGCACTTCCAGGAGGGTGAATAGAGAAAGGCAAGATATGGAGGCCCCTCACCAAGGAGATGATAAGGATAAGAGAGTAAAATGAGTTAAGACTGAAAGGCAGTGGATTCGTTTTCTAGGGCTACTGTAACAAATTACCACAAAGTGAGTGGCTTAAAAACAAACTACCACAGACTACATGGCTTAAAAATTTATTCTCTTGCAACTCCAGAAGCCAGAAGTTCAGGGTCACAGTGTTAGCATGGTAGGTTCCTTATGGAGACCCTGAGGGAAAATCCATCCCGGGTCTCAGTCCTGGCTTCAAGGACTGACAGCAGTTGGTGGCTTCCTTTTATTGTAGATTCATTGCTAAGAACTGCCTCTATCATTGCATGGCCTTCTCCCTTTGCGTCCACATCTCATCTCTGTCTATATTTTGTCTTCTTATAAGGACATTAGTCATTGGATTAGTGCCCACTGTAATATGTTAAAACCTATATCCTGATTTCAACCAATTAAATCTGCAAAGTCTTTATTTCTAAATAAAGTCTCACTCTGAGGTTCCAGGCAGACAGGAATTTGGGGGGAAACTATTCCACCCCGTGTAGGTAGATTGGGAAAAATGTGGTCTAAGACAGGCTGTAGCTTACAAATATTGTTACACAAAGGTATAAACAACCCTTGGACACTTTTAAAAACAACTCACTAAACAAGGTCTTCTACACTTTCTCAATTGCTTTTCCCAAACACTAGAATACCAGTTTTTTCACTGCCAAGTATAATAGCCCTCAAGAGTAGAATTTATGTGTGGTGGGAGTAATTCGATTTGATTTCAAAGAGGGGAAATCCATCCCATGTCTCTTTCCATTTGATCTCAAAGAGACATAAAGAAGAACAGTCTGGGTAAAGCAGGGACAGCACAGTGATTCAGGGGCAGGGTCCTTGGCTAGGAAGCTTTGGGTACCAGAGCCTCAACAGGAGAAAAAGGGCAAGGGTGGGGTGGAGAAGGACAGGAAGGAGAGAGCCTGGGAGAGGCACTTCTTGTATTCTAGCCGAATGTTTTATTTTATTTTCCTGCTGTTTTCATTAATGAAAATAGTTGTTTTCAAAGTTTAGTTTGCAGAGAATCTGTGGTCTTTGTTAAAAAGGTGAATTCTAGGACTCATTTTTTTTCCTTTAGAATATTAGTTATTACAGGAGTCACATTTTAACTTTTTCTTTTTTTCTCTTTTATTTTAATTTTAGAGATGGGGGAAGGAAGGGAGAAAGAGAGGAAACAAAACATCGATGTGAGAGAGAAACATCAATTGGCTGCCTTCCATATGCACTCTGACTAGGGATCAAACCCACAACCCAGGCACAGGCCTGGACCAGAAATTGAAATGCCAACCTTTTGACTTGTGCGACAACACCCAACCAACTAAGCCACACCAGCCAAGGCCAAGGCTCCGTTTCGGACCTACTGAATCAGAGAGTCGATGGGGGTATCCTGGGACTATGCATTTTGCACAATCTCACCAAGTGATTCTTAAGCATAATGACATAAGAGAACCACTAAATTAGAGTTCGATTTGGATTTCAGGTGCATATATTTTTAGGAAAGTTAAAGGAATACTCTTCTGCAGATCATTTTTTTTAGAAGAATGAAGATTATGGTTCTGAAATGGGTTAGTTCCTAAGTCCAGAATTATTAAGGCAGGACCCCATGTGAGGAAGAATGTGGACACAGAGTCTCTAGCTGCCTGGACAGAGGACAACTGGGATGTAGTTGAGGAGATGAGAAAACAGAGGAATGGCCTGTTCTCTCCTTCCCAGCTTCCGGCATTCACATACTGGGGATTAAGAGTTAGACTTCCTTAGTCTCACCTGGGAATATGAGTGAGTGTGTGTGTGTGTGTGTGTGTGTGTGTGTGTGTGTGTGTGTGTGTGTGTGTGTATGTGTGTATGATACATATTTTAATATACTTGTCAAAATGTGAGCTATGGCTGTGAAGAAAGAACACAGTGCTCATGGTGTCTGTACCATCCTATAATACCTTTGCTAATTTCTAGTTGTTTTGAGAATGTGTAACTTCTAACTTTTAGCAGTTCACAATAATGGAAATATTTATGAATTTATCTTTGAAACTCATTATTTAAAAAGGATGTTGGTGCTTCCTTTAGGTGCATGGTGAGAGTGGCTTATATAGGCTGAAAATAGAACTATTGCCACTTGCAGAATATTGATTGCCAATGAAGAGAAGGGGTAGGATACTTGAATTCTAAGAAGTTTTAGAAAAATCCAAAGAATTCCCTTCCTGAGCCTCAGAAAGAACAATGATAACTGACTTGGAAAGATAAAATGGACTGCATAAGAAAATATATTCAGGTTCTTAATATTGTTAGATAATTGATGGAGTCCTGGAACTGCAGTGATTTTTTTTCCCTATTCAATTGAATTTTCCACCATTACTCTAAAGGATCTGAATGCAAAGCAAATGAGAAAGGCAACTTTGAAAAGCTCTAGCTTCATCATAAATTTATTACATACCTCTAATAAGATCCTGCTCTAACTCAGCTGAGGATTTCAGAAGATTTTCTCTTCTCTGGGAAAGAAAGAGGAAAACGTGGTATGTATTCAAAGCCATGTGATGTTTTCTTATTAGAGAATTTATTACATTAGCATTTGATTAGTTTGAACTCCTAATTTCTACTCTAGATCAAAATAAAAGCCATCTAGTACTATATTTAAAAGAAGATCTGTTCACCATTGTCATAATCAATACTTCTTGAGTATTGTAAGTCTCATCAGTAAAATTTCTAGCATTCCTTCTCATGTTTGACAATTTCTTTCTATTCTGGTTTTGAGCATTAATATGCCAAACATACTGAAGTTTTCACTGATGAACTATTCAACCAGGTGAATAGTTGACATCCTTGATGAGGGTCTCCCTTTCACAAGGAAGTAGCACATGCAGAGAAGCCCACAGGCTGTGGAGTCACTGGGACGAGAAGTAATCTCAAATTATGGATCCCCTACCCACCTGGCAAAGTGACCTCGGGCAAATAAGTTTTCCAAGCTTTAGAGTCCTCATTTACATAATGTAGCATTGTTGTCAAAACTTAGCTAAGTATTTTCTAAAATATGCCTGCTACATAATAGGTACTTAATAAAGATTTGTTCTTTCCTTTCTTTCCAATTGCTAGAAAGGCTCTCGATCTGAATTACCAGCTGCTGTGGGCATCACACATGTTCTGAAGACTACAGGTGGGCCAGAATTGTTGAAACCTATGCTGAGTGAGGGTAATGGGGGGCCCACAGTGAAACTTTGCAACAGAGTGATAGGAAAATAAATCATTGTCTGATCATCTCTGACTCATCACACAGGTGGGAAAAAATGCCCAGTATTTCCTGAGGTCAGGTATGGTCTTGGCACTTTTATTTATTCATTTAATTCTTATGTCAACCTTAAGAAATGAAATCAATACCCCTCTATAGAAAGCTAACGTAACTTGCCAAAGACACAGGCAGTATACAGCAGTGTAGGAACCGCGCACTGATATTTGATGTAAACTGCATAATACAGTGGCTCACGCTGGAGAACACATCAGTGAGTTGTCTGTTCTTCATGTCAAAGAATGGCAAGATCAAACTCCCTTATTCATGAGCCACCCTTTAATCTATGGCAAGCACAGAAATCTGAAGAGATATAGAAATTATAACAGAGTAGCAAAAGCGTTAACTTCAGAGTCAGACAGTTGTGGGTTTGAATATGGCTCTGCCACTTATTATTTATGTGTCATTGGGAAAATTATCAAACTTCTGAAGCTTTGCTTCCTCATCTAAAATGAGAATAATGATGGCACCTATTTCATGGAGTCATTTAAGGATTATTTGAAATAATGCCTTTAAAATACTTAATATAGATCCTGGCATATAATTATGAATTTATTTTTAGTTGTATTAAGACCCTGCCATCTCAAAATGTTTCACAAAGTTGAATGAATAACTTCTTGCATCAGACTCTCTGGGGATCTTATTAAATGAGGTTTCTGGGCCTCACTCTACACCTCATGAATTGGAATATCTGGGCTGTGGGAATTTGCTTTCCAACTAGTTGGCCATATGGAGTTGAGATCAGGTACTGATGCTATCCGTCATTCATTCACTCCTCTCCTGGCAAAAATATCCTGATTGCCATCTGGGGAATCACACCACCTGACCTATGCTGGTACCTGGTTGACATTCCCCTGGACACAGAGACTGGAACAGATCTGTTCCAATCAGAGCTGATGTGCTATATTGAGACTGCTCAATACATTACTGGAATGCTAGGACAAAGACGAGTACTCTCTCCTGTTGGATATGAACCTGAAGGGATGTATCTCTCGCAATGCTGGCACCCATCTTGTGCCCGTAAGGCAGGGTGGCTGTCTGAGTAGAACCAGAAGAAGCAGAGCTAAAAGATAAAGGAACAAGTTTCATGCTAATGGTGTCATCTGAGCCTCTGGCCTAGCTACACCTAAAGCCAGACTGACTCCCACACTTCTTTTTAATCCTCACCCAAGGACATGCTTATTGATTTTAGAGAGAGGGGAAAGGAGGGAGAGAGAGTGGGAGACAAACATCAGTATGAGAGAGAAACATGGATTGGTTGCCTCGAATACACACCCTGACTGGAGACGGAAACCACAACCCAGCCATGTGCCCCACAAGGAATGGAACCCATGACCTTTTGGTTTATGGGATGATGCTAGAAAAACTAACCCATACTGGCCAGAGCTCCTACACTTTTCAGTTATAGAATCAACACAATCCCTTTTTACTTAGATCATCTTAGATTATGTTTATTTTTTTTACAAGTCACCAAAGGCCATAATAAATCAGATAACACATTTGTAAATATTTTATCAAATGAATACTAGTTAGGTCTTAATTTCACACACCTGCACACCTTGACACACTGGGTTAGACTGCATGTGGACCTTCATGATTCTTTTTGCCTAGGCTTGAGGCAAGGCAAGTAGCTTCCTAGATTTCTCTCCTCTAAACTGATAACTGGGTCTTGGCATTCTAGGGCATGCAAAATACATACAAGAACACCCTACTTAACTTTGATGCTTTGATTAAAACTTGGTTCTACTTGCCAGAGGCACAAAGTCAAATATCTAAAAAGGGGCCAGGCAGGAAAAATAATTAAGTAAAACAGGCTTTGAGTCCAAGGAAAACATCAAGGCAAATCTGACATTAAATGCACAGCCTCACTGTTAACAAGACAACAGGGAGTAAAAAGACTGGAGGATTTGGGAGCTCTTGTCTTCTTTAAGGAGGCAGCTGCTACTCAGATCCAGCCAAAAGTTGCCATAGGGGAATAGAGTCCCAATATTACCAGAGTAGTCAAGCAGCTTGAATTTTATATGAAATCTCCTGAATTTTACACACTAACAACTCACATTTTTGAAACATGTTGTGCCATGCCAGCTGACACCGTGAGAGCCAAACGACACACATGGACTCCCTGTACTCTCTTTGGTAGACTCCCGAGAAACGGCAGAGGACAGACTTTGGGGAGGCTTTCACAAGCAGATTACCCAGGTCCATCTACAGACACATGGAAGAGAATTAAGAGAAAAGATCCATAACCAAACATGACAAGAAGAAAAGTCTCTTCTCTCCATCCACAGACTAGCTCATTGGTTGGCACTTGAGCTTCTTAGGAATGCATGATGCTCCTTTCTCTTGCCATATAAGATCTTCCTCTCTAGGTGAAGGAAACCCTTTTTCCAGAAATTAGGTTGTGTTGCTAACAGTCTCTACCCAGCTGTTTTCTTTTCCCTTTTAAACCTGGTAGTGTTTTCTGGTTTCTTTCTCTCCAGAAGACCGGATTAGTCAGAAATCTCACTCCAGGCAAGTACTGAATTAACCTTACAATCCTAAGGAGAAGCAATCAGTTAAGAGTTCATTTGGTTAACAAAATCTTTTTATGTGCTTTCAGCACAATCTCTTCTAAACTGCAGTAATCTCTGGTTACCCTTACCGACCTATTCCAATTTTAGATTTGCAGGTCAGGGCACAGAGGATCATCCATACAAACACAAAAGCTGTCTTTCTTATTCAGGCCTTCAAGATCGAGAGGTGAGTGATCGATAGCACATGGCCTTCTTCTCAACATTTGTAGTTGGGATAAACATCTAAGGCAGACAAAAAAAAAAAGAAAGAAAGAGGAAGGGAGGAAGGAAGGAAGACAGGCTCCAACAAGGCTAACATAAACCTGTGGAATGTGAAGTGCTGGTCCCTCATTTGTGTTTATACTAATGAAGAGCTATAGAGATATATCTTTTGGTTGCTCAGCTGCTGATACCCCATTGCCATCCTATCTCCTCTCTTAATCCTCATCAAATACGGAAAAGCGTGCAGGGTCCTGAACTATTGCTCTAATTTGTAATTTGTAGTTTATTGTTCTATTTCCTGGAAATCAGGAGAAATGGGGAATTATTACAAAATTATTGCTTAGATCACCAGAAAAGATACATATAGGAGTAAATATCTTGCTATTTTCTTGACTAGCTAATGGGGTGCTTAGCAAAAAAAAAAAAAAAAAAAAAAAAAAAAAAAAAAAAAAAAAAAAAAAAAAAAAAAAAAAAAAAAAAAAAAAAAAAAAAAGTCAACATGAGCTAAAGATATAGAATGATTGCACTGGAACCAAAACAAGAGATTACTGGATTACTACCAACCAAATGTGCATGAAATCAATAATCCTGGAGTAGGACATCTCCCAAATGAAACAAACAGAATTTCTAATCTGTACTATAACTGGATAGTTTTTGCCTTACTTAATGCAACTATTTCATCCTCACCACAGACAGGTCTGGCTAGTAGAGCTGCCTTCCGCCGTCTGGGATCCTGAATGACCATACGGAAGACAGTCTATGCTGACCAAAAATAAACATGCAATGTGAGGAAAGAGTAAGCTTTAGCTACGTAAAGGCCCCAAAATTTCAGAGTGAGGTTTTGGGGTTTTTTTTTTTTTTTTTTTTTTTTTTTGCAGTACAGCAAAGTTTATCCCAATTAATAAAAAGAAATGCTAAAAAAACAAGGAGTTTGTCTGGTCTCTGGAATAAGGGGAAAGAAATTAGAAGTAGGGTAGCAGCTAGTGGTAAACTTTCTTCCTTCTGTCCTCCTGCTTTCCTTTCTTACTCTATGCACAAAAAAAAAATGAACCAATTCTGTCAATTTTCAGTTCTAAGTTCACACATATGCCAACTTTATAAAATGAAAATAACTGGGAAAACATATGAAGTACACAGCTTAGTCTTGTGCATAATTTAAACATTTTTAAAATTTTTATGTATTCAAATGCATTCATGAAAGGAGACATTAGCATGAAAAGCAGATGAGAAGTCAGTTTTCAGTTCTCCTAGTCTTGCTGTTCTTTGCCAAACATTCTCTTGGTAGCACATACCTATCTGCTTTCTTCCAAAGATATTCAGGGTCCTAGAAACTTTTTCTGCTCTATTAAAATCTGCATTCAGAAAACACTGAATTAAACTCATTCACTCAGTCTTTGACACTTGTCTGCTGCGTGACAGGCACTATGCTGTATCCTAAAGGAAGCTCACAGATTAGTGGGAAAGCTAAGCTACAAATAAATCCTTGATGTGAAGTGTGTTAAATCGACATCCACACCAGAGCAGGAACTAGGAGAAGAAAGGGCATGTAGTGGTCTTCGGATGTTAAGAGAAAAGTTACTGACAAGGGTATGGTGACTTTTGCTCTATGAAAGATTATTCTGATGACATTATGGATGGTACGAGAAGGGTGAGATTGAACAGAGAGAACCAAGTTAAGCAAGAGGTAATGGTATCATAAACTAGGACAGTTAGGAAGGGGGGTTAGAGGGAATGGAGAGGAGAGGATTTGCGGCAGTGATATTAGAAGGCAGACACTAATTTGGATTTGAGTAAGGAGTGAACAATAGGGAGGAGCTTAGGAATATTCTAGAGTGAGAGGTCAGTGAATTTTTTCTATAAAATGGGTTGGCTAGTAACTACTTTAGACTATGATTCACATACAATTTCTATTGTATAGCCTTTATTCTGTACAATATTTTAAAAATGTAAAAACAGTTCTTAGTTTGAGGCATGAATTTGGCTCACAACCTATGTTCTAGATTAAAATATCTCAAGGCGGGTATCTTGAGTTAGATAAGAGAAGGAGAGAAGGTTCCCTCTGCTAAGGAAACTGAACAGTACTGGCCGGTCCTACTAACTAGGTCACTGTTCAGTCACAAATGGGAAGACACTTTTAATAAGGCCGAAATTTTGGCATATCAACCAAATTGCCCTTTATTATAAAATCTGTTTTTTTTTCCAACATGTTCTTTGTTTTAGAAACCTTTGATTCATTACCCCTTTGGTATTTTTATTCTAAGTCCTAATTGCTCAGTACGTGCTCTTCCGCCGTACTTGTCGATTTTGGTTATAATTGTGGGCAGAACAAGGGGCACGATAATAAATCTAACTGAAAGTAACCTCACAGGGTGATCTGATCATAAATTCCTAACTGGGCAAGTTACAGTTGATAGTCACATCCAAAGCACATAACTTCTTTAATCAAAGGTTTATCTTTGCCTAAAGCAAGCCCTGTTCATTGCTCTTGTGCATCTAGGTTAATACACCTTTGAAATATCAGAGTAATCCTCTTTTTCAGACCCCTTGAAGGCACAACCACCCTCAAGGGAGCAAATAATCTTGCTCACTATCCTGTAATCCAATCCCTGCCTTGCTTTCTCCTACCTTCATTGAATTTTCCTTATGTTCCCTCTTTAACTCCAAATGTATAAAAGAAACTGTCATTCTCTGGAGCATTTGAGACCTTGCTTCCCGGCATTGTCATCAATTTGGCTCAAATAAAATCTTATATAAATTTTCTATAGTTTTGGATATTTCTTATGTCAACAAGTGCCTTAAAACTTGAAATTCAGAACAGAGGTTTCTCATTACAAAGCCATAACCCATTATATGCTTTAATAGTGTATGTTTTTTGGCTTGATGTATAATAGTTGCTTAATACATGTTATTTGAGTCAATTAATAATGATGATAAAATTTCCATTGAAAAGTAAATTTCTGTTCACTTAGAAAATAATTACTAATTTCAGAAAGCTTAAAAGTTTTCAACTCTGGGAGTATAGAAAACAGGAGGGATGCTTTTCAATGTTATTTGTATGTTTACATTTGGAACAAAATGAGGTTCAAGAAATGTTTCTATTTTATCCTAAATAGAATGTCTAGGCTGTCAAAAAATGAATCACTGCTCCATTCCCCCCTAATTATTACATGTTAAAATACACACACGTAAATGTATGAAAATTAATTCTTGGTTATCTGAAGGTGGATTAACTGGCTTATGGAGCGGTGGGTTTGTGGATTAGTCTGTTTTCAGGGGGAGGTGGTGAAGGTGCAGCAGATTTAGGATTAGGTCACTTCCTACACAGGGGCATGTATTCAAGCCCTGGGACACATGCCCAGATTATCAGGAGTCGTACAATCTGACACACTTGATCTAATCTATTAATAGTTCTATCCAAAGTTTGGCTGGCTCTTCAGCTCCTGCTCCTTGAAGAGCTGTCCTGACCTCCAATCTTACAATTACCTGATTGTCAGCCTCACTAGGAAATGAGAGCTTCTCAGATCCCAGCTGTGGTTTGTCCAAAGTCTGGTCTGCAGACTGGCTTATCTACTTTGAGGTAATGAAAAGCTCACTGTGGTTTGAGTTGAACTATGTGGTTTTTGGGTTATCTGTAAATTAGTTCATTTCTGCTCACTCTTCAAAATTATCTTTGATAATTATTGACAGTGATTATACATTCTCCTCTAAATTTCCCTGAAAATGTAATTTCAAGTATGCTGGTCGATTATATTTATCCTCCAAAATATACATTTCATTTCAGGAATCCTCTGACATAGTTCTATTTGTTTTCAGTATGACGCTCCTGTGACAATGTAAAACTGTCCAATTTACAAAGTTGTTTTCTAACATTCAACTGCAAAACACACACACACACAAAGTCCCCCCAAAAAACCCGGGCTGAAATTGCTGTCTTAACTTAGGAACTGGTTTCCAAATGCTCAGAGCTAGCTGAGTGCATTGCTCAGTGTACTAGTTCCTTACTCCAACATGTCTTTACTTCCTAACATCACCCCTATCTTTTGACTTTTTGCCGCATTCTTTAATTCTAAGACATAAGAAGGCAATGCATGTTTAAAAAAAGCTTATGAAAAGAGAAAACAAAAAAATAAACAAAGAAATATGGTACTACAAGCTGAAATCCACAGAGTGCTTTATCCTTTCTATACCAGAAGAATAAACAGAATGAGTTAGTGAGGAGATGTCAGAAAGACATAGGAAGAAGCCATGTGGGCATCTGAGTGTGGGACAAAAGTAAGTAAAAAGAGAAAAAAATAAAGTGAAAGAAAACCTGCAGCTCTTGCTGGCCTCACTCCAAGCTAAATGTCTCTCTTCTCAACACCTTCTATAAAGAATAATGACATTTATTTATAATAGTCAAGAATATTGACATTTAAAGGAAGGCTGGTGGAAGTCACACACAGTCACAAGAAGTACTAATATGCTTCTGTATTAAAGTTGTGGGTGTGAAGGCAGAGTAAGCTTTGTTATTTTAAGTATCTCCATGAGTTACATTTTTGTAGTTTCTCCTTAGATCTCTGGTAGAATATTCAGGTAAACTTTGGAGAATGCATTTGACTAGTTAACGGTCACAGCGGGTATTATGTTGCTAAATGAGATTGCTCTAAACCCACTTTACCTTTTAATATTACCTCTAGCTCTTTGTTCACTGCTAGACATTTTGTTTTTCTCCTTAGTCCCTTAACTTTCAATGTTTAAACAATACAGTGAATTTAAAATAACTGAGAGAGGGTAGATAATCAATAACTGTAATTCTCTCTTCCTCTGCTCCTTCACCCCTTTTCCTGGTGCCTTGTACTTGCTAAGTTTCATCTTGGATGCCCAACGCTCCAAGAGTCTCATTCTGCAGACCTAGGGAGCTGTCCACACTGAAGGCTTCTGAAGTTCAGCCCCAGAACTTGCCTATCTCTGAAGTCATTAAAACTTCAGATATTCCAGGGCTCTCTCGGGCATGTCCACCTCCTTGGGGTTGGGTAAGTTCATGTAATTACTTCTGGTCATTGAGTTGAGAGTAAAAGTAAAAAAGCATCTCTTCTAGGCCAAGGGATTGAATTACTAGTGCAAGAACTTCTAGAGTGATTTTTTACACTCGACTGTCTGTAGTGGCAAGTAGTATTTGAGATAGTCGTTACTCTCTTAGCCAGAACCCAGAGTGAAAGATGTGGAGCAGAGCCCTACCTCACCTTTAAAGGGCATGAAGTGAAAGTGAGAGATAAAGCATTGTTTTCAGAAGCCAGTAAGTTCGAGGGATATGTATTTTCTGTCGCATAACCTAGCCTATACTCTGACTAATATGCCAACTAATACTTCTACCCCCTCGCTAGTATAAATGAAAAGACAGACTCATTGAGGGCGGAAACTTTACCTTTGTTGTAATGTTTTCTTATGTATCTTCAGTGCCTGTACAGTGCTTAGAGTATGAGCAATACTCATTCAATAAGTATTTGTTTATTTAAAAAATTAGTGACTCTACTTCTTGCTATGGTGATATAGGTTGTGATGGGGGTGAATAAATATGGTTTCTCATGCAAACATATCACAGTTTTATTAGCTAAGCAAGTTATAGGTTTTTGTTCTCAATACCACTTAATGGTGCTTATAGATACATTGGAAGGCTGGCATATAAGATGATTTCAGTTAGACCTGGGCTCCTTCAGAAAATGTAATTTGGACAGATACTTGAGCAGCCTCATGAGTAGAAAGCCCTAAATCTTCTTAACATGAGTTATTTAGGGGCCTAATTGGCACAATTAGGAAGAGAGAAAGAGCCAGACCAAACGAGGACAATTGTAATAAATAAGGCCTTGCTGATTAACCAACATCCTATTTGTAGTTATTTGTATTGTAACAACTTAGTTATAACTTAGTTGAATTTTAGGAGAGATTCTAGCTTGAATTATTAAGTCATTTCATTTTTTTTTACTGAAAAAGAAGAAAGAAAATTTTGCCTTACGAACTTTAAGCAAATGAAAAAGATTCATTGATTTTGCCAACTAGAATTCACTTCTGCAAAATGCTTTCTGAGATGCCTGTAAAGAGAAAGCTTTTCTATAATAGACACACTACTGTGTGATTATGGTCCCTGTACACTAAGAGCAATTACAATAAAATTGCAATAAAAGTATGAACATCTTTTGCCAAGAGCCAACTCCATGGCAGGCTGATGCTGAAAGAGGGAAGCTAGAAATATGTGAGGGTGTTTCCCAGAGGCCTAATTAGGCCATAAGAGTCATCCAGTTATAACATCCCAAGATGATGTTAAATGGACTTCAGCCAGACCATCCAAAGAGGGTGATGGTAGCATTAGTGTAGGTGGCTGATGATGTTCAGACAGGTGGCTGACAGGGTCTAGGTCCTAAGTGGTGTCTCACTTTGTATATAAGAGCAACTATACAACATTATCTAAACTGATTCCTGGAACAGAAATTAGAAATGGAGGCCAAGAGGGAGAGTGAAGACCTGGGGCCCTAGAACATACTGAGTTTTAGAACCCAAGTTCAAGTGAGGCACCAAGCAAAAAGCCCTGGTAGTGATAGTCAGAAGTGAAAATAAATAGACATAGCCAAGAATCCTAGGGGAAAGTTACAATAATGATTTATTTTCATAATCATTTATTTCCTTGCTGCTGAAGACAAGATTGGTGGGAGGTAGGATTGGGGGATTGCTGGAAGACAGTGGGTGGAAGAGATGTCTCCCCTGACTGTGACTACCAAGCACGATAAAATTTATGAAGTTTTAAAACAGTCGTATTTTTTTTTGTTGTTGTTGACTACTATTAGTTTCTTTTGTTCTTAAGATTAGGCTTCTTCATAAATTGGAAAAAACGAAAAGATTCTAGGTATTATAAATATTCAACAATTGAACCATTTGCTTCAAAAGAATATAAAATATTTATTTTTTAAAACATTTTATTTATTTATCTTTAGAGGGGAAGGGAAGGAAAGAGGGAGAGAGGGAGAGAAATATCAATGTATGGTTGCCTCTGGTGCGTCCCCTGCCGGGAACTGGCCCGCAACCCAGGCATGTGCTCTGACTGGGAATTGAACCACAATCCCTTGGTTCACAGGCCTGCGCTCAATCCACTGAGCTACACTAGCCAGGGCAAAATATTTAAATTATCACAATGAATTATACCTAACTTCAAAACTAGAAATTATTTTATGATTCTTAGTTATGAAGGATATGTGTATTTAATTGATAAAATAATTTATGAACAATCTATTCTTTCAAGCTCTCAAACCAAACATGGTAAATTTGTAAGCAAATAAAGTATTCTTTATATATTTAAATGTTTGTGAAAAACAATGAATGAACTTTCAGATTTCTTGTAAGTGATGAAGCGTTTAGTCCTTAAACCACTAATCTCTTTTCATCCTTATCTTGGGCAATATCATATCCACTCATGAATTTTACTCTATGGTATTATAATTAGATGACACAGCATAGAATTTTTAGCATAGTTGGAGGCTATGGACTCAGACCATCTGGAGTTTGAATTGTTGCTCCTGTGTGACCCAATTAACTTACTAACTTTGACACACCTGATCTTCTACATCTGTAAAATTGGTCACAATAATTTATACTTCAAAAGGTCCGTCTGACCATTAAATGGAGTTACAAATATAAAGTCCTTGATTGTGTTAAATGATCTGTAAATAGTAGGTATCATTCACTGTCTACATATGTAAGCATCAGACCTGAGCGTAACTGCTTGCTGGCAAACTCACAAGGATGTTGCCCACACACAATGCATTCAAGCTCTTCCAAAATAGAACTCATTGTCTTTATTTCTACATTGACTTTCTCTCTCAAATCTCTAACTGCTTTGAATTTCATCTCCTGGATCTAACCAATCATCTAGACCTACTGATTTTACTTCATATATATCTACTGTTGCCTTAAGTTACCCCCTCCCCCTTGGTCAGTTTCTTAGTCACCCAAACTTATTTTATTAGCCCCCTGCTTGTCTCCTTTGTTCTATTCTTGTGCTCTGCCCCATAACCCCCCTCCTTACCCTTATATTCAGCTTCCACAGAACAGTCAGAATAATCATCTAAAACACAAACCTAATTGGGTAAATCCCATAGAAACGCCCAATGGCTTCCCATCACTTAGAGAAAAATTAGTCTGAGCTCATAGCATGACTGAGAAACTTTACATTTTAGGTGGTGCTCTATTTCCGGTTCTTATTTGTGGCACCCAGCTTTTATTTTTGTGATTTCTTTTTCCTCCAGGAAATGTGTCTTAGTATCACTGGTTAGGTTAAATACCACACAGTTTGCTAAGACAGTGTCTGTGCTTACCTTTTATTGATTACTTCTATATCATATCAAATCATTCTTGGATAGTCTCCTCTGCAAAACTACAAGCTTCTCAATTATGGCTTGCTAAATTTGCACCACAAAGGCCTGGCTTATAGTAGATTCTTAAGTTTTATGTAACTGTTGAACTTCATTTTAGTTAATTTTCCCAATATTTCTAACCTCCCCTCTAGAAAAAAAATAAAAAAGAAGTTTCCCTATTTCTTATAGTTTCCACATTTCTGTAAATGCTATCACTCTATTTCCATCATATTCAAGCATAGCTTTTATTTCAGGAATTGAAACTGTGGGGTATAAAAAGCATACAAATGTCCCATAATGTAAATGTTTGTGAAAAATTGGTGAAGTCTGTAGAACATTCTGAAGATGCAGGACCAAAATGACAAAGAATTGAGCATACTTAGAATATTTGAATTTTCCTGGCCAAAAAAATAAGAACAAAAACAAAAAAACAGCCCAACCAATCAAACAAACAAACAGTGAGGGGGAGAGGAAGATGTGGTCCTCTCTAATGCTAGACCAATTCAGACCAACTCTAGAGTTATGCTGTCCAATATAGTAGCCTTCAGCCCTGTGTGGTTACCGATCAATTAAAATGTGGCTAGTGCCAAAATGAGGTGTGCTATGCACACCATATTTTGGTGACTGTAAAATACAAAGAATGTAAAATGTGTCATTAATAATATTTTAATATGTATTACATATTGAAATGATGATATTTTGTATATATTGGGTTAAATAAAATATATGATTAAAGTTAATTTTACCTATTGTTTTTACAGCATGGACCCTAGAAAATTTAAAATTATATGTGCGGTTCACTTCTTCCTATTGAACAGCCTTAGAGAATGGAATAATGCCCTACAATTACTTATTTTCCCCTTCATTTGAAACCTTTGAGGTGCTCCTTTAGGGAATATGATGTCCTGTTTGGGCAGGGCCATTGCTTATATACTAGCAATGTATACTCAGGATTCCTAGGGCCAGCTGTGAACAACAAAAACAAATTCCACCTCCAGAAGTCAGGTTTAAATCTAAGCAGGTTTTCTTAGGCAGAACCACTTCCGACCTCTACTCCTTGAGTGACCTGGGATTCAGTTGAGCAAGTCACATGTTCCCCATGGTTGAGTCACTTCAATGGGGCATGAACAATGGTTAGGCACCCACCTACTGAATGTCTGCTGAGCCAGAGTGTGGCTAATTGGCCATATGCCCAGAGTGTTACAGCCCCCTTTGGGTCAGTAACAGTCCTGGTTCTTCAGTGAATAACTGCTTACCTCTCTGAAGTGAATTAACTCTTTCAGACACTAGGGCACCATTTAGTACACTGAAATAAGTAGTTTATTCGATGGCTCCCTAAGGACATGCCGGAGAGCAGAGAAGAAGCAGAGCAATTTGAAGCTCTCATAGCAATTCTGCAAAGCCTATTAGGGGAGTAAGACAAATTAGATGGAAGTATGCTCTGTCCAATTGGGATATAAAGACAGTTTATATGAGCAGGATGTAATTGCTTAACCAGGAACCTTGCTAAGAAAATAGGACTTTTCTGAGAAGGACTTTGGAAACAAAGAATAAAGTATGCCTAAGACCTCCATTGTATACAAAAGCAGAATGCATGCTTGCGCACTTTAACAATTATATTTCACATTGTTGGCAGTTTTATGTATTTTGTCCCTTATATCTATCATACCAAATTTGTGAATACTAACCTAAAAACCAGAAAACTTTACTTCAAGCCACAGTGTCACCACTAACTACCATTTGACTTTAGGCAAGTCACTTTTTTTCCGTGGGCCTTAGTTTCCCCATTAGATGATGTTAGATGTGCTGGGATTGGGATATTTTTAGACAGGACTGGTGAGAAGATTTAGGAATGCCCAAATCCTACCCCAGACCATGGCCAACTGGGAATAAGAAATACAGCCCAAGGAAGCTGATTATCATTTTATTGTTAGCTACGTTCTTTCTAGGAATTCCTTAGAAATTCCAGTTTCTAAGGAATGCTCCTTCGACTGAACTGAAGCACATAGCCTGAGTTTTTTCCTCCCTGTGCTTGAAACCCTGAAGCAAGATTTCACCACACTGTGGCAGGCTGCAGGAAGGGCTAAAGAAGAGAGTGTAAGTGATGGTTCTACTTCAAGAAAACAAGCTCTGGGTTAGCCCCTTCCTTGGCTACAAGAGGAACTCGTGAGATTCCCTGTTGGGGGGTGGGGGTGAGAAAGGGTGGGGGCCTTCCTCTGGGAGGAGAGGAATGAAGAGTTTTCCTACTTTGGCAGACGACTCCTGCTTCTTCTGCTCCTACTGCCATTTCACTGTATCATCTGCATGAAATCTGAGACCTTTAGTGTTGACCTGACATCATTGATTCAGCAGGTTTCTACCTAGCCTCTCTAAAAGCAAAAAACCCCTTTCTTTTCTGTTGATTACTTGCTTTGCCTACCTAGAGGTTTTTTGAGATCTATTGAGAAAGCTTATTAAAGATACCAATCTTGATGAATTAGCTTAATAGCTCCTTTGACAATCAAGCAATAACGATATTAATCACCATCGTTCATGCGGTGCTTATTATGTGTCAGGTGTCATTGTAAATGCTGTAACATATCAATGCATTTAATATTTACAACAGGCTTAGGAAGTATTTTAATTATAATTGGCATTCCTATTTTACTAATATGAAAACTGAGGCACAGAGAGGTGAAACAACTTCTTCCAGGTGTCATGGTTACTAGGTGGCAGAGCAAGGATTTGAACCCAGGTCCAGGAATTTACGGCCACAGCTCATACTGCTGTTCGGTGTCAGTTTTATCCCTTGACTATAAATTTCAACCATGTAATAATTCCCATTTATAGGAAAATCAGATTCAAAGTTTGAAATTAAATATTAATTTAATTCATATAAAGGGCTTGTGGTTGTATGTAAACTACTGATACACAAGTGAACACTGATTATTAAAGTGCTCTAATTGAAAACACATAAACATATTTATATTTGTTATAGCTAATGTTTTAATTGCATAATAAAATTTTACTAATACTCTGTAGTAATTATAAAACATCAAAAAGTTTCATTCCATTTTATGCAAAAATGTAATATAATCATGGAGCTCTAATGATGTTTGGTACCTGTACTTTCATCACCTTTTTAATCAGACAGGCAGAGCTGTAACATGCAAATGAAACAATCAAAACTAAGCATAATATGTATCACTGACCTATGCCATCATCTTGTCATTTGTTAATTTGCAAAATTCAGCAAGTTACTACGAGCATTACTGCTCCTGTGCTAGCGAGTTAATGTGATTTGCGAAAAATCATCCCTTCGATGTCTTCTGGGAGGAACACACCTCAGGGCAGTCTTGGTAAAGGATTGCCATTGCTTATACCTCCTAAGGGAGACATTCTGAGGCCCTCACATGGGTCCATGGCAGCTCGGCACACAAAAGGGCGGCAGTTTGAGTCCCACGAGGTCTAAATGCTGTAGCAGGTAACTACCTCATCAGGGGTTTAAAATCCTCTAATGCTTGTTGGAATTTTTCTTCACAAACACCTACCTAATAAAAACCTTCCATTTTTGTTGCAATTAAATACAAAGAGCTTGTGATTTGGGCTCTGAACTCAGAACCTAATTCTCTTCGTGCACGTAGTTTTAGAAACAATAAACATTGCTCCCACCTTCTCTGACTTACCAGATTATCCGGAACAAGAGTAGAAATGGCAGGTCTCTGCTGGGCACATTTCCTCTAACAGCTTTGGGAAAATATATGTAACTTCCTTTCTTCCACATTACTTACATAACATGCTATTTTGTCTTCTAGGTGAAATATGCATTTTAGATGTAGAAATAAGTATCCTGACATAAGCAAAAGGCTCCTTTTCAAACATCATTTTTATATATATAATTTGCCACTCCTAGGTCTCCATTTTTATTATACTTTCTCCTTTCTTGTGTCACTTTTTTTCTCTCTTTAAAATCTTACTCCAGCCTTTCTCCTTCTATCTTCTGTTATCTCTGCAATTCATCACCTCAGAGCAATGTAACCTGTGGTAGGGGTTTCAGGGGACTGGGAGTGGGGGCATGGTTGTCACAGCTGGGCAGAGGGTGGTAGCGGTATTGTCTAATTATCACCGCCTCATGGAAGCAGCAAAGCTTTACCTTCTTTTTCCAGGGGCTGAAATGCTGCGTAACCAAAAGCAACCCTGGTTGCAAAACTGCAGTTAAAGCTGCCACTGTGTTTCCTACCAGGACATTTTATACATACAACAATATAAATGAAGATCCCAGCACTTAGTAGGCACAAAACAAATGCTGGCTGAGTCATCATTTCACGGCAGCTCTCTGCCACAGCAAATGGGACTTATTTCATGGGCCTGGACTTACAGTCTAAAGGGAAGAAATCAACTCTCCCCTATACCCCCACTTTTGTGTCCAAATTTCTCTAATGGAGTATTTAAGGAATCCCTGCCCACACTTGATTTTGCAATAGGAACTTGATCCGTTTTTACTTGCAATTATGGACCATCACTCTCAAAGGACAAGATGTTACATAAACCTAGATATGATTATTATGCACAATAGAAAAAACAGAAGAGAGGTTAATGAACAAGCTCCGTTTTAATTCCTTTACGTTATCACTGTTAGTCCTGGTTTAACCTGAAGACTCCATGAATCCTGAGAAGAAGATACTAAGAAGGGCTCCTGGTAGCTAGCTAGGCTCAAATTTAAAAAAATAGAGCCTAGCAGCCATTTCTACACAGGGGCCTCTCATACTAATTGCACCTCAGGGAGAAGCCTGCACACAAGCCTGCACCGCCTGCTGGCACTGTGTTTCTGCCATCTGAGCCAGCTTTTATGAAGGAGTTACTGGAATCCTATTTCAACCAAGAGGACTGAGGCTTTCTCCATCCAATTGGAGCTGCACAGCTTTATCCCTGTCAGCTTCTTCACCAACCAACAAATCACCTTCTTTCTGACCAATTAGGACAGTACCTTTTGGACCAATCAAACGCTGAAAAGATTTGGAGTTCTTATTTGCATGAGGATGGACCAATCAGGGTCCAGGGGTGGGGACTTCTGTCTATGTAAGTCAGCTCCCTTCTGGCTCTGGGGGTGCATTTTCCCTTTCCATTGAAGACTGCATTTCGCTGGCTGGAGCTGAAACACAGAAGATGTGTCCCTACAGCAGAGTGGAGCAGAAAGACACAGAGGACAGCAGAGCAGACCAGTAAGGAGCAGAGCAGAAGTGTGTAGCCTGAGAGGGGTGTGGCTCCAGGGCTGCCTGGCCCCAGAGCACCCTAACAGCCATGCTATTTTCACAGTTATTCTGTATCACAATTGACTTGCTTGCACTGAAAACCATAGCTTCCTTTTTTACCACACCCAAAATTGGGGGGTTCCTGTTGGTGTTGAATTGATGCCAATGACCTTTGTTTGACAACACCCAATGTATGCCAATGTATATTGCTAGGTCTGACCCATGAGCTCTGCCTCTGAATTTCAGCTCCTTCTGTCAACGCCTAGCTCCATTAGTTTTGCAATCTCAGCCTGGAATAACGTGAAGCAACTTTATATGGTACTATGGGGTCAGCTCATCCTGCTGTGCCTCACATTTCCATCATCCTTGGTCACCCACCCAAAATGAAAACCTCTGGTTAGTATCTATGTCTTCCCCTGCTCACATGTACATTCTTGGCTCTTACCCACACTGACCTCACAAACTTGCCCACAGCATCCTAAGGAAGCTTTGTATTGTGTAAAACTGCCCTGTATTCTTCACCCACTCAAAGAATGTTGCCTCCACTCCTTTGCCTGGCTCTTCCTGGAGGCCATGCTTCTCTTGACTCATCCCAGAGTAGAGGCTGTCAGTTCTCCTAAACTCCATTTAGCACAGATCCTAGAAACTAAATGGCTTTTCCCAGCTCCCCAAAATAATATGGATATTTATGGAGCACATTCTATGTGCCAGACACTAAATTAAGTACTATATATAGATAATATCATTTATTCTTTTTATGACTTACATATAAAAACAGTTAATTGAGTTCCTAATATATGTCTGACGTTACATCTTATTTTAGTTTGGGTTTCCCCATTAGCCCAGTCTGAAAAAGAGATTTGAGTAAAAATTGTTTATTTGGGGAGTGATGCCACAAAACATTAGTGGGTAGTGAGGAAGAGACACAGGACAGGGAATGCACCTAGCAAAGTGTACACTGTCCCACAAGCTTCCACTGTAGGTAAAACCTGGATAAAGTGGAACAATCTGGGCAAAATGGCAAAGAGCCAGTATAGAACATCATCCCTCAGAGTCATCCCACTAAGGGGTGAGAGGGCCTGGCTTGATACATATAAATGGATTTTCAGACACGGCTGAGATCTGGCTGGGGTTAGACATCTTTCATGTGTCATAACACCAATCTCTTCACTTCTGTATACGTGCCCCACCCCACCCCCACTCAGTGTCTTGATCCTCTTAACTTTTAAACTTGTCTGCATCCAAATCTCTGCTGCCCCCCTCCCCTCCGCTCCATGCTGTCTCTGCCTCTTCCTTCCCTGGGTGGCTTTGCCACCTCAAAGGTGGGGCCATCATCATCTTCTCTTTCAGTTCCATCTTGAACCTCTGCGCCACATTTCCATTTCATGTCATTATATTTCATTTTCATTCTCAAAAGAGAAACTCGTTCAAACCTCTCTTTTCTTAAAAGTAAAAACATCCTTCAGTGACTTCAAAATCTATATTCTAGCCCAAATCTCTCTGATCATCTCCAGATCTACATTAAGCACAAGGTGATATGATTATCACCTTCCCCGCCCTCCCCCCGAAAACTTGCTCTTCTTTTTCTTTTTTCACAAATTTTCTTTAGAGTCAATGTTATTCTTCTAGTTATCTCGAAAGAACAAACAGACCCCAAGCTGGATTTTGCATGTGAGTCTTCCCTGTCATTCATCTCACACATAGAATTTGCCTTGTGTTGAATTCAGTTCTACCCTCTTTCATATCTGTCAAATCTCTCCTACTGAGTCTTAGTTTAGGTCTTCACTTTCACAACAACAGCCTTCTAATGACTTTACTTTTATATCCATCTAAATTCTTCTTCACTTCTCTTCCTAAAAGACAAATATAATCATGTCACTGGTTCCTCAGGAACCTCAGAATTAGTCCTGGGTTTTTGGCAAAGCCTACGAATTCTTCACGATGTGACATCTTTTTAACCACCTCCACCCGGCCCTGTCTCTTGTTTCTCTCCACCTGCTCTGTGCTCTCCCACCACACGAGGCCTTGTCTCATCTGGAGGACATGCTCACACACCCATGCTTTTGTCCAAGCCACATTTTCTGCCTGCAATACCGCCCCTGCTGCCCATTGTTCCTTGACACCAAGTCTACAAACACAACTTACTATTAACCTGAAAAACAACTAAATATCTGTTCTTCCACTTTAGCTCCCCCAAACCTGTCAGATCTGGTTTGGATGTCCTTTTAGGTGATTCTGTAACATCAAGTTATCTTCCACAATACATTTAATTTTGATAAATAAAAGGACCAAGTCGTGTACACTTGTACCTAGCACAGAGCAGGTACTCAGGACCTGTGTGTGGAATGTGCGCCCCATGTTTTCTGTCCTCACACAAACACCCAATTCATTTTTTAAGAAAGCCATTTAAAGGTATCATTTCTTAGATACTATTTTCTGTTTTTCAAACTCCTGTTTATCTAGACTTACTCATTCTACCATCCACGTCTCATATATTTTAAAAATATTTTTGATATAAAGTTAAATAACATTAGAAGAAGGAGCTTTTTATTTCTTAAAGGAAACTTACAAGATGGATGAATACAAAGATGCATCTTTAGAGACAACGAAACTTCATCAATTTAATGCAAGTGTGAAACGTCCACTAGCTTCCATCATGATGACAAAATATTTCAAATAGCTATTTTCTTAAGTAATTTTTTAAAATGTGTACTTCATTTATGTGTCAGGAAAATGTACCATTTCATTTGATTAGTGTAAATCAAATTGCTACAAACTGCTCTCTGAACCAACACCACGCTGCTTCAGATGTGCATTAAGTAGTAAATCAACTTTATTGGAAATGCTGCATCTCATCTTTTCAGAGCAAATGCTGTGTACTTTTTTCAGAGGTCCAATAATTCTTTTGCATTTCTGGAGTCCCTTTAGTAAATTGTCCCTATTTAGTAAATTATCACAGCAATAAGTAGTTCAAAGTAATGGAAGTATTAAAAAATGTCCAAAAGTTACATCCCAGTGGTATTCCTGGGCATTTAGCTGAATACATTTAGCTTCTTCCGCTCATCCTTTCAGGGATTTCTCAGTACCTTCGGCAAACTTTTGACAAAAATCTGCTAGCATCTTTTGGCTGGGTACAGTATTTTGTGACCTGCTTCTAGGGAGCTTTGGGACTAAAAGACATTTAATAATTAGAGCACAGTGAGGTGCTTCACAAAGGAATGCATGCTGCCTGGGAGGGATGAAAGCTATTGTCTGTGGCAACATCACACTTAGGTGAATCTGTCCAATTAATTCATCTTCCACAGCTTTTTTCTCATTTTGATAGAAAATTTATTAGCAGCTTAAAAGAATAAGACTGGTTCAGTTTCACATTGAACCGTGTTACATTCAAGTGCTGTAAAGTGTGATTTTAAGCACCGCTCAGAAAACAATGTCGACAATGGTAAAAAAAGCTTTGTCAGGTAAATGAAGGTGCATTTTGGATATGAGAGGTTCCTTGCTGGGCAGCATAAAATATGTGATAGAGAAGCTTTCTTCTTAAATTAAGGCAATTTAACCCGGTCCTTTCAACATAACATAATCACTCCTATTTACTGAAAGCGCACGTGCGCTGAATCTGCTCAAATATGACACCAGTGTTCTCTAATCTCTGGTCATCACATATTAAGTTAATGCTCTTTCATGCCTTGTAGGGAGACATTTTAGCTCACACGGTTTTAGAAACAGCCCTTGCTACATGCTGTATCAGTGGCATCTGTGGATTGAATGCTCCTTTGAAAGCACTGCCATAAATATTTCTGCAAATGAGTGATCTGTCCCCATTACATCGGCTAATGCTATCTTATGGCAGAGCAAACAAATAGTTCAGACATCACATCACTGCACCCAGGAGCAGTGTGGGGCACTGTGGTGGGGGGTAGCTCATCGCTGAGGACCGCATCACTGATCGTCTCTGAGGAGCTGACGTGTCTTTTCAGAGACACGCTTCTTGACAGGCTGTCACAAGGAGAGCTGTGGATGTTCAGTGAACAAAGAATAATGCTAACATTGTATACGTTAAAAAGCCACAAACTTTAATCTTGACAGCTTCTGAATGTAAACATCTTTGAAGGCCAATATACTTTCAAAAGAAAGACCCATGAGATGAGCATCCTGAACACTGAAAAAACAACACAAAACAAAAAACTATTGCATCTAATCCAAAATAGCTTCTACAATAAGTTTAGAAAAAGAAGTTTTAAAATACTGTTTGATAAATTTAACTTATTTCTGAAGTCCAAGCAGGTATTATCAATATTGCCCTAAACATTTTATATTGCACACTTTTTTTTTCTGTAAAAAAATTACCAGAAATTGTTTATATCTTTTCTCATTCCAATGATTATTTTTATTTGTAAATCAAGGGAGAGTTAAGTTATTTTCACCTTGAAAGCAATTTGAGATTTTCTTCCATGTGAATGGCTAAGATTAGACTACAGATAAAAAGACTGTTGTAGTTCTCAAAGGAAAGAAACTCAAACAAATGGGGAAAACATCTATATCTTTTACCGCAGCTCCACAGAATGTGGGGGACTGACCAGATGATATTTCGTATGATCGGTCATATCGGGTCACATCATCTCCAGGAGGAGGCGATTACAGCAGCAGGTACAATATCCTTGGAGTCAGGCTTCTCACCTCTACATCACAGCCGGCAATCTTTCAATGAAAAGGCCATTTAGTTCTCTTTTATTTGTGTAGGATGCAAAAGCTTCTGCTTGGCAGCTTGAAATACAACGTTTCATTTGTAAAATCAAATAAAGAGCCTTAATGCTCATATGAATTTGACAAATTCTACAAGTCTTATAATGGGCAAGCCTTGGCTTGCTCCATTTGCCATGAGTTAGAGTCAATAACCTGTTCATTACTCAGCTATATTTTTCTGCTTTCTGCTTTTGTGGTTTCTGATGTGTATCAACCTATAGATCGGTGATTTTTAGCCAGGTGCTATAAGAGTTTTTAAAACATCCAATACCTGACTATTTAGTCAGGGTCACTGATGTCTTTTCCCTTAGACTGTCACATAAAAAAAATGACAACAGCCAACACAACAATAGCTGTCTGGTTTGAATACTCTGCCTTGAACCACAAATATCTAGGTCACATAATAGAGTTGCATCTTCTTGGTCATGTCACATAATAAGTTTGAGTCTGATTGGTTAATTCTTGGTACCAGAAATCCTTATATACAAGTATAGGCATCTGATGTTTTAAAACTCACTTTGCAGCAAAAAATGTAGGTAATTAATATCATTGGTTTTTCTGTACATCAATGAAAACTATACCTATTTTTGGTGGGCAAAAATATATACTTCTGATATGCTTCAGAATTTTAGTAATTAGTTTGTATGTGTCATGAGATGAAAAAGTTTAAAATTACTGCTATAGATGAATATGAGAAAGTATAGAGCCTACTCTGTTACCAGAATTTACTTGTTCTGAGACTTGCCCAGAGGATAGCTTAACTACTTTAGCGCTTTTGAACAGAAAAAAAAATGTACTTAGAAAAGTAATTGTGTTAGAACTAAGCAAGTTTTAAAAATATTTTAAAAGGAGAACATGGAAGCATAGAGAAGTTCTGTATTTTCTCCAAATTGCAATGCCCACTGAGACTGGAACGGAGATCTTCTGAGTCCCAAAACTCACGCTTTCGGCTACGCCTGCATCTTCCTCAGCAGTTACCCAGACTGCAGCAGACAAGTTCCCAGTGCAGTGAACGGATCACCTTGGGTGGCCTCTGCCCAAATTTCAGCCACCCCTTTCCTCTGTTTTTCTGACTTCCCAAATTCTTTTCACCCTAGTACAAATATATTACAGAATATTTGACAGTCTCAGAGAACAGGGTACGGCTGTTAGTAAGCCATTATTCTGCTTTAAGGATAGTCTGTGGTATAATATAAAATTAGCTTGGCAACATTTGTTCATATAAATTCCCAGCATGCAAGAGAAATACTACCAACATTGACAAATGGACTTCAGATAAAATTCTACATGTCACAAATCAAATAAAAACAACAAAATAGCAATGAGGTAAGGCCCTCCCAAGCCTGACGTTATAGAGATTCTCACCAGCAGCTACGTAGACTGCTCTTTACTGGGCTTCTCTTTAGACTTTTACTAGGTAATGATTTCATAAGTGAGTATTGCTTTGCTTGGGGAGAAAAAATACAAAAAGGCACAAGGCACATAGCCCTGGTAACTGTATTTTGAAAAGCTAACACAGTTATCCTTACAGATACATGTGGTAGGCTCTTACCGAATGCAGAACACTGTACTAGGAGTTAAGGAACAATAGTGTTGAGAACGACATATCCTCTTCCTTCAGGACAGGGGGTCTAACGCACTGCCCACACGCTGCATGTGGCCCAGGGTGGCTGTGAATGTGGCCCAACACAGAACCGTAGATTTACTTAAAATACTATGAAAGGGGTTTTTTTTGTGATTACATATCACAATGTATTTAATTCATGGCCCAAGACAACTTCTTCATCCAATGTGGCCTAGAGAAGGCAAAAGTTTGGACACTCCTGTTCTAGGAGCTTTTGGTTCACCTACTCAGGAGCTGGTGCCACAGAGCCAGCTAGCAGGGGCTTCCTGCAGAAGAAGGTAGCCCAACAAGCAGTGATACCGGGCACTCCTGTGACTGGTGTATGTTCTACACAGATGAGCGGAAACCCACCTTGAGGGCTCTAAATGATCCACTGAAAAGCAATGTTTAGCTTCCCTTAAAGTCAGAAACAGGTGCTGAAACCCAATAGCTCAGGTATGCTGACTTAGTCCTAGTACTACTCAGGAGTTCAGACAGACTATTAGTGGTTTACTGTTGAGCACAAATATCACAACAAGAAATATGTTCCTTGGTTATTGGTTTATGTTTTGAGATAGTATACAAAATACTGACAAACATTACATCTGATGATTTGAAACACAGAAGCAATTTATCCTTTTCATAAATAATACATACACACATATACACAAATCAATGGAGGAGAAAAGAATGTATATTGTATAATTTCCCAAGGGCCTAATGATTTAAGCTAAAAATGTACAAGCTTTGTAGACACCTGTAAACAATCAATGATCCAGGAACAATAGACTTTCACAGACAACTCGTGGTGAGAATGACCTTCTATATACACTGAGAAAGAAAAGAAGGAAGAAAGAGATGGAAGGAGAGAAGAAGGGAAAAAAGGCAGACATTTTCTTAGAAGTCAAATTTCATACATGAAGACAAAAGAAAACCTGGAGGTTATATTTTGGTTAGCTTCACACATCATAAAAACAGTGTTCAGTTACATTCTGTCTTCAAATAAAAAGTGTCAAAGGAAACTTTAAGGTTGACCAAGCCCTCATATCTCCTTTGCCAACTCTGAGGAGTTAGACTAACCCCACATGAGTCAATGTTCTATCTATTTGTTCAGTAGTTAGTTATGCACAACCACATAAATATTTGTATCCATGTTTCATCAATTCATGTTTCATCATTAAGGAAGATGTCTATTCACATCTGTGTGCTCTGAGTCTTCCTATGTGACTCTAAGGCAACTGAAAGAAAGGACCATTTGCAGGCCCCACCATTGGGTGTCAGACCGGATTTTCTATCTCCATTGATTAGGTGTATAGATAGCTGTTCAGAACAGAACTTACTACCAGAAAGACCTTTGAATACAGCACAATATTTAACCAAAAATTATATTATAGCTTAATCATGACACTATCAACAGAGGGGAGGACAATTTTAGGTTTTCTTGGCCTGCTGGTTATTCCTGCTTTGAAAAATTTCTAGGCAATAATCATCATGTCTATGAACAACTTTAGACTGCTTTTCAGAAGCTGAAGGTGAGATAGTGACATTTTTCTGAGAAACTTGTTGATTTTCAGTTTTCTTTTTAAAATGTTTTATTGTTATTTTAATATGGTTGTTCCAATTTTTCCCCCTTTGCCTCCTCTGCCCAGCCTACCCCCTTCTCCCACCGTCAGTCCCCACACTGTAGTCCATGTGCATGGGTCATTCGTACATGTTCTTTAACTAGTCCCTTCCCCATCTTTCTACCGTTATCCCCCTCCCTTCTGGTCACTGTCAGTCTGTTCCTTGTTTCCATGCCTTTAGTTCTGTTTTGCTCATTAGTTTATTTTTGTTCATTAGGTTCCTCTTACATGTGAGATCTGTGCTATTTGTCTTTCACTGACTGGCTTATAATAGTCTCCAGTTCCATCCATGCTGTCAAGAAAGGTAGTTCCTGATTTCATTTTGCTGCATAGAATTCCACTGTATAAATGTACCACAGGTTTTTGATCCACACATTTACTGATGGGTATTTATGCTATTTCCAGTACTCAGCAACTGTAAATAGCACTGGTATGAACATTGGGGTGCATAAATTCTTTTGCATTGGTGTTTCAGGATTCTTAGGGTATATTCTCAGCAGTAGAATTGCTGGGTCAAAAGACAGTTCCAGTTTCAGGTTTTTTTGAGGGAATTCCACGCTGTTTTTCAGAGGCTGCACCAGTCTGTATTCCCACCTACAGTGCACTAGGGTTCCCTTTTCTCCACATCCTCATCAGCATTTATTCTTTGAGGATTTATTAATGATGGTCATTCTGACTGACATGAAGTGTTATCTCATTGTGGTTTCAGTTTGCATTTCTCTGATGGCTGGTGATATTGAGCATCTTTTCATATGTCTTTGGGCCATCTGCATGTCCTCCTTGGATAGGTGTCCATTCAGGTCCTTTGTCCATTTTATAATTGGATTGTTTGTCTTCCTGGTGTTGAGTTGTATGAGTCCTTTATATATGTTGGAGATCAAGCCCTTGTCTAATATATCATTGGCAAATATGTTCTCCTATATGGTCAGTTCCCTTTTCATTTTGATGATGGTTTCTTCAGCCATGCAGAAGTTTTTTAATTTGATGTAGTCCCATTTGTTTATTCTTTCCTTTATTTCCCTTTCCCTAGGAAATATGTCAGCATAAATATTGTTGCGTGGGATATCTGAAATTTTAATGCTTATGTTTTGCCCTAGGACTTTTATGGTATCATGAGTTATATTTAAGTCTTTTATCCATTTTGAGTTTATTCTGGTGTATGGTATAAATTAGTGGTCCAGTTTCATTTTTTGCATGTACCAGTCCAGTTTTCCCAACATTTGTTGAAGAGGATATTTTTACTCCATTTTATGCTCTTGCCCCTTTTGTCAAATATTAATTGACCATAGAGAATGGGTATATTTCTGGGCTCTCTATTCTGTTCCATTGATCTGTGTGCCTGTTCTTATGCCAGCACCAGATTATTTTAATTACAGTGGCCTGGTAATATAGTTTGATATCAGATATTGCTATTCCTATTACTTTGTCCTTCTTTCTCAAGATTGCTGAGGCTATTCAGGATCTTTTCTGGTTCCATATAAATTTTTGAAATATTTGTTCTATATCTGTGAAGTATGCCATTGGTATTTTAATAGGAATCATATTGAATCTATAGATTCCTTTGGGTAGTATGGACATTTGGTAATGTTAATTCTTCTAATCCATGAACACGGTATATGCTTCCATTTATATGTTTCTTCCTTAATTTCTTTCTTCAGTGTTCTGTAGTTTTCTGAGTACAGGTCTTTTACCTCCTTAGTTAAGTTTATTACTAGGTACTTTACTTTTCTTGTTGCTGTAGTAAATGGGACTTTTTCCTAGTTTCTCTTTGTGATATCTCTCTGATCTCCCTGATGATGAGTCCAGTGATGTTTTATGCTGCCTTCCCCTGCTAATATAGTCATTTCAAGGGTCTCAGGGTTCTAAGCCCAACCCCTCCCCATGCCACCATTACTCATTTTTAATGCTGTTCTTTATTGAAAGAAAATATTTGGGAGGCCCAGAGAATTCATAGTGAGAACACTGTCTCCAAAGTTAAGGAGGGGCAAGACTGTGGCTTGTTTGAAGACCTGAGAAAGAAATACTACTTGAATGGGGGAACTACTGAAAGAATCTATAAAGAAGGACCAAATGGTAAGAGCTGAGGTTTATGTAGATGAGCTGAACAGTGGTGTGAATGACAGGCTCCACTTCAGGAGTGAAAGGTATTTTCCTGGGGAAACAGACACAATAACAATAAAAAAAGAAAGAGGTCTCCATGTTGCAAAGAAAGAATAGGTAGGATTTAGGAAATTAAAGATGGGAAAGATTCAAAGATAACCCTACATCTTAATCATGGCTGAGTAAGACAATAATGGAAAAGTTAAGGCATATATAAAAATATAAGAAAAAAATAATTCTGGGTGGTAAGCTATTAAATGTGATGTCAAACTTACTACAACTGAGGTAACAATAAAACAGCCATATTACATTAAGTAATAAGGAGTCCTTACACTTGGACAAAGGTTAATAGCTTCAAGGTATTATCTCATGTTATATTTTGGATCCTTGTGGCTTTAGGCACTATTATTATGCCCGTTTTACGAGTAAGAAACTGAAGGTCGAAGAGGTTGAATGCATGATCTAAAGGCACAGCAGAACTTGGATTCTAACATGGATGTCCTGATTCCTAAATCTAGAATAATTATGTTTATATTTGCAATTTGCAGACAGAGGATGAGAGTTGGTTTTTGAGATTTTGAAAGTTGCTGGGTAAGAGCAAACAATGAAAACTAAGCCCTGGGAGTCCAGGAGAAATCTTAGGACAGCAGTCCCTCCTCCCCCAACCCCAACCCCAACCCCATCACAGCTTGATTTCAGAGAGAGAGTACTGAGCTGTTTTCCCTCTGCTGTGTGACTGTTGCCCTTGAGGGGTTTAGGTTAGGTTAGATTTTATGTCATCTTATCCTACATACATTCAGAGTTTGTGACTTCAGACATCAAGAGCACAGGAAGAGGGTAGATTGGGAAGGTAAATGGGCACTGATGTTGCAACCTGGAAAGTGCTGTGATTCTCAAAGTAGCCCGAGGGGAATTCTTTTCCGTACCTGAAAATCTCTGGCTCCACCCCTTTGAAACTGGGCTGGAGGGTTACTGTAGACACTTTATGGTCTGTGCTCTGCTATTCTACTGTTCAGAGAGACTGTGGTCAGAGAACTGTATCTTCACATCTGGTTCCTTCCAGTTAATTAAAGCTGGAAGCAACTCAGCCAGAGCACAGGGTTGTCCTTCAACTTGAGCTGGGTGCTTTTCTGATTTTCAGCTGTTTTCCTGACATTAGAAAATATTGGTGAGTTGGTAAGAATTTGGGTTACAGAGATGCCTCATGATTCTTATTTTTGGGGTTATTATTCCTGAACAGACAATTATTTGGTTGTTTTGGGTCCTTAGCAACAACAATGGCTCCCAGGAGATTATTATTTTTCTGTCTTGCTGGTTCTAGATCAGAAAAAATGAAAATTAAAACAAACACTGTGCAACAGCAATCCTGTGGTCTTACTGTCCACTCTTGTCCCAGTCCCACTCTCCGAGCTGAGGGCATTAGCAAGAGGGGTTTTTTTGTATGAATAAAATCCTTTTCCTTTGCCTTATTTTCTTTTACTTTCTTGCATTGCTCTCTCAAGAATTGGTGTCATCCTGTTATTTGATCCAAAATATATTATGCAATGAGATGCATGTATTTATATTACCAGAATCACACTCAGTATTGTAACTAAATCACAAGTGATTACTATGCTACGCATACATTTTGCATTGCAGATGAACAAAAACACAAAAATTGTGAGAAGATGAGTATCACATGGGTAAAGAAGGTATGTTGTATGCTGCACTTCACTAGTGACTCAATTCAGACTATGCTTCTGGGCTGTGAGAGAAAGCAATGATGACATTTCTTACAGATTTTATTTCCTGAGCAGCAGTATTGCAATAAATAACTAAAAAGAAAATTTTATTTTTTGTGAGTGGAATGCAAATCAAGGTAAACCCCTAATATGTTTATCTATTTCAGGCGTTTTCAAGGTTTGAAGTCATTAACAAGACAATACCATTATTATAATCTCACTATTAAGAAAAAGTTATCTTGGCATAAGTTCAAGAGGATGCAGCACGTCCTTTCAATATCACAATGGGGCACTGTTAGTAGGACTAAGTGTCCTGGAGTGTTCAGGACTTTCCTGGTTTTAGCTGTGAAAGTTCCGTGCCTGGGAACCCCCTCAGTTCTTAGAAAACCAGGACACGTGGTCACTTGTACACCCAAAGATTATTTAAGTATGTAGGGGATGTGGCTTTGTTTGACTTTGTTATTACTATTATTTAAAGGTTCAGACATTGTGATGTTACATGTTAATTGTTAACCTTGTCTGGTAGAGATGCAAATAAACTGGTAGGAAAGACAACTTCATTAGACTGATGTGGCTTTCATGCTTCAGTAATCTACATGAGCAAACCAGATCCTAAGCCTGAAATGCCTCAAGGTGAAAAAATAAAAACCAGAGGACAACCAATCACAAACAGCAGAGTAGGCTTTCCCAGATAAGGCAAAATTAGGCTGTGGCCAATCAAATAATTTCCTTGTTTTGCTTCTGCCTCTTCTCTGTAAAAGTCTTTTCTCGAGCTCTTGTAGGTAAAGCCCTTCAATCATTTCTGTTTTGGTGATGCCCAATTGATTTTTGCTCAAATAAACTTTTAAAATGTTCTATGTGCCTCAGGTTATTTTTTAATACAGTCCTATTTTAACTTTTACAAATTTGTATTGGCATCACGAAAGGCTTGACCATCATATTTTCAATGCAGGTCTTTTAGATAATCATATTTTAGCCAAACTATCCATGTATTTCTCTAAGCTTTTGTTTACCTTTCTCCAAGTATGAGGATAATGTGGGCTTTTATGATGCTGAAATGAGACAATGTATATTAGTGAGGAAGCAAAATGCCTTATATACTGTGAGGGCATATTCATGCTTTACAATCAAGGATATCAGCTCATTACCAAACTTCCTATGGAGTTGTTAACACATAGTAATACAAAACTATCTCTGCAAAGTTTTACCAATGTACTTTCATCGGAAGAGCACGTAATCAGATTCGATACATTTTCATTCCGCACATGGTTCGCTGTCACTCTCCAGCCTTTTTTCCTGTGCTGCTGTTATTCAGAGTATGTCCTCATTCCATGTTTGTGAGGAGAATTCATGAGTTCTAAGTGCACTACCTGATGTTTGTTCTCGTTGAATTTCATCATCTTTAATTCAGACTATGCTCATTTTAAAAATATCAATCTGAATGTAGTCTCTGAAATTTTTATCTTTTGTGAAGTTAGTGTATAACAAGGTAGAAATACTGCATGAAAATACAGGTTTTTTTCAGAGTTAAAAGGATCTGAGAAATATTTTTAATGATCTAATAAAGGACATTTTAACTCAACAGTAATTCAATTCTATATTATACACTTTAAATATCTCTCTAATTTCTTAAATATAATTAACCAACTAACCTTCAGAGATTCCCAGTAATGCAGCTGAAGGAAGATAATTCATTAATTTATGTTTTCAAAACTCGCAAAAAGTTATTAAAACATTCCAGATTTTTTTGTCTAATTCCTAACATCTCCTTTATCATGTGATTTTAAAGTCATTATACAATGTTACAAAACTCCTTCAGGAAAGGCATTAGAGTGACAAAGGGCACTATTATACTCCATTACAGGTGCAGTTAGTACGGTAGAACATATATTGCCTTTGGGCTGATACAGACTTGAGCCCAAATCCAAGCACTGCCACTTGTCGGATTTTGACTTAGTTGCTTTCTCTCTCTAACCCTTACTCATATGTAAAGTGGGGATAGCAGTGATTATTTAATGAGAGACCTCTGTTGAGTCAATGAGTTGATAAACATAAAGTTAGAGAGGAAGGTAGCTGGCAAATAGCATTCAATGAACTTTAGCTATTTATAAGATTATTGTAGGATGAATTTACCAATTCAAAATATAAATGTACAACAATAAACTCTTGCTTTACTGTATCAGAATCATAAAGAAGAGTAGAATGACTAGATATCAGGAGGGAAGTAAAAATTCTCTTTCCCTTTGCTTTCCTAATTATTACATAACCGAACTTTGATCCACAAAAGGTGATTATTTGATAGAAAGTGTGCCCCCCACAAATTTAAGGAGCAGGGCATAAATAGACATCAGGGTAGATAGACCCGTAACTGTGCCTGATACCTGCAAAGGGATTAAAGGGTGGGATGTGAGTCAAAAGCCATGCTGGCCTTGGTTAGTCCTAAAAGACACAGTCACACCTCACTTCAAGGGTCCTGCAGTCTCCAAACCCAAAGCTGAAGCAATATAGTCTCAAAGATGAAACGGGTATAATAATAACCTTTGAATGGATGTATATAATAGGGCGCTGATAGTCTCAATTCTTATATCTAATTTCTTCAAGTCAGTATATGACACAAATTAATGCAATTAGGAGGAAAGCCATTTTATAGTTTCCTGGGACCAGTAAAATAAAAGCAGAATTTGGTTTGTGATGCAAATTAGCTTTCACAAATGGTTTAGTCAGTTGCCTTAGCTGTAATCTGAAACTACAAGTGTTGGTTGAATTCAGCTTCTCTCTGACCAAAGTCTCTTGCCTATTTCTTGCCTACATTTAATACGAAGCATGAAATAAGGGCAGAGGATAGAGAAAGCTGCTTCTTTCACATGGAGAATCAGCAAATTATGACTTAACAGGACAAATATGGCCTGAAGCTGATGAACTAAGAATAGTTTTTTATTTTTAAATGATTGAAAACAAAAAACGATTACACAGCAGACACAATTGTGGCCCCAAAGTCTAAAACATTTACTATCTGTTTCTTTACAGAAAATGTTTAGCTGACTCCTGCTTTAGATCTATGATCACAAGCCCAATTATAAGAGCCTTCTAGAACAGATGTCAACAAACTTTTTCAGTAAAAAGTCAGAATAAATATTTTAGGCTTTCTGGAACATATGGCCTTTGTTGCAACTATTCAAGTCTACTGTTTGTAATATGGAAGCAGCCATAGACAAACAGTAAATGAATAAGTTTGGCTGTGTTCCAATAAAGTTTTATCTGCAAAAGCATCAGGCCAGATGTGACTTATGGTCACAATTTGCCCAGCCCTGTTCTAGAAGATGGCTCTCTGATCTGAACTTGACCTATGTGTTTTATTTCTCATTATATTCTTGCTTTGGTCTTTCTGAACTCAGTTTATTTATTATGGTAATTTTTACCCATCTATTGCCTACTCCAAGTACAATGATTTAGCTCTCTATATGAACATCCATTTGTCTAGATTTCCAGACTTCTTGGCAATGACCTCTTGTTCTCGTATTCACGTTACCCATCAGAGCATGGCTGATCTTTCTTTACCTACGTGTTCCAGAACCTAAGCCTCAGAGTGATCCCCCACCCCTCAGTGGTTGCTGTTGTTGCTGTTTTTTGACTAGACAAAGTTATTGAAAATAATGCTGGTCTCAAAGGAATTCCAGTGTTCACACATAAGGCAGTTTGACATCCATGAGAGACTATAGTCTTGGCGTCAGACAGAACTAGGTTCGAATCATCACTTACAAACTTTCTACCAGAAATAACTTGGATGAAGTTTCTCTCTGAGTATCTTTCCCCTCAATCTTTATATCTATACTTCAGGCTTTACTTGAAGATTAAACATGTAAGTGTATAGAAAATATTTAACATATTGTAGATATTAGCCAGTATCTGTTTGATGATATTCCAAAATCATAATCGCTCTAATTGTCTTCTAGAATAATTCACCTTTTACTATTCTCCCTCTTTATCTTTTATGCACACAAATGTTGAATTCATCTTCCTATGATATATTTTCTCCTGAACTAAAATACCTGAAATGATTTCCAGTTGTGCACATGGAATATAATATTCTAATAACCTGACTCCATAGATGGTATTAGGAATAAATTTTCTCCAGTGGGGTCATCCAGAGTAGAAGTCCTTTAAGAAATAGGGGTAAAGGTTACCTTACTCCTTAATAAACTTAAATTGCACACAAACATATTACTAATTTTGACACAGCATTCACTCTTGCACTTATATGCATGCAACTCAGGTTAGAAAAATGACTCATGTGGCATCTCTATAAGAATCTGTACCTACATCTATGCTTCCTTTTTGACCTAAATTATACTGAAAATTTACCTGGTTGTTGAATGCTTATTATTTAATCCTTGTATGATAGATATTTAAAGTGCAATGGTAAAGACATGGCCCTGCCTCTAAAGTATCTTGGAGACTAATAGCGGAGTGTCATGTCAGTAGGGTCCTCTCAGAAACAGATGCTGAGACAGGGGTGCAAAAGGTTTGTTGGAAGTAATGTCTGTGGGCAATGGAAGGATGAGGAAGCAGAACTGAGCAGGGAGAGCTTTCCAGTCATGGGGTGGGTCTGACAAAATCTTGGCTAACACCCTGGGGAGCTCCATAGCAAATGCTGCCTGTTAGAGGGGTCCTTCATCGGGTAGAAGTGGCCAGGCCCAGCACCCCTGCAGAGCTAGATCATTAGGTGCTGCCTGGGATAGCATGGCCTTGGCTTGAAAGCTCAGGCCAATCCTGCAGGTACAACAGCTGGTGGCTGTCAGCTCCCTACAGTTCTTACAGCTGAACAAGTTTTTCTTGAAGGGACAACTTAGTGGCACACTTCCATGGCTTCCATTGGGAGATAAGAGCAAAAGAAGTGCAGTTTCTGTGACATGTGAAATAACAGAAGTATACATAAGCTAAAGGAATTGAATTAATGTACTATATCAATGCTAAGAAATGGAGCATTGAGCACAAGTCAATTTGAATCTCATTAGAACTTAGAAGAGTGAGAAATCAAGTATCTCAAGAGCTACATTTCAGTGACCAAAACTTTTTAGAGATAATAATTTTTATTTTTAAATTGTTTTAAAACTTAGTTAAAACTTCTGATTCCATAATTGTAATTTTATGACAGAGTGGCTGGATGTTTGATGTTAACACATTGCTGTTTGTTAAAATACAGACCTTTAGATGATAAATTCATTCAGAATTTCTCAGAATGGAAGTCCATCAGTGCCGTAACACAGAATATTAACCTGCACATTTTAAAATATTTCCATGTTTAAATGAGTTAGAGAAAGCAGAGGATTTCTTTACTGCAAAATTTCTCAGGGCTTCTAACGTGCAAACATACGTCATCACGTCAAATGGTGAGAGGGGCATGGTAAATAGAGAACAGTAGAGGACCCGGCTAATCTGTGGTTTAGCTTTCCTTGGCGTCAGTTACCCATGGTCAACTGTGATGTGAAAACATTAAATGGAAAATTCCAGAAATAAACAATTTATAAGCTTTGAATTGCTCACTGTTCAGGGGAGCATGGTGACATCTCATGCTATAGCGCTCTGTCCCACTGGGGATGCAGACCATCCCCGGTCCGTGTGTCCATGCTGTGCATCCAGCCTGTCTCTGAGGCATTTAGGGGCTACCCTGGTTATCAGAGCAACTGTTGTGGTATAGAAGTACTGTGTTCAAGTAAACTTTAGTAATGGCCCCAAAGCCATTCATAGAACTTTTATTGCAGCATGCATTTATAACTGTTTATTAGTTACCACTGATAACCTCTTTCTTTGTCTAATTTATAAATTAAACTATATTATAGGCATAAGTGACTAGCAAGATACATTGTATCCATATACCAGGTACCACCCATGGTTTCAGGCATTCACTGGAGGTCTTAGTATATACCCCCCACACCCCCTGCAGACAACTAGAAACTCTTGTCTATAAAATTTCTTACCCTTAATAGGACATAGAACCAAAACTAGTTTGGAAATTGCCAAACTAACGGACTTTAAATTTATCCATATGAAGTAATTTAGTCAATTGCTCTATTTTTTAAAATATCCAAAGAATAGACTATTTTTTCAGTTTTTAGATGCATATTTGACATTAGGTGGACCAAGTCCAATTTTCTGTTTCTTTGTTAAAGGAAAATGTTATTTCTAAAATAAATCTCTTATTTTGAAACCATTAGTTAATAACACTAACTAGAGGCCAAAGGCAGCTATAATTATTTGCATCCTCATCTAGAATTGGCTTTCCTTTTAATAGAGCCCATTTGGATGATAATAAAAAGCATCATAGGAACTGATTAAAGCTGGCTGGAGCAGTTTTCATTTAAGAATTTCTCTTCCTGTGTCAGCCGATGTTTCTGTCTTAATGTTATTTTAATGCAGTCATTTTATGTTTGAAAATGAAGGCAATCATGTCAGTCCACGAGCTGGCAAAAGACAGTTATTGATTTTTACAAATCAGTCACCTTTAAAAATCCATATGAGATGCATATTTATTATTTTGTCAGTACAAATCAGTTTCTGTAGAAACAAGAATAAATGCATGATAAAGCATTTATTTCATTCTTTTGAAAGAATGGAAATGTGAGAAATAGCTTGCCCTAATGTGTTTCTTTACATTGTGTCATTGTAATAAACATTCCTCATTGATTATTTCTCCCACAGCATGGGCAATTTTCATTAGCTTGCAATGTGCCAAATGCAAAAACTGACAAACTTTAAAAATGACATATTCTGGAACCACCTTTTCTTCACTGAGTTATTGCCACTCACATGTAACAATACAAATTCATCTAACTTCACCAAGGGAAGTGTTCCTGTAACCCTATTCAAAAATGATTTGAGTAAATTGAATCATATCATACATGTATCAGGGTAATGGTTTTTGAACTGTGTTCCACAGAGCCTTTGGGGACGGTCAGAGAAGAACGACCTTGGAGGTTGCCCTGGGGAGGGAAGGCAAGGAAGAGCTCACTAGATGGTGCCAAATCTCTCCCACACCCCCTTTCCACCAGGGAAGTTACTTATTAGAGGTCTGTGTAATAATTCATTTGAGGCTAAAACAAATGCAACAAAAGGGAACCCCAAATAAATAAATAAATAAATAAATAAATAAATAAATTCTACTAGGCCAATTTTTTTTTTTATCCTCACCTGAAGACATTTCTTCAGTGCCTTTAGAGAGAGAAGTAGGGGGGAGGTGGGGAGAGAGAAAGAGAGAAAGAGACATCAATTGGCTGCCTCCCATACTTGCCCCGACCAGGGATGGAACCCGCAACCTTCAGTGCAATGGACAATGCCCTGGCCAACTGAGCCTCACTGGCCAGGGTGGTCAGTTTTCATTTTTAAATGTCTATCATAAAGAACCATTTAAAATCAATATTAGCAACAAATTATATAGAAATGTGTTTTTTACATAAAAAAATATGCACACAGAATTCTTCGGATAAAGTAAACCTGTGTAGAGCATAACGTGATAAAATATCCTTGGATAACAAAAGGTCCTTAAAAAGATTTCAAAGCTTTTTCCTCCCTCTTGTTTTCTTTCATAACCTAATGTCAGAAGGGAACTAGGAGTACAAAATGGTTCCAGAAAGTCTATGCTAAAGGCTAAAGTATGACGAAAAGGATTATTTTCAAACAGCTTCAGAATAGCCAACCTAAGACAGCAGGGTAAACTATTATTCAATCAATAGTGTTGACCGCTGTGTTAGAAATACATACAAAGTTTCCTCCAGATTCAATCCTTTCACTACATCCCTAGAGGAAAGCAATTCTTTTACTTCTCTGTGTCTCCAGGTCATGTCTTACTAGAACTGTTGCCAATCTTGGCATTTAGCTCCCTAGAAGTAATGAACTTGACAGAACAAATAAAGGTTAAAAGATCTTCAAAATGTGACCAGACATCCAAACAGGTAGCATGCACTTTGACAGCAGGTTATGGGCATGTTAAAGAAAATCACATCCAATTTCACAAGGACCTGAATTCCAATGAGAGGAAACAGATTTCTATTAATCGTGAGCTGAGAAACTGGGCACAGGTCACCGTTAGACTGACTGAGAAAGGTATAGCCCATTCACACTTTCTTAGCCAAAATATTTTGTTAGGGCCACAAGGACAACCAACAGGTCTGTAATGTTGAACGTAAGGAAACGTATGTTCAGAATGCAGATCTCTTTCAGAAGTATTACAGAGGCTCATTCACCCAACACATTGAATTTTAGCTTAATTATTTCAACCCACCATATTTTACAGGTTGCTTTCCAGTCATGCAGAATTAAAACAATTTAGCCAAAGAACTGTGTGTGGGTGTCTCCCTGGTGTTAGTGTAAAGGCCTCACTGTGGTTGCGTTGCACAGCTTGTCTTAAGGCCCCCAACCATGGCAGCCGTCACCTTGTAAGGAACGCCCAGCCATTCTCTGGGAGCAGGGAAGTCTGCTCCTGCCAGGAAGTGTAACTCAAAAATAAATTAGTAAAATAAGAATAATTGTGGACCATCCTAGGGAAAGTGGGGTTGGACCATGGCTCCTTTAGCTCAATGGTCAAAGGCAATGCCACTTCTACCAGGTGGAAAGTGAGTGCAGCTGGGTTGGGAAGGGTTCTTTGGGTTCAAGTTCAGGGATAACTTTATGGAAGTTTGTAATCAACACATGGCCTCAGTCCTGAAGTCAATTAAATTGTTCTAGAATGATTTTAATAGCTTCAGTTTTCTTTTGAAGAGATGGAAAACTCCAGGTTCATTTTTTGCCCTATATACATACATAGATGTTTTTCAGGTTAGAAAGAGATATCAAAATCAACTTTTTTTTTTTAGTGGAGTGGAGTTACCAGGTGAGGAAGTTAGGCTCTTATAGTCCCTAGGTGCTGAAAATCTACACAACAAAGAGCCTGCAAATTAGAAAAAATTATAAAAGCCATGAGGTAAGGCTGTTAATCCTTTTTAAACTCGTAATGTTTGTTAATTGTTTGGAGGAGAATTGAAAGGTAGCATAAAATTGTGTTCAAGAGGACTTTATTTTAGAGTGTTTTAAATCTTGAAGTGTGTGAATATATTAACTATCACAAGAAACAAATAAAAATAAAATTAAAACAAAATAAAAGTAAAGTTTGTAAGCGAGGAACCAGTTTTAGCCATAAAGAAATAGCAAACATACAGTGTTTTCTTCTTGAATTGTGTCATATTAATTAATTTAATCTTTAGAACAACTCTGTGATGTACATTCTGTTACAATAGCCCAATTTTATAGAATAGGAAACCAAGGCACAGAGAGGTTATGTCCCTTGTCCTAGGACACAGGTCTAATAAAGAGCAGAGCTAAAATTTGGATCCAGCCCCAACTGTCTCTCAAAATCGGAGTTCTAAACCCTTCAGCTTTGATTTCATCTCGGCGCATTTTAGAAATGTAGGTTATCTGGCCCCACCCCAGACCCACCGAGTCAGAATCTGCAGGGCGGCAAGATTATCGGATGATTCTTGTGTACAGTTCAGGCTGGAAAGACAACGCAACACAGAACACTGCCTCGTGGCACCACAGAGAGAGCAGCTAGCTGTTCTCTCTCCTAAACAAGCTCTTACTTCACTGCTTCCACATCATGGATCAAAATTCACTTCTTGGAAAAAACATTTAGGGAAAAAATGTATGGAAAAATTGCAGTTCATTCACAGAAGGGCACTCGGGTTTTGTGAAAGCTGCCAAGATCATTCAACATGCATCAAGGTTTTGTAAATGTAACTCTAGATACCAGGCACTCTGCATTTTGTTTTTGATTAGAGCCCTGTGAACTATTTCTCTTCCTGACAATTCGTTTCCTGAAAAGAACCTTGTTTTAGGAATGAACACTTCAATCCATACTAATAATCAAAACTTCAGACTTCATTCAGTTGAAAGCGTCTTCCCCTCCCCCTCTCCCCCACCCTTAGAAATGCAAGTTTTAAGGTCGGGAAGGTTGTTGATCATTAATGCTGACAGTCTCTTATCTGTTCCTGTATGAATGCTCCAGTTTCCTGGCCTATGGACCTTAGAGAAAGTTCCATGTTAACACCTTGACACACACCAGATCACCTAAATGTCCATCTCCCACTATACCACACAAGGCACCATATCATCTGAACATCTATCACCAAGTTAACATCATGTCTTTAGCTATCATTTTACTTCTAGTGCTAAATATGTGTTTAATGTGTAAGACCTGATCCTTTTCTTCACCTTCTCCAACCTGTCAAATTCTGATTTATCCTTCAAATTTCAAATCAAACATCACTTCCTTTGTGAATTTTACATAATCCTGTTCACAGAATCAAGTATCTTTTCTTATCTCCTGTAGAACTTTGCTTGTACCACTATTATATTGTTTATCCCCAATCACACTTTTATAGATGATCAACATGTTACCTGTCTGTCTCCTTTAATGCTAGAAGCAGGCAGGGAAGAGTACTTCATCCCTGATGCCCACTCATGTCCCTGCATCTAGCATAGTGCCTTGTAAATACTGGATGATCAAAATGGCTTCCTTCCTTCCTTCCTTCCCTCCTTCCCTCCCTCCCTCTCCCTCTATCTCTCTCTCTCTCTCTCTCTCTCTCTCTCTCTCTCTCTCTTTCTTTCTTTCCACTTTGCCAGCAAGGGATCATCAACAAGCATCGCGCTGAGCATTAATGAATTAATGAGGGGAGTTTTCTGTGTCATGGGAAGGAATCCAGACTTATCCTCCAAAGTGGGATTTAAGGGTCTAACTCTCCCATTGAAGGAAAAAATCTCCCATTCTATCCAAACAGGCTGAGCACTGAATGTTATGTATTATTGCAAATCGTAAAGGAATTGCTACTGTATCGTGCAAGAAACATGTAGCTGAGACCACAAGAATCAGAATGGCCTGGCTCAGACTTATCTGGCTGTCAGTTAATTCCTTTGAAAGTCAATTTACTCATTTATAAATAGGGTTGATATAAAGTGTGTATCAGGAGCTTTATAGAAAACATAATTGTGTACATCACTGGCTTACAGCAGGAACTTAATTAGTAGCTATTCTTAAAATTAATATTGCCAATTCATTTAGTGCCTTCTGTATGCCAGACCTGCTCATGGGGACCTAGGTACCCTTGCATTTGATTAGGACTCATTGTCCTTCCTTGAAATGTATCAGAAATAGAAATATGGACTTTAATTTAGATAGCAAGCTTCATGGAATTAGTAGTTTATATTTATTTCTCAGGACAAGAAATATTAAACTTGAGTCAAAGACCATTTTTAGCACTTAGCAAATGATAGAACCCCAATCTCCTTATGACATATTTTTAAAAAGAAAAACATAAACCAATGCCTTGTCAAATCTATGTATGTGAAAATGGTTATTCATTGTGTAAACAAAAATTGCTACCCTTATCAAGACATCTATCCCTTATTAGCCCAGCTGCTCTGTGGACCCAAGAACCCTTCCTGGGTGATTTGTATCTTCTCTCAAAGTAATGGAGTCTTGTATTCTAACACCTGGTGCCGCCTGCTCCTGGTAAGCTAAATGGCTTTGCAGCCTCCTTGACTTTCAATGAGAAGATAAAATGATCATGTGCAGCTAGGAGAGCATATTACAGGATGCAGTAGCAGGAAGTGAAATAAATTGAAGCAGTTCCTCTCTATGCCCTTAGGTAAAAACAGACTTAAAGTTAAAATGTTGAACTTTGGTTCAGCTGGGCAATCAAATAAGCAGCTGAAAGGATCTAGAGGGAATTTGATAACGGATATCTGAGGTTCAGCTGTCAAGAGGGTTTAGGAACTTAACCATGAGGCCAGTGTCAGATGGTTTCTAGGGAAGGTTCCTGATAACCCAAAGGATTCTGCTAATTTATTTGTAGAAAATAAACATAATTTAAGAATTAGTCCTATTTCTGTCTTCACTTGGTTTTTATTTCAATACATATCTTAAACAATGAATAACAGGTGTTAACATTGAAATGTCCTCTTAGAGATTACATCTTACTGCTTTGGCTAAAATATTAACTTCACAGTGAACACGACACAGAGGTCTAGGGAAAATATCTAGTGTATGGCAGAAAAACTAGACACACGAACTTCATGAGTATGGTAAACTTTGTGGCATTCCTTTAAAATAGAAGACACTTAACAGTGTAAACAACAAAAATAAAGTTTAAAAAATAGTGACATCTACAACTTAAGCTCTCTTCACTGTGTCACTGAATAATTCTATGCCGCCAAAGAGCTAGAGATACTTGAGAGACAGCAACTGGCAGTCCTGATACGTGAAGGCCTGGCATGGCTGCCTAAGATCACATATTGGTTCTGTCGCTTTTCAGCTGTGTGAATTCTGTGCCTCTGGAAATAATAAGGTTCTTGAGAGAACTGAAATAGCTAATTCATGTGAAGCAATTAGAACAATGTATGGCACAGAGTAGGTACTCAGTATATACAGAGTGGGCAAAAGTAGGGCTACAGTTGAGTACACAAAACAGAGTTTATTCTTACATTGTTATTTATTAATGATTGTACTATTTTTCATATGAACAGCTGTAAACCTACTTTTGCCTTACCCTGTATTTGTGTCGATTGAACTTTTAAAAATGTACACATATATTACTGTTTTGATTATTGTTTGCTGGAAATTTTATATCAATCATATTATTCCCTTTAGTTACTTCCTGTAAAAGCCTTTCACTTTTTCCAGATGCTTAGTATCAACCATAATAACTATATTGGTGATAATAATACCTCTATTTATTGGGCTCTTATATCTCACATCCTTTGCATTCATCATCACATTTATTGTTTGACTACGATAGAGTCCAGAAAGCTTAATACTGCTGGAGCAACTTCATGATTTCTGCTCCCTTCTCATCTCTTGTTTATGTCAGATTTATGCTGTCGGGACAACTCGAGATTTTCCATTGCATGCAGTTTGCTCTGACAAAAGTACAGAAACCGCCATCACCCACTGACAAACACATATCTGTATTTAAGATTCTGGTCAATTATCCGCTCTTTCACACCCCTGTACTCTGTCCACTAACAGGTTGTCTTCTGGAGTCATTACTATAGTGCTGTGCAAAAACCAAGCACCGATTTAATCATCTTAAGTTTTATGGTGCTGTCAAACTTCCCTTTCCTCTTTTATGACCCCCCCCCCCCCAGTTTTCTTCTATAAACCTACCATAATTATGGTACAAACTAATGTATATTTGCTGTACTGCTGTTGGCATTAAATAAACTCTCTCCTGAGGCACCGTCTCTCAGTGATGAAGACCCTCATCTCTGGAGTCAGGGTGTCTCGTTACAAAACCCCGCTCCAGCATTATGTAACCTTGGGCGGCTGGCTTTATCTCTCTAAGCCTTCGTTTTTCATCCTAAAAGGGGGATAATAATACAAATTATTTTAAAGGATTTTCTGGACACTTAGAGGAGACAATGTTTTTAAAATGCTTACTTTGGTGCCTCACTTCCTACGTCTGCTCTATAAATGTTGTCTACAGTTAACTGTAAAATAAAATAAAATAGGCCACACTCGTCTTCTCGCTCTCTCAAGCTGTGTGCCCACACACACATAGGAGACATGACTGACAGCAGGACTGACCACACACATTATCTAAACGTATTTAAGATTCCATTAGAAGCATTTATAAATATTTGTTGGAGGAATAACTTTTGTCATGCACAGTATGTTTTAAAAACACAAAAGCATGTCTCTCAAACATGACATGCCTAAATAAAGGGATTATTTCCACAAATCCCCCATTAATGAAACAGACAAACATGAGGATATAAAGAAAACAGCAGTTGCTTGGAAATCGCTAACATCTTTTCACCCTGCTCCTTCATTCAGTAAACAATGATGGAATGCCTATTGCACAACTAGCAACAAATCCTTCACTGGATAAGGTAAACAGTAGCCTGTGGCTAAAAGCAATAGAATTCCAACCAATCAATCCAATTGTCTATTTGTACTTGAATTTTACCTTTTTTCCTTTTGTAATCCTTTCCTTTAGTGCAGGTGCCACCGTTAGTATACTAAAATCAGTTACGCAGGAGAAGCAAATGGGTTGGCAGATTATTTTTTAAAATATGCATTATCAGATTCTAGACTAGAGAATGGGGAAGTCCCTTATTTTTTGTGCCACTCCTTACTAATTCATTGCTCCACATGGGCAAGTCTATGCATGCTCAGCAGGAAATCTATGGCTTAAACTGACATCTCTTTTTCCCCCCACCTACTTAAAAAGGAATGGACACTAAATTTTTTCAGTGTTAAGCAAAATACTAGTTTATCGTATTTGCAAGTGTCTTAATAACTAAATTGTTAATATCTTTAGCAAACCATTCTGGTTAGTTTTCCTTTCCTGTCATTAACTTGTTTTCACAGTAGACCACTTTTTCTGAAGGATAAATCTGTGTACTATTATAGCCAGAGGGGCATTTAAGGCAGTGCTTTGCACCTGGGAAACCCGTTTAATTATTCGAGCTGTCAAAATGTTTTATTGTAAACAGCTTTTCTGATAGATCCTGTTTTTTTTCCTATGAACTATCTTCCCCAGAAGACAGCCCTCTTTTCAGAGGAGCTTAAAGTACAGGTATCATAATTTAGAGGAATGAAGGTTTTATGTCTGAAAATGCCCCATCCTTCTTCTCATGTCTAATTAAGAAATATTGTATGCTCATTTTTTTCTAGTTGTGTGCATCATAAAACACTATCATGTTAAGAAGACTTTAAAAATTAAATAGAACTGTCTAAAATCCAGGTAAAAGGTTTATCTGAGAAAAAATATTTAAAATGGCATGTATCTAATATGTCTACTTAGAAATGCAATCTAACAACACAAACAAAAAAGGCCTAGGTATTACAAAATTTTATAATTCACTTAAAAAAGGAACCAAAACAAGTTTCTATGATACACAAATGGCTACTCATACAACAAAGTTAAGGTTAATGAGCTTTTGTCTTGCCTGGTCTTGATTGGGCCTAACATTCCCAATCTATTAAATCTCCCCTTTCTCAGAAAACTTACTACAATTCCAGTCCCTACCCTGGCTTGGAGTAACAAGAGCATTAACGATTAAGGGAATTTTTTTCTTCCTTATGAAGAGGGGCTGGGTTCCAGCTAAGGTACGATTAATTCTCAGTTCTAAAGTTTTCTCATACAAGTGCAAGGGCTGTTAGTTAGGTGAAGAAATAAAATGAGGACTGTATTATGAATAGTTAAAGATAATAGGCAGTTAATGGCTATAATTAGAAAAGAATTATTAGCATATCCATTCAAATTAGGCTTCTATCTACTGTCCTACAGAAAAGGATAATCTTCTTATACCCTTATGCATTAATAACTGTCTTGTGAAAATATGGACTAAACCTAAAAATTCCTGTGAGACATGTGTAAAATTCAAAGCAATGAGCTCTTATTAGAGAGGATAATTAATAAACTAAAGAGACCCCAGCTACAGTTAGTATGTTATTATAGTCCCAAATAGAACCCAATCTTAAAAAATGGAGTTAACAGTCTTCTCTTACAACATTCAAATATTGTAAGACAGTCAAATATTCATCCCTACTTTCTCCCGTGAGTGTGGGCATTGACCTGTCTCTGCTGTTAGCACAGTTAAAGGTCTGCTAGCCTGTTGTTCAAAGATGCTGCATGGTAACTCTCAAAGAGCACATGGGCTTGACCCTGTTCTAGGTTCCACTCAGCCCCTCCTCCCACCCACACACTTTCTCGCTGTTGTAAGAATTAGAATTATGGTCTTATCTCAACCAACAATTCAGGGTCTGAGTGTTTAAGGAGTCACATGTTACCAAAGATGTAGGAAGATGGGAAAACATGTAAAACTATAGACAACTGGGACAGCTACTTGGAAGCAAATATGAGAGAACAATGGATAAAAGTGGACCAGTAGTTCTTGATTCTGGCTACACAACAGAATTATCTGAGAGCTTTGAAACAAATGATCTTGCCTGCACTCCCCCTCAGAACTTTCTGACTTAAGTTGCCTGGGGTGGGCCCTGAGCATAAGTTTTAATCAAAGGTGTCTTAGGTAAATCTACTGTGCAGTCAAGTTGAGAACCACAGATGTAGACTGTAGGGACCTAACACTAAGAGTGGCCAGGTAACCTGATGCCTGGTTAAATTTGAATTTCTCATGAACAATGAATGATCTTTTAGTATAAGTATATCCCAAATATTGCATGGGACATACTCGTACTAAGAAATGACTGGTTGTTTTTCTGAAATTCAAATTTAACTGAGAGTCCTTTATTTGTATGTGCTGAGGTAGAGGGAGAGATTTATCTTTCAGTTTAGTTAGATGGAATACAATGGCCCAGCATTTTTTCTAAATAAAAAATGCTATTATACCCTTAATAGCATTGTGCTCTAGCAAATAAGTGATGGAATCAGGTGAGTAATAGAATCATATTAATAATAAAACTTTCTGTGTGGAACAAAATTATAATTTTTATTTTAATCCTTCCTATTCCAGAGTTTCACAACCCCACAGCATCCAAGGAAAGAGAATTTATGACTGTTAAGATGCGTTCTCAATAGATACCCTAACATCCAATTTTTTAAATTATGTTGAAGCACAGTTGTCTCCATTTTCCTCCCACCACTCCCTCACACCCCACTCATCCCTCCCTCCCAACCTCGAACCTACCCACTTTGGATTTGTCCATGTGTCCTTTATACATGTTCCTTGATGACCCTTCCCCTATTTTCCCCCATTATCCCCCTCCCCCCTCCCCTCTGGTTACTGTCAGTTTGTTTCTTATTTCAATGTCTCTGGTTATATTTTGCTTGATTGTTTTGTTCATTAGGTTCCACTTATAGGTGAGATCATATGGTATTTGTCTCTCACTGCCTGGCTCATTTCACTTAGCATAATGCTCTCCAGTTCCATCCATGCTGTCCCAAAGGGTGGGGCTCCTTCTTTCTTTCTGCTGCATAGTATTCCATTGTGTGAATGCACCTTGGTTTTTTATCCATTCATTTACTGATGGGCACTGAGGTTGCTTTTAGCACTTGGCTATTGTAAATTGTGCTGCTATGAACATTGGGGTGAATAGGCTCTTTTGAATTGGTGTTTCAGGATTCCTAGGGTATATTCCCAGCAGTGGAATTGCCACAGCCAAATTCTATGTTTGATTAACCACCTATCCCTGCAAGGCCTCTGAATAAAACACTTAATTAGAAAATAAGGCAAAGCGAAGGAACTAGTATTAGTTGAAACGTGGGCCCAAACTCTGAACTGCCATGTGGAATGCCAGTGTGCTGGGTTGAACCACATGGTTGTTTGTGAGCGTGTATATGTGTGGTGAACAGATGAGGACTTCGCTCAAGTGTTGTCATTGCACATGGCCTGGAATGCCAACAAGACTGCTTTACGTACTCCCATTCCAAAGTCCTATTTAAGGTCTGATCATGTTGATGTTAAAACAACAACAACAACAACAAAACAAGGTCAAGGATTGAGGATCATGGATAAGAGAAAAAAGAAGATTACTATAGCTTTATCAGCATGCCTGGGAAAAGGAAAAAAAAAATACCCTCAGCCATCTCTGAACCGGGGGAACATCACCTAGGGATGATGTAAAGAGTTCCCCTGGGGAAGGGATTGCTGACTGATGGTCCCTTAGCCTTTTCTCCAGCCCTGTCTGGTTCTCTCATCCGGCTGTGTTGTTTAAACTTGGCCTGCTTCTCAGGTTGGTTTCTTTTCTACCATACATACGGTTAAAACTGTTACTCTTTTTGAGTCTTTTTTTAAAATTTCTCCCCCAGAGTTCTACTCTAACTAAAAGATCAAAAACTGGATTTTAAACTGATTTCCTTCTTCACTGAGTTTCTGAATTTTTTTTCAAAGCCTCAACAATATGTCAGTTCATATGACAAAATCAGAAGGCTTTTCACCCTTCACTGGGATACTTTTTCTGCTTCTGAGCAAACCTCATTCTTGAAGCCAAAGTGTTCCAGATATGGATCTTTTTATTTCTACTAAATCTTTGAGTACGAGGTAATTCCAGAGCTCTATTTCCACCCAGGTTTATGACTCATACTCAGTAAAATAAAGGCCCTATCCCTCTTCATTTGTTCAGTATTATCTATGCCACACTCCAGCTTCCCAAAATCCACAAATACAGTAAAGAATTTAGTTTAGGATCTCTGAGGGCCTTGACCAGGAAGGAAGGTACAGAAGACACTGGCTGTTGTATATGTGTGCTTCATCTTTTGGGCTCACTTCAACTCTCCTGTACACAACTTTCTGAAGACCATGCTTTATAAAATAAGCAAATAGAGAGCACATGGTTGGAGTTGTTCAGGCTGGCTGCAGGTAATCCAAGGGCATCCCCTGAGGGGCATCTGGCATGGTTCTACCACAAATGGTAAAACATCCCAGAGCAGGTACAAAATGATGGAATCTAGGGCAACCAACCAGCCAGTAACTTGTGGCGCTTGACACTAGAATTCCAAAAAACAAAACAGAACAGAACTAAGAATAAACTTGCATAACGCAACTATGCTTGCTTTGCGGCAAGCTTCACACAGTTCGAGGGGAACTATCCTCCCTTTTTTAGGCTGAATAATATTCCATTGTGTGCACACTTATGCACCACCTAAAGATGGAGATGTGCCAAGAAATGCATTTTCATGTGACTTTGTCTTTGTAGGATCATAGAGTATATTTACACAAAGCTAGATGGGAGACCATATGATTGTTGACAAGAAAATGCTTTCTTGTATCTTAACTGGAATATCTGCCTTAACTGTGCTTGCAGTTGGAGGCTTACTCTAAACCTGGGGTTTTAATTGTATTGTTTGCATACCAGCAGCATCAACTGGAAGCTTGTTAGAAACACAGATTCATAGGCCTATCCCAGACCTACTAAATCAGAAGCTTTATTGAAGGTACAGCCTAGCAATTTGTTTTAACAAGCCCTGCAGGTGATTCTGATGTCTAAGAACAATTGTCCTACACACTAATGATCCCTTCTAAGGCAGGAGTCCTCTGAGCCTAGATTACAATGGCATTAGCCTCCAGTTCCGCCATTTACTTGCATCGTATCTTTTCTGATTCCAGATAGAGAAATGTTGGCACCAAGGACAGTGCAGGGAAAAGAGACACAAACAGCATTGCCAGCTGGAGCTTTGGCTGCAAACCCCAAGGTCTCTTCCCATTGTCCCCATCTGAGAGGAGTCACAAGAAAGTGCAGGGACATCTAAAATCTCCTAGAGGCTGCAAGAAGCCTGACCCTTCTTGCTACTCTCATTGAAGGAAAAAGATTTTAAAATATTTACCTCCACTAGCTTATAACACTGCAGAGAACCCCGTCGTCCTGCCCAATAAAATGTCCGGGGGTATGATCAACACGAGGGCAGCATTTCCAGCCTTCGAGGGACTGGGAAGAGAACCAAGGCCATGACTCCTCTCCGAGCAGTGATTCTCTGGCTTTGGTTCACACAGGGAACCATGGGGTCATGTAAAACACAGGTATTCAGCCTGAGGTTCTGATGCAGATGGTGCAAGGCATAAAGCCCAGGAGTCAACACTTTAATAAGAATCCCTCCCATGCGATTTTGCAGCTGCTTCCATAAGAAATTTAAAAACCCACCACCTGGCACAAGAGATACAAGGCGTTTAGCCTACACAGGATATCTGTTTCCCAAACTTCTTTGGTGGAGATTTCAAAACCTTCTCTTAGTTAAAAACACAAACAGATAGCTTTGTAATGATAATGTCCCCATATGTTCACATGGCACTTTTAAAAGTTCCTTCACAGAGGTGCCATCTCGAAATAGGGAGGGCACAAAAGGACACTGCTTTGAGGGTGTTGCTTCCTTGATCCAAGCAGTTACTTAGAAGTTTAAGAATATGTGCATGTGGCCATATACAAAGTGCAGGGATTAAGGCCATGGATAAAATCTGGTACTAGGGAGTACAAGCTTCCAAGGGAAATACGAAGAAAGGATATCTGCTTTTCTTAGTAAGAATTTAACTGAGGTGATTTTTTTTGTGTGACTTCACTAGAGTCCCAGCTGCTTTCAAGGCTGCGGTCTAAAATATTGGATTATGTGCTTTTTCTGTACTTGAAAAAACTTGTTTGCGGTGCAACTCCCACAATATACTGCGAAATAAATACTAAGTTTATTCAATTGGAACAGAGACATAAAAGTCAATCAAGAATGCTCTTCGTTTAGGAGTGGAGGGAAACCCCCCAAAGGACGCATCATCATTTTGTAATAAGGGAGGATCGGGACACCTCTCAGGAACTCTCTACTGGACTCCAGCTCGCCCAGCTACTTCCGGTAGAGAAGAGCGCTGAAGCAGCCAAGGTGGCGGGTCTGATCTTCAAAACCGGAAAAGCCATTCTCTGGTCTCAGAGCATAACGTGGCCTCCAGCCTGCTGCCCTACAAACATGTGCCATTGATCAGGAAGGATTCCAGAAAAATCCAGGAGCTCTGACTCCTCCCATACAGAAAGCCAAAGCTCCTTTCATACTAGTACATGCAGCTGAGGCTCCATCATTGCTTTATTTACGATTAATTGGAATTCAAAGCATCTACTACTTTGAGAACATCATATTCTTTTGTGTGCAAATTTTCACAGTGCCACACATTCAGGAAACCCAAGTCAGAATCTCTCAAACATTAAGATGATAACACTATGCAGAAAAATAATCATGATTAATTCTGACATTTTTATCTGATTACTTCTGTTTCTTAGGCATATTACTTATTTGCAGTTTCCTTACAAACTTTTAAACAATGGTTACGTTGGCATATAATTTGACATTGCCATAACTTTATTTGGTCCTCCTTCATTTATTTTCTCACACAATTTAGTTATAGGTAAGAATGCACTAATTCTGACTTGCAAAGTTTATTCTAACTCAGATGATTGCTAGAGATGCATATAGTTTCACACTATGTGGAATGCAGAGTGAGCACCAGTAACATACAATGAAACATACAGCATCACATCTACGATGAATTTCTCCAAAGAGAACAAGACAAAACCAAGAACCTAAGGAAGTTTGGTTGACTCTCCTTTTCTTAGTTTTCACTTATTTTCTGTTCTGACTTTTCTTCTTCAAACAACATTAAGGAAGGAGAAAATGTAAAATTCTTTGTTTCAAGGAGAATTTTGTTAAAGTAAGCTTTAAGGACTGGAGCCAAAGGCCTCGTCCCATGGGTTTCCAGAGCAAAACAAAAATTGAAACACAAATCCTCAGGTAACAAGCTGCGACAGTCCCTGGGGCCCAGCTTTTCAGACCCAGCTGAGTTATATTCCACCACTACTGGGGCCTGTTAACACTTTTGGCCCAAGTTCAAGGCTCAGTCAGAGGGAGAGTACGGCTGTGCTCCAAGCACTACCTGCTCTGTAAGCAAAACTAAGTGAGTTTAAAGCACAAGCACCACTGAATGAGTTGGTGCTTGAACAGAAAGTCTCAGTTAATGTAGCTGTAACTGTTATTCTGCAGCTGGACCTTAGAAATTATCTGATGAGATCCAAATCCCTTGGTGTCCAGATAAGAAGATGATCAACTAAGGTAAAAAGACTTGTGCAAGGACACACAGCTGGTTAAGACATAGCATCATCAGCTGTTTAAAAATTGACTGCATTTTTTGACAGCAGTGACATTTCAACTACCTTCATACTTAAAAAGATGAAGCGACTAATGCCTGCAATAGTGTGCCTCACTCCCACCCAGTACCCTATTTCACACCTTCCTCTTTCTCCATGAGCTTCCTCTCCTCCTTTGGCTTTCCTCATTTCTCTAAACCATCCCTGACCTTCCTCCTTATACACACCCCTCAGGCTCTCCCCAATCCTGAGCCATGTGATAATACAGAGTCAGAAATAAGCAAAGGAATCAAAAATATCTACTGCTTATTATTGAACAGTACAGGTTTACATCTTGACAGGACATTTCAAGTGTCCTTACTAAAAGTACCGGTATCAAAGGTCCAGCTTTGCAATAAAGACGAGCCATAAAAAATCCATAACTACTAGATAAGACATTTTACGTTTTAACCTCTGACCGGGTCACTTTATATCAATGTGTCAGATATTTAATTTGCTACACCTTTCTGATTCTCTCAGACACCACGGCAGGATCCAGCTCTGAGTGAGCTCCAGCCAACCTTACCCAGCTGCAATACACTGACAGCATTGGGAGGTCCATCCTAAGGTCCTTTCTCCCTCTTTACTGCCTCCATGGCTTCCCTGTTGCTGTGGATGCAGGAGCCCCCAAAGAACCGTGCTTGATACCCAAGCCTGCACAACTCAGCAGTCAGAAAAGGGTGTTACTGTAAAATTATTCACCTGCCTCCCTCTACAACCTACAAGGAAGGTCCCACCCAACTCACAGGGAAGGCTCTTCGGGGCCTAGGTCTCCTGGACCAGGTGATCGGCCAGCTTGTTTGGACATCCTCCTATTGGTTCTATCTCCTTTCTGTTTTTCCACCTTCTATCCACCTTGTTATTCCACCTTCTGTTCTCTGGATTTGCACTTTCTAATTAAGTAACAGCACTTCAGCCTGCTTTCTAGGTGGCTAGAATACAGGCTGTGAGTATGCTTTGACATATAAACTTTACATTCCAGTCAAATCTCAGAATGACATTGTCCAATATTTTACAACATAAGATTTAGCATTTAGCAATTATGTAACTACATCTAATTCACACAAAAGTTTTTAATGCCAAATTAGCCAAGAATTTGGGTGTTAATAATTTTCCCAGACTCAGCCTTAAAAGGTGTTCTATTTTGTATTTAAGCTTCACTTGCTTTTGTGTGTGTGTGAATTAGCATAGGGAAAGAGGAAACAATGCATTAAAATACCTTATAAACATATTCTCTGTGTTTTTCCGTATAACTAAAAGTGTTGAGTTCATTTGTGACAAAATCAAGATATTGATAAGTGTTAAATTTAAAAAATAAGTAGCTGTTTGGCCAAATAGCTTTGAGGGCATTTTGAATTAAACGATGTTTTCTTTGGTACAACTTCTCACAGCCTTTGATATGTACAACTACAGGATTATTTACTAGCATGTGTCAATACATCAATGTACTACTTGCTGGGAATCCAATGGTGGGCAAAACTACAAGTAATCCTTGCAGTGAAGTAGCATTCAGCCCAATAAAGGGAGACCAACATCCAGCTGATAATGATGTAAATGAATGTAAACCTGCAAATGTGAGAAATGCAGGAGGGTTTGGAATTAAATTCCAAGGAGAGTTGTGGAAAGCAAAGGAGGCGAAGGTACACATTATTTACAAACTTAATTTGATCACTAACCATTTTTCAGGGAAACATGTTTTGAGAGGAATGTGTAAAATGGCGGATTAAAAATGAGTTAAGTTTATAGCTGAGAATCAAACCACGTTCAAAGGGTTGTCTTTGAGGAAGACTCTTAACCTTTCCATCTCCTCATCTGAAAATGAGAACTTTAAACTCACTGACATTCAGTGAGTTTTCCAGCTATATATTTTATGATTGAATAAGTCTAACTAAAATATTAAAAATTTTGAGTGTATTGCTTGTGATTTTTCCAGGACCCACCGCTGCCCCCTCTCTCTTTGCCGCTAATATAATTGCTAATTACCCCTTCCATTTGAGTGCTACGATGGGAAATGAAAGCCATAAAATCTACATTAGGCAATTTTGCTACTTATTGCCGGGAGGAAGATTAAAGCTATTGTACTCCTTAGGCTATGACATAATCCAACAAAAGGCATCTTCTTAGCTCAACAAATAATGTTCAAACACACACACACACACACACACACACACACACAAACCATTTGGGATGGACAATGAGTCCATTAGTCTACACTTTCTTTAGTAAGCACTATATGGAAAATTATCATGTTGAATTTTATATAGAAAATTTTATATAATGTGCTTGGAGTTCAAATAACCTCAAAATATTACAGTGATTTTTAAAATATAAATTAAAATTAGCAAAAAATTTTATTTTAAATGTCATTTCCCAGCTAATCTCTATGAAAAAGCCACACTTTTGTTTCCCAGTCATTTCCTCCTTAAAAAAAGTTTCAGTATGCGCTGTGTCTGTCTAATCTGTCTTGAGTAACATGTATTTAATAAGACGTTTCCTTATGTGTAGCACTTGGAAAGCTCTTGCCACAATTTGCTGTTTTAGTTCACACACATCCGGTGCTCTTTTGACCTGACAATTACATATCATTCCTTCCTTAATTTCTTGAGGAAAAATAATAATGGGACAAATTGAGACTATGTTCAAATTAGCTTTTAAGTTTCTCCAGTCAGGTTGAACTATGCAAGAACTTCTATAAGCATTTCCTTTTTAGAGCTACATAAAACTTTCTTACTCATTTTTCATTGTCAAGAAATGTCCTTTTAAATGTGCCAAAGTCAAGCTTAATAGTAGCAGTCTAACACTAGTTCGATAAGCCACTCTGCAAATTGGGGCTGGATATATATCTTCCTGACTATCACGGGTCAGAAGACCTATCATTTAGCTCAGGCTCTACCACAGACCGACATCTGGAACTTTGGGCAGCCCCTCTGATCACTCTTAGCTTCTGTAGTATTTTGTACATGGAGATACAATTGTCTGGTCTGCATACAGCATAAAATTGCTTTAAGAATCAAATGAAAAAATATATGTGGACACATTTCAAAATATAAGTGAAATCATAAATACAAGATATTGTCAATTTTTATTTCTAAAAATTTATTTTATGAAACTTGCGGAAGAAGAGGGGCCGCACACTAAACCTGACAAGCTCACGGGAGGCCTGCCTGGGTAGCCTTACAAACTCAGAGACCTAAAGTAGGCTCATAGGAGGGACTGAAATGAAAACCTATTAACTAAAAGCAGTTCATGGCAGGTAGTCATGCCCTAGGTAGGTATTTTTCCCTAAAAGTGTCATTCTGTACCTTAACTGAGCCTGTCTGTTGTCTTTCTGCATCTGTGATAGCACACCTTTGAACTGTCAAACTTCACTTTTCTGGACCCCTCAAAGCACAGGCACCTCATGGGGGGAGATCAATAATCCCCTCATTGTTATTGTTATCATGTTAATTGTTAACCATCCTATACCCACCTGTGCAAAAGTACATCTATCATTTTACCTATTAATGGTAGGTAATACCATTACCTTAATCTCTCCCACCTCCTTAATCTATCACCAACAGATTTCACATAACCCCCTTATGCCTCCTCCTTTGATTGTAATGTATAAAATAAGGTGCTAAACTGCCATTCTCCAGGGCACTTCTCAATTCCTTAAGATTTTGCTTCCTGGCAATTGTCATCAGTTTGGCTCAAATAAACTCATCATAAATTCTCTACATGGTTTGAATGTTCCTTACATTGACAAACTCAATGTGTAGAAATTAATGGGACCTTATTAAATACTACGGAAGGTACAAAACTTGTATAGTGCAGAGTTTCTCAATTATAAAAGATGACCTTAAAAACACTTACACTAATTAAGAATATACAATAATATCATGTACTATAAGCATTAAGTATAATAGCTACTTAAAAAAGAAAATAATCAGCATAAACTGGCATAATCAGAGAGAGCTTCATTGATTTATGCTAGACAATGAGAAATCAACAGTATTTGAGTAATTGGAGAGAACGTAAATAAGTGTAAAGCAAAGGAGTGAGACAGAAAATATTCATCCAGTAGGGGCAAGGGCAGGCACAGGAAGCAGAAGTGTCAGAATGAACGAACCACGTCAGACGGCATAGTCAGAGCCTGTAAGAAACCCCAAACTCTTCCATTCTTGTCTATTGCACAAATTGCAATCCCTACATTCTTCTACCCAAAAGTAGTATGTGGAAGAATTCAAGGGCAACAAATCATGAACACTTTTTTCTCAAACCCCTAACACCACCTGTCTCTCATTGCTCTTCTTCCACCAAAAGCAGCATGGACTATTTTTGGCAGCCTGTTAACACGCAAGCTGTTACCACACTAATTAATGTGTTTATGGCTAGGAAAGCAATGATAAAAATGACAATCTGATGCTTCAGATTTAATCTCTGACAGCCACTTTCCCAAATCCAACATCTAGAATTTAAAAATCAAGAGGAAAATCTGTTTGTGTTTTCAAATGAAGGACAACATGGTGTCTTTGTGCCTTAACTGAATCGTATAGCACTAATATGATCGACCAGAGTAACTCACATAAGAGTAAGTGAAGCAAGGATCTAGGGAGAAGAGAACATCACTGTGATGTTTGGGATTATCATATAACCGGGGCAATCACGGAGTCACGTTTTGTCCGTAAAATGTGTCATGGTATGTCAAAAACCAAAGAAGATATGCCTATGGCATGCTGAAGTCCTTTTATAATGTGCTCTTGAACACACTCTTCTCCAACGTAGGGGAGCTCAAACATGCTTCCAAACCAAGGGAGCTCACTGAGTCCTATGAGGTATTCTCATCACTGCAAAGCGAGTCACAGAGTAAATTTGTGATGATCTTCAATCCCGTTTGTATTACTTCTCTATTTTTCTTCTGGTTTCAAGCTAAGCTGCGTTACTTCTTATTAAGCAAAAACATCATCTTAATCTAATTTCGCTTTTGAATTCCCTTCATCCCAGAGCCCACTGATATATTCATTTAACAAAATATTAGGTACTGCCCATGATGTTATAGGTGACTTCTGGGAAATGATCCAAAGACATATCCTAGCTTGTCTTGAAAATTATTTATCAGGGTCACTGTGCAATTCCAATATTATTTCATTTCTCACTATATCAAGGCACATTGTTTTATTGTCTGCCACCTCTTCAATGTCTAAAAACACTAAAGTTTGTTGAAAGGGTCTATTTCACCCACAGTACAGTCAGGAATACCACCAAGTCCTTCTTCATAGGCCTCAAGTCATTTCAAGTTTTGGCATAAAATGGGTAGGAATGGGAAGGTGCAGAAACTTGTAGATGCTTCCCACCATGTTGCCTTTCTGATTCACGCCTTGTTGGCACAACTGAACAGGGATAGGTGAGGACTGGTACCATGACTTCCAGTGACCACTAACAACTATCCTGACTCTTATCAGGCATCAGCACTAGCTCCCTCATTGGAGGCAAACAGGAGACTTTAATCAATAAGTTGAATAGTTCCTCACTACAAAGAGATTTTGCCTTTGAATGTAATAGAGACAGATTTCCATGCTATAATACTAAAATATTAAATCTTCACTAACTCCAGTTTACTCTTATAATAAATAATAGCCCCATGCAAGAATACTGTTATAAGAAGGAAATTATTCTATATTTCTAAGGTATTGCCTGAGCTGAAAAAAAAAATGGTTGAATCTTAGTCAGCCATGAGCACTATAGCAATTTCAATCCTTCATGTCTTTGCATATTCTGCTTTATTTGCCTGGAAATACTACTTCTCTCTGCTTGAAGAACTCAGGTTAAATGTTACCTTCCTGGTGAAGTTTCTGATTACCCACTTGGAGGTAGAGAAAAATACTACCCCTTCTGTTCTTTCACTATATATCCTTAATGAACACACTGAAATACTGATTGAAATTGAAATACTGATTATTTGTTTTGATGTTCAACTCAAATCAATTCTAAACTCCTTTGGAACAAAGACACCTTTATAGTTCTTTCCTTAGTTTCAAGCTAATAGCAGAGACTCAGTACTTGTTTGTGAAATAACCATTGTCGTTGTAAGTGGACATTAAATGGACAAGGGATAAGGACCTAGAACCATTTGTCCATTTCCCAAAGATATTCCAGCTGTGAAAAGGTAAGAGTAACCATAACTATTTATATCATTCATGTTGGTAGTATCAGTTCTGGATAAAATAGATGTCAAGGGCAGCTTTAAAGTGGAAAGGTATCCATTCATTCAGAGAGGCATTCAATAAACATTTACTGATTAATCACTATATGCCATGAAAGGCAAGACAAATGACACAGTGCCTACTCTGAAGGAGACAAGAAAACAAATCTTTACAATGCAGGGTATTAAGTGTTGAGCATTGGGATAAGAAAGGCACCTAATCCACAACAGGTGAATCAGGGAAGGATTCTCCAAAGGGGTTATGCCCAATGCCCTTGAAAGAACAATGGGACATAAATGTGAAGAGCTATAGAAAGGTTTCTAAGTAAATGGAAAAGCCTTGTGAATGTTCAATGTTGGGAAAGTTCCTATTGGGCAATATTTCCCAAATCAGAGTCTTCAATATCCAGTCAAACTCAGTGTACCTGGGAAATTTTTTTAAACATTTAGGACAAATATATTAATTCTATTTATTAATATTTTTAAAATTTTATTATGCTAAAATTAACAAGGCGTACCATACCTATTTTACATAGATATTTAAAAATAATATTTTAAACATTTCTTTTTTAAGTCTAGAAAAAAGATAAATAATCAACTGATTTTAATATATCAGCATGGCTTTTGGAGAAAAATGTAATTTGGTAAGTGGACAATATATTGTAATTTTTGAGTACTTTATATTGACTAGATATGGCTATAGTTCAATGGAATGTTGTCCTCATGGATGACTGATTGATGTAGAATAAAATTAAAGTGTCCATAAGAATCCTCAGTACTAATTTTCTGTACTGAATTCAATCCAAATTCAAATATGTTTTAAAAAACGCAACATTTATGCTAACTCTAATTCCAATCTTTGTCTTTGAATTCCTAAGTCAGCATCACCTCCCTCTTGTGTAAATCTGTCATTTTTCTAAGCTCATGTTAAAGGAGACTTAGTTGCTCCTCCAAGAAATGCACAGGACACAGGAATAGTCTTATTTCCAAAACAATACCCAAAGAGCAGAATATAAAATTTCCAACTCATATTATAATTGTTTAAAAGGCAGAAAAGAGGCATAAATCAATTCTAGTGGTAGAATAAACACTGTATATACAAGAACAGACTCATTCATAATCTGTGCTAAGATTTTCCACTTTCAAAATCATATTTAAAAATTTTTAATGGCTCATTAAGAAGAGCAAAGTAAATTGTGTGCACTCATTCATATCAAGTGAATTCCAACATTTTAAGCACCTCCTAGGGCAAAACTCTGCACTAGGTCCCAAGTAGTACGCAGGGATGACCCAAGCACAGTGCCCATCCCCATGGGGCCCTTCAGTGTGTAAGAGCTGACAGAGAGCTCCCTCTGCAAGAAAGTCTTCATTGTAAATGTAAAATGCTTGTCCACTGAATAAGCACTCCCCCACCCTAGGTCAACTTGTAATTATGTTAAAGCCTTTCAGAAAAACAGAAAGTAACTGTAGTGAGCTAGGATTAAGATATGCTGGCCAGTTGCTTCTGAAGTTCACTAAACTGTCCTTTGGGAATTTTCTTGACAGCCCACCCTTCAAAAAAAAAAAAAAAAGAGTTAACTGGTCTATTAATACAGAAGGGTTGGAAATAAAAGGGAAATTAGTTTCTTTGTCAGCAATATGAGGAAGTAATGAAGGAGGGGTACAGGGAAGTATAAAAAAGGGAGAATTTTTAAAATTTAAAGATGCTGACTAAAAGCTCTAGATTGAGAAATATATGAAAAATATTTTCCATGAAAAATATTGTAAATGTCTAGGTCTCAAGGTATTTTCAAAATATAAATTCTCACCACACATCTGAGATCAATGGGCATCATTTCTGCTATTGCTGAAGAAAGGTACCAAGTTGCCTAGGGCAATGCGGTTTGTCATGGTGTGAATCAGAGCTAAAATAGGTTTCTTGGCTCTCTGGATTTCTGATGCCCAATTCAGCAGACTTCAACTTTCCAGTGGATACTTTGCAGGTTAAGCAGTTCTCAAATAAGCCTGTGTCAACTGTTTAAACACCCTGTCAAATCTTCAAGTATTATATGTGTCAAGTGCCCATGGACCTAGTATGTCCTCAAGGACTAGCACCTACCTTGCTGTATCGTTTGAATTGAAATGATAGTAAGAATCCAAGAGGCCACCATTTCTATAGTTACTGCATATTAAAGTACTAATGTTAATATTTTATTGAAGGAAGACCTAACTGTATAAAGGTTGAGGAAGCCCAAATTATTCCTTAGATAGAAAATCAGATTCTCAATGCTGATAAAATGAAATAATGTTTATATAATCCCAACACAAATTTGCTTAAAAAAGTAAAAGAAAAAAATGAAGTCATTGAAAGGGAATAGGCATGCTCACATGTGTACTTACATTGGAACAGAATTTTTCTACACATACCATTTAATCAGTTTGACATCTGTGAAATTCACTGGTTGTTTGACATTGAATACATTCTGTATACATTAAGTGCCTTATATTTAGCCCTTCTTTTGGTGTTAAGAAATTCATCCTTAAAAACAGGTTTCTGATTGGTATGACTAAAAAATTTGGAAGTTAATAGAAAATTGAACACAGGATAGTAATGTAAGAAATGCAGAGGGATGGGAGAAAGAAAGTAAAACAATGAAAAAGATGAAGTTAATGAGTTTACAAAAAAAAAAAAAGTACCATTCACTCAACAACTATTTATTGAGGAATTACTACATCTAGGCACTGGATGAAATAGCATAGAGCTGAAATTCTAGTGAGCAGAAAAAGGAAATAGATTGACATCAAATGCATAGCATGCTAGGCAGGGATAAAAGTTACAGCTATATTGACATTTTAAATAGAACTGTGACATTTTAAATAAAACTGGCTTAACATTTAAAATAGTATTATATTAATATTAAAAATAGTTTGGGAGGCTGTTTGACATAGGAATGTTCACACATGCTCATATATATAGACAATGATACAATAGACAATAACAATAGACAATAACAATGATATATTGTTTACAATAGAAAAAATTTCCATGAGATGTTTTTTCAAGCATCATGCCCTTTCCTCTCAAGAAACAACCTAGTGGGCTAAGTATTAAACAGGTTAAAAACGGAAATGACCTAATACAATGTTTCATTTATAATGAAACTGCTACCAGTATAACCCACTGACTTGATAGGGAGACCTCTCTCTGTGTAACCTGTGAAGTAGTAACTGTGGCCTTCTCCTGTCATCTGCAAAACCCCGTTCTCGAAGCCTTATTGCTTTGGGTCCTAACGGCAGTGTTAAGAAGGGTCTACTTGGATAGGATCAGGCTCCTGGATTAGTTTGATAGTTTTACATTCACTCCATAGAGTCCTTGAGCTCTGTGACAACTGATTATAGGGAAAACAGGTAAAGATAAGGAAATGACACCACCAGGGGACCTCACCAGAGGAAGATGACATACAGCTCGGTGGACTGTTAAATCACTTTTCTTTATTTGTTTCAATGACATATATGCGGTCTTAGCCTGCATGCTTTATATGACCAAAATGTATCTAAGGCTCATTCATGGTTATTCTATTTATTTATTTATTTTTAAAATCCCCAACTTTGCTTAAAACTCTCTTGAAGCAAATAATGTGCATAGTGGAGCCTTGCACAATCATATCCTTTCACACTTTAAAAAAAACTTCCTTTAAATTTGCATAGCATTTTGAACACCCAATATTTGAACTGGCAAATAGCACTGTCACACATTCATTTATTCATTTGTTCATCCAATCATTCATTTAGTCATGTAACAGTAATAATCAGACTCTATAATGATAATATCAAGGCACTGTGCTAATATATAAAGATAAAAAGACCCATTAGCTCTAAATCTTAAAGGAAAACAGGCAAGTTTTTAGAAAATTATAATATAGTTAAGTGAAATTATACAACTGTGCCTAGAGTCGTATACTATTATGCATAGAGTGAGAACAGGTTGGCACCTTGGTATAGGATATTGGGTAAAAGTTTCTAGAGGAGATTACACTTCTCTTGGGTCTTGAAGATTAAGTTACATGTAAACAGTAAGGAGGAGTTTCCCATCAAGATGGCAGAGTAAGTAAACTCTGAGATTACCTCCACCAATGGTCACACCAAAATAATAACTAAATTATAGAACAACAATTACTGAGAAATACCTGAAGAATAGCTAAACAGAATTCCATACCTAAGCATATACAGAAACCATGGTAAGACTAGCAGGAGAGGCGGAGACACAGACTGGGCAGGTCTCACCCCCACGGTGTGGTGATTAAAGAATGGGGGGAATACCTCAGCTGTGGAGGCCCCCCTCAGCAGCCAGGGGTCCCAGCGCCACACTGCACTCCCCAGGGCACCAGTGCTGAGGAAAGGAGTCCCCGTAACATATGGCTACAAAACCCAGCAGGGAATGCATCCAGAGAGACAAAAGACTTCTAGAAACCGAGATGCTTCTCCGAAAGGGTTCACACACAGACTCGCTTGCTCAAAAACTCACTTGCTCTAAGCCTCGGTGCAGAGGTAGCAGCTCAAAAAGTTCCAAGGACAAACAGAGAGGAAACAAATTGACTAACTTCAGGGTGAGGGTTAGAGACCAGAAAAGGTGACTCACTCTGGGGCTGCAAGTGCTATCAGACGCCACGGTTCCTTTGTTGAACTCTCCCTCCACCTAGCCAGGCCAGCAAAGCTGGGCACCAAACGTGTGCTCTCTGGTAACTGCTAACACAGTTCACCTGCGCTAGTGATTCCATCATTCCGTCCCACCAAACACATTTGCGGCATCTAAGCCTCTTTCGGAGGCTCTTACATTGAAGCAGCTTGCCTCAGCTCGTGCTGCAGACACACTCAAATGGAAAAAAAAAAAAACCTGTAAGAGGGATGGCTGCCCTTAGCTTGTGCTACAGAATCTCACAAATGTCCATAAACCCTACACAAGCAGCACTGACCTTAGTGTGAACTGTAGCTCCTACCAAGTGACTCTAAGCCCAGAACAAGCAGAAACCAGTCTCAACTTGCTTTGTAACTCCCAGCAGGTGGTTCCAAGTTCGGCATAAGCAACAGCCAGTCTTGGCCTGTGATGCAGCTCCAACTAAGCAATGGCTTGCTCAGCACAAGTGGATGCTGACCTCAGCTTGCATCACAGTGCCCACCAAAGGGTCCTGAACCTGGCACAAGTAGCAGTCAGCCTCAGTTCACAGTGTAGCCTCTCTCAAGTGCCTCCAAACCCAGCACAAGCTGCAATCAGCTGCGGATCACCGTGTAGTTCCTACCAACACAGCCCAAGTCTGGCAAAAGTGGCAACTGACCGTGGCCTGCACCAGTGACCCTCCCAAGAGGCTTCAGTCCCAAAACAACTGATAGCCAGCCTCAGACAAACCGGAAACCCACCTAACTAGTACCACCATTGATGCACCTGAGCCTTGCTAAAGTGACTACTGCTTCAAGCTCCACCTGCCTCCACACAATAGCTCATCTGCTGTACTTATGGCCAGCCCTCACAGCCAGTCAACGTGATAGATAAACCCACCCACTGACATGCCAGCAAAAATTGAGGCCCAACTACAACAGGGAGGTAAACACAACATAAATAGGGGACATTCCTGTAGCACCTGATTCAGATGATCAAGGAGACAGTGCCACTTAGCCCTATAGGACATTTTCTATTATAAGGTCACTCTGTCAAGACTGAGAGACATAGAAGATCTAACTAATATGTAGAAATAAACACAGGGAGTCAGCCAAAATGAGAATTCAGAGTATGTCCCAAATGAAAGAAAAAACTATGGAGAAACAACTAAACAAATTGGAGACAAGCAATCTACCAGATGAAAAGTTAAAAACACTGGTTATAAGGAGGCTCAGTGAACTTGGGAATAGAAAACATGAATTCAGTGAGAACTTACACAAAGAGATAGAAAACATGAAAAAATTAGATAGAAAACATAAAAGAACTAAATCAGAACTGAAATATACAATAACTTATTTGAAGAATACACTAGAGAGAATCAATATCAGATTAGATGAAGCAGATGATCAAATCAGTGACCTCTAATAAAAGGTAAAGGAAAACACCTCAGTATAACAGTAAAAGAAAAAAGAATTTTGAAAAATGATGACCATTTAAGGGACCTCTGTGGCAACATCAGGCATGTCAACATCTACATCATAGAGGTCCCAGTAAGAGAAGAGGAAAAAAAGGTTTTGAAAATCTATATATAAAAAAAAAACAATGACTATAAACTTCCCTGAGCTGGTGAAAAAAACAGGCATATAAGTCCAGGAAATTCAGAGGAGTCCAAAACCAGAGAAGCCAAAGAGGACCACACCAACACATCATAATTAAAATGCCAAAAGTTAAAGACAAAGAAGGAATCATAAAAGTAGCCAGAGAAAGCATTTAGTTACATACAAAAGACTGCCTAGACTGTTGACTGATTTTTCAACAAAAACTTTCAGGCCAGAGAGAATGGCTCAAAATATTTAAGGTAAACAAAGGTAAAAACCTACAACCAAGATGATTCTATCCAGCAAGTCTTCATTTGGAATCAAAGGACAGATAAAGAGCTTCCCAGACAAGAAAAAGCTAATTGAGTTCCTCACCACCAAACCAGTATTACAAGAAATGTTAAAGAGATTTCTTTAAGCAGAAAAGAAAAATTCAAAAATATAAATAAGAAAATGTAGAAAACAAAACTCTTACTGACAAAGGCAAACAGAAAATCAGTGGAGCAACCAACTGAAAAGCTAGTACAAAGGTTAAAGGACAAAAGGAAAAATATCATGTGTAACTACAACAATAAATTAAGGGATAGAAAACATACACAAAAGAGGTAAAATATAATAACAAAACATATATATGGAGATGAGTAAAAATTATATATTTTAGAGTGTTAGAACTTAAGTAACCATCAACTAAAATAGAGTGATTATATATATAGAAAGTTTAGAAATATATATACACGTATCTATATCTATCTATCTATATATATATATATATAGAGAGAGAGAGAGAGCATGCTCTTGTTATATTGGAAGCACATGGTAATCACAAACCAAACATCTATAGGATATATACAAGAAATAAAGAAAAAAGGACCCAAATATAACAGTGTAGAAAGTCATCAATATACAACAGAAGAGAACAAGAGAACAAAAAAAGTACAGAAAAAACTACAAGAACAATCAGAAAAGAATTAATAAAATTACAATAATTACATATCTATCAATAATTAATTTAAATGTAAATGAACTAAATGCTCCAACCAAAGGATATAGGGTATTTGAATGAATTAAAAAATAAGACCCATACATATGCTGCCTAAAAGAGACCCATTTCAGATTGAAAGAGAGACACAGGCTTAAAGTTTAAAAAAAAAAAGATATTTCATGCAAATAGAAAGTTTAGAAAGCTGAGGTAGCAATACATGAGTTGGTAAAACATAGGTTTACAGTTGTAATACAAATAAATAATAGTTAATTAATAAATAACAATACAAGATTAAACTGTATATTGCCTACTCATAACTATAAACCTAGTTTTGCCCAATCTGTATATCAGATAAAATAGACTTTAAAACAAAGGCTGTAACAAGCAATTTAAAAAGGAATTTTGTAATGATAAAGTAATCAATCCAACAAGAGGATATAACTCTTGTAAATATCTATGACCTAACATAGGAGCACCTAATTGCATACAGCAAATATTGACAGGCATAAAAGGAAAGATAAAAAGTAATACAATAATAAAAATTGACTTTAACACTATCCATTGACTTCAATGGATAGATCAACCAGACATAAAATCAACAAGGAAACAATAGCCTTACACAACACATTAGAATAGATAGACTTAATAGACATTATTAGAACATTTTACCTAAGAGCAGCAAAATATATATCTTTCAAGGTACAGATGGGACATAAAACATATCTTTCAAAATATAGATTAGACATTTCCATTATACACCACATGTTCAGCTACAAAACAGATCTCAACAAATTTAAGAAAACTAAAATCATATTAAATATCTCATCTGATAACAATTGTACAAAATAAGAAATTAATTACAAAAAGAAAACTGAAAAAACACACAAACACATGGAGGCTAAATAACATACTACTAAACACTGAAAGGGTAAATAATGAGATCAAGGAGGAAATGAAAAGATACCATGAGACAAATGAAAGTGTAAACAAAATAAACTAAATCTATGCAACACATCTAAAGGAGTTCTAAGAGGAAAATTCATAGCGATATAGGCCTACCTCAAAAAAAAAAAAACAAGAAAAAATCTCAAATAATCAATATAACCTTCTCTTTAAAGGCACTAGAAAAATAACATACAGAGTTCAAAGTGAGTAGAAAGAAGGAAATAATAAAAATGACAGCAGAAATTGCCCTGATGATTATGGCACAGTTGACTGGAGCATCATTCTATCACTGACAGGTTGTGGTTTTGATTCCTGGTCAGGGCACATACGTAGTTTGCAGGTTCAGTCCCTGGCCTGGGTGTGTATGAACCCCAGTCTGGGTGTATACTAGAGGCAACTAATCAATGTTTCTCTCTCTCCCTTCCTCTTTTCTTCCCTCTCTAATAGCAATGGAAAAAGTGTCCTCAGGTGAGGATAAAAGAATTGAGAGCAGAAATAAGTGACATAGAGACTAAAAAAACAAAAGATAAAAATAAAAACAAGATCTGGTTCTTTGAGAAGATAAACAAAAGTGGTAAACCTTTAGCCACACTCAATTATGGGAAAAATAAGGAGAGGGCCAATATAAAATCAGAAATGAAGAAGAAGTGACAACCAACAAAACAGAAATACAAGAAATTAAAGGAAAATGATATAAACAGCCATATGCCAAAAAATTAGAGAATGTGGAAAATAGGAGAAATTCCTAGAAATATACAATCTTCCTAAACTGAATCAGGAAGAAACAAAATCTGAACAGATGAATAATTACTAATAAAATCAAATCAGTGATCAAAAAACTCCCAACAAACAAAAGTCCTGGATCAGGTGGCTTCATAAATAAATTTACCCCCATATTCAAAGAAGAATTAATACCCAATTCTTCTTAAACTATTCCAAAAAATTGAAGAGGAGGGAAGATTACTCAACTCATTTTATAAGGCCAGAATTACTCTGATACCAAAAATAGAGCATTACAAAAAAGAAAATTATAGGTCAATTTTTATCATAAATATAGATGCAAAAATCCTCATAACATTATCAAACAGAACTCAGCAATACATTAAAGAGCTCTCATACCACAATCAAGTAGGATTTACTCTTAGAATGTGAAGTTGGTTCAATTATCTGGAAATCAATTAACATGATATATAACATAAAATGAAGTATAAAAATTACATAAGCATATAAATAGATACAGCAAAAGCAATGACAAAATCTAACATATACTTATTACAAAAGCTCTCAGGAAAGTGGGGATACAGGGAACGTACCTCAACACAATAAAGGCCATATATGACAAACCCATAGCTAACAGCATACTTAAGATCAGGAACAAAACAAGGATGTCCACTTTAACCACTTTTATTCAACATAGTTTTAGAAGTCCTAGCCACAACAATCAGACAAGAAAAAGAAATAAAAGGCATCCAAATGGATAAGGATGAGTAAAACTGTTATTATTTGCTGATTACATGTTACTATATAGAGAGAACCTTAAAAGATTCCACCAAAAATCTACTAGAATTGATAAATGAATTCAGTAAGGTATCAGGATATAAAATTAATATTTGGAAATTGGTTGCATTTTCATACACAATTAATGAGCTGTCAGAAAGAGAAATTAAGAAAACAATCCCATTTATAATTGCATCAAAAAAGATTTAGGAATAAATTTAACCAAGAAGTTAAAAGACCTGAACTCAGAAAACTATAAGACATTGAAGAAAGAAATTGAAGAAGATACAAATAAATGGAAAAATATACAGTGCAAATGAATAGGAAAAAATAACATCATTAAAGTGTACATACTACCCAAAGCAATATACAGATTTAATGAAATCCATTTAAAAATACTAATGGCCTTTGCACAGAACTAAAACAAATAACCCTGAAGTCTATATGGAACCATAGAATACCCTTAATAGTCAAAGTAATCTTGAGAAAGAGGAACAAAGGTGGAGGTATCACACTACCTGATATCAAGATATACTACAAAGGCTGTAGTAATTCAAACAGCATGGTACTGGCATAAAAACAGACACATAGATCAGTGGAGCAGTACAGAGAACCTAGAAATACACCCACACCTAGATGGTCAATTAATCTATGACAAATAAGGCAAGAATATACAACGGAGTAAAGAGAGTCTCTTCAATAAATGATGTTGAATAAACGGGACAGATATGTGCAAAAAAGTTAATTCAGATGACTTCCTTACACCATATAAAAAATTCAAAATAAATAAGAGACTTAAATGTAAGATCTGAAATCTTAAAACTTTTTGAAGAAAACACAGGCAATAAACTCTGTGATATAGGTCAGAAAATTTTTTTTGAATATGTCTCCTAGAGCAAAGAAAACAAAAGCACAAATTAACAGATTTTTTTCTTTATTAGATCAACAAGCTTTGCACTGCAAAGGAAATCATCAACAAACAAAAAGGCAACCTACTGAATGGGAGAAGATATTTAAAATGATACATTCAATAAGGAATTAATATCCAAAATATATAAAGAGCTCATACAGACCAACATAAAAATAAGCTTTGATTCAAAACAAACAAAACAGAAACAAACTCACAGATACAGAAGACAAATTGTTGGCCACCGAATGGGAGAAAGTTTGGAACAATGGGTGAAAAAGGTGATGGGATTTAGAATTTCAAATTGCCAGTTATAAAAATAATCATGAGGATGTAAAGTACAGTGTAGGAAATATAGTTAATAATGTTGAAATAATTATGTGTGATGTGAGATGCATACTATACTTACTGGGGTGACAGCTTCTTAAGTTATATAAATGTCTAATTATTATGTTGTACACCTGAAACGAATATAATATTGCATGTCAACTGTAATTGAAAAATAAATTTAAAAAAAGCTCTGAACCAAGAAAAGCTTGAATAAATTTGAAGCTTTGAACCAAACAATGACTTTCTGCATTCAAATATAATTTGCTTTTTAATTTCATAAGGCTTTTTCCAAAGTTAAATCATCACAAACTTATGGGTATTAAATTTCAAATTAAGCATGACAAAAAGAATTCTTATTTTGACTTTAGAGGAAGAAGCAAAATTAAAATGAAGTTCTAATGCTTTTTTATGCCCCATGTGACATTTATTTTAGCATGCTTTACTTTAAAGTTTAGAAAAGAAATACATATTAATTACAGAAAATGTAAAATATTTATAAAATATAAACAAAAATAAATTAAAATTAAAGGTGAATTTTTCCTTGTTTCCGCCACTTAAAACAGCTATTGTTAACATTTTAATGTACTGCTTAAGTGAAGCAAGCTGAGGTAATTATTCTTTGATCTTAAAAAATAACAGTTGTACTACTTAAGAAAAAACAAACCAAAAAAACCAAAACAAAACAACAACAACAACAAAAAAACCAGCAAGGAGGCAAGGAGATGAAGAAAATCCGAAGCAGCCTTTCTAGTTCTCAAGAAATTAACGATGTTTGCAGGAACTCAGGCCCTGGGCCCAGGTTAATCATACAGTTATTTCTGAGTCGTATATTCTGCCTTTCTGCTTCCATGTTTACAGTCACAAGTTAATGGGTTTATCTATGTGGGGTCAGAAGCACAGAAAATGGCTATTGGGGTATAGTGAGTACAGAGATCAAAGATGAGTTTTCCAGAAAAGGGCTGGGTTATCGGCTTCCAGTCAGGGAGCTGAGCCAGCAACTGTCACTGATAATACCAACATTTAGACATTCCCACTGTGCAGCTTGACAGTGCAGGTCTTGTGGGTCACCTTCCAACCAGCACTCCTCTGTGAGCTAAAGTGAGGTAAAAACGCTCAATTTGTCAGACCAGCTTCTGGCTCCTCAAAGCCACCTGAGACCTCAGAGTGTACCATTACATCTATGTAGGATGAAAAACCCATGAACTTCCTCTCTATTTGAATGAAGGCCACCCTCCCACCCTTAGTCTACCTATATGTGAAGTCTAGGGTATTAGTGTGCGTGCAAGGTGGGATGGGTACTCACTCTGTTGAGGAGCAAAGTGATTCTTTGAGGTGGAGGCTATGTTTCCAAGTTCTGTACCTGTGGACAAAGCAGATTACTATGGTCTAAGCCCAACTCTCAGGGGTGGGGGTACATAGAGTGGGCTCGGGCAGTATTCTCCGGCACACAAAGTTCCTGTGCAATCCACTGGGAGGCTGGGTTCTCAGCACTTTGCAGCCCACTACTAGAGTACTTCTAAATGCCTTGTACGCCACACACTCCTGCAGAGCAAAACAGCCGCCTTAGGATTGCTGAGTCCTGCAGACACTCTTACGCTATTTCTATGTGCCTTATTGTAAGGGGCACCTGCAGAGTTTCTCTGGTAACACAGGAAGTACGCCACTAGCCAAGTCCCCTTCCTCCAGGGTAGTGTGGGAGGGGGAAGGAGAGAGAAATTTTTTTTTTATTTTTTAGCTTTTCATACAGTATGTATAGGCAGTTCCATTCAAATAGAAAAGGAAAGCACAGGTACTTGCTGCTGCTATCGTTAGCCATGCTGCCTCCCTTCTAATTTCCATTAGAGAAAGGGGGAACTTTTCCACTTCTTCTTCCATGGCTGGGCTTTTGCTTGGATAAAACTCAGTGGCTGAGTCCTACAGGTCCAGCCCCTGTTACATAGAAGAAACACCCTGGAAACAGAATTCTAATTCTGCAAAGTTTGGCTTTTTTCAAGAGTATTATCTTGTTATATCTGGTAGTAACTTCTTTGTCCTGTGGATACTTGTTGGTACTCTTCCTGAGGAAATGCACATCACAGCTCAGTGATGGAGAAAGCTGGCAAAACAGGAACATGGCATAGGAAAAATAAAAGTACATTAGTTTAATGTGTGCAATATATATTGGCCTTGTACCATTGGGAAAGAATGAGGCACAAAGAATTCCATTGTACAGTAACTCAACAGGTAAAGGCAAAGATGCCTAGATACTCGGGGTTTTAGATATAGAGCAGTTATATCCCCAGGTTTAATGGGTCAGATAATCTTTGATGAGTCTTGAGCCCGGATATTCCAGCAATGTACAGAAGACTAAGATCACAAAGCTTCGGGAATTGATTATCTATAAGTAAGTAAAGGGCTCTCTGCAAGCTGGGTGTAATTGATTACGTCGCTGTTGCAGAAGTAGAAGTTAAGCATTGTACTGGCAGGAGAGGACATGGGTAGAAAGGTGAAAAGTTCAGCTAGTTGCAGAGACAGCGCTGTTCTGAACTCAGAAAGAAGCAGCTTGACACAGCATGTGTTTTCTGACAGAGAAAGGCAAGTCATCTTGAGTATAAATGAAGCAGTTATCTAAAATAAATGAAGGAAACAATTGTGTATATTAGACCACCCTAAAACATCTGAATAGTTTTCACTACTTCATCATTTGGAGTTTCTTTCAAATGTCTAATGGTTTCTTCCTATATCTCAAACAATCTAGGAATATCTGAGTTTGATGAGAAATCAAAAAGTCAAATGCACACTGTTTTTTGTCAGATGCATGTTGAAAGGTTTGGAGGCCATGGGAAAATTGAGTAGAATGAAGAGAAGGGAATGTTGTCTTTCTAAAAACTAATGATTTGCTGCCTTAAGAGTGGGGGCTTTTGAAATCAAAGGTATTGAAGTAATTATAATGTTACATGGCTCCAAGAGCTCAGAACATACATTGATCATATTCGTGGTGGTCTTACTTCATGCTATGACCATTAAAAATACTTTGAAGTATGAAAGCTATCTTTGGTCAGAGGTTTGCTCATGCCCTCAATATACCATAGATGTAAGCAAAGTAGAAGACATACAGAGAATTTCTTGCAAAAACTACTACTACTGCTATTACTACTACTACTGTTTGTTCTATAGAACTTTTACATATATTTCCTTGTAGTAAACCTAAAAGGGTCTGGTTTCTACCTTCAAATTTCTTCAAACGGGGAGGAAGTTTGCCTCTTAGGCTCTTTCCTCCATCTGCTTCTTCTTCTTTTTTTTTTAATGGGGAAAAATTTTCCCTTGCCCCTTCACTTTTACTTCTGACCAGGACATTTTTTCCTTACTCTTAAATTCCTTCTTTTGGGCTTAGCCTGGGGAACTCCCTGGGTGGATTCTGACTTCTGCTGACCAAAGCCCTTGCCATAGGCAAATGATTCAGGGCCAAACAGCTTCTTAAGTGTTGGAGAAAAATGGAAAGATGGAGGAGCCCTCTCTGGACTAAATGTCTGTGTCCCTCCCTGCAATTCATAATTGGAAATCCTAATAATGCCCAGTGTGATGTTATTCGAAAGTGGGGCTATGGGAGGTGATTAGGTCATGAGGCAGAGCTCTTATGAGTGGGACTGGTGTCCTTAGAAGAGAGACCTCAGAGAACACTGCTCCTATGGCCACGTGAGCACACACTAAGGAGATGGCTATCTACGAACCAGGAAGCAGACCCTTACCAGACACCGAATCTGCTGGTGCCTTGACCTTGGACAACCCAGCCTCCGGAACTATGACAGGGATCGAACATAGATAATAATATTTCAACACATTATCCTGCTATGCTGTGGTATGTACAGTATTTATAGAGATGACAGTGAGGAGAAAGAAATTAAAAAATATACCACCTAAGAGTCTGAAGAGGGAGACAGTAAAATGTTACCATAGACCATGATAATTACTATTGTTAAATGTTTCTCTCCTCTCTCCCTTTTTGCTATGTCCTAGCTGGAGTATCTCCGATGGGTTGTGTAATCAGGGCTGACATCATTGTCCTTTGTAACATTGTACGTTCCAGTGCACATGCATTAAACAGAATGCCAATTAGATCTATATACATTGCCAAGAAAAATGAGAACAGAAACACTTTAGAAAACACAGTGATACATGCCATTTCTTGTGTGTGTTTTCTCCCTGCACTTCAGTCAATAGAGTTAATTGGGTCTGCCCACACTTTGGCATGAAAGCTAACTTTTGTGCCACGTGAGTCAGTTGAGAGGAGCATACTAATTTGTTTGAGCAGACACGGGAATGTATGCTTTGGAAGTGAGGTGATCCCTATGTACTAGAGCACACCACAGCCACGAAACAGTATGAAGATATATGGACAAGAAAAGGAATTTCTATGTTTGGATTGATGAATTGAGATGGAAGCTCTTTCAGGTCAAGGTACAGAGAGAGAGAAAGGGAAAGAGGATCTGACAGCCCTTCCATGCAGCGTGTGATGAGAAGGAAGGACAGAGGTCAACACCAGCATCAGTACCAGTAGTTGGAGCATGAGTATAAGCTTCAGCTTGAGTCATTCAGCAGCTGAGTCCCTGCCAGCTGCCAGAGTCAACAGAGTAATGTAGGAGAAAAGATCCAGAAAGCCTGCAGGCCAAGCAGAAGGACACAGAGGCCTGAGATCTTTAAATGACACAGAGAGACACTGACAGTCTCAAACTTACTGAGGACAATTGTAAATCTGAACAGGAAAATCTCATGAAAAGGTCCAGGTTAAAGAGGCAAACTACCTCATCATAAAGCTTAAGGGGAGGTGATGGAGTAGAAGTTTCTCTAATTTAAATGGAAAAACAATTGTTTAAAAAGAAAAAGCTTTACCTTGGGAAGGCAGAGAAACAGGTTTTATTTTTTAAAATATGTCCCGGGGCATATTTTTCCCTGTCAACATCTGGCTTCACATAAAACAGCTGCTAACATGAGACTCTTGGATTATAAATCTTTTTACTGAGGACCCTGCAGCTTGCTGCCCAGAACTAGATAACAGAGGTACTAATCTGGTGCTGGAAGGATCACTACCATAAACAAACAAACAAAATGACACCCTGATGTAGTGTCATATGGCTAATTACCTAATTACCATGGGCTTCCTGAGTGGTTTTCTCAATATTCACAAGTATCTTTCCCCATTTTGGTTTAACGCTGGGAGGCTGGTGAAAAGACTGGTTGGTTATCTTTGGGAGTTGGCATATCTTGATCTTCAGATTTTCAGACATTCAGAGTGTCCCAGTTTTATTTTCTAAGAAAGGGTCAAAGTCATAACTTACCCGGATGGATGAGGCAAGTATCCGTACCCTGCACCTGATAACGATGCAGCAGACTAGCCCTCAATGCCTCTCAGAATCCTCATCTGCTGTCTCCACAGAGCCTGCTTCCAGCTCCTGCTTGCTGCCCCTACTCTCTCCTTCAGTTTTCTTTCTGGAATCTCAGGTTGAGACACATGATTGTATTACTACATTCTTTCCTTTTTACACTATTTTTATTGTATTTTTTCCATTACCATTTATGCCCCTATACCCTCTCCCCATATTACTGTATTTTTAGGCTTCTTGCTTAGATCTTGGTACTACACACGTTTGATTTGGGAGTTACAGCAATTTTGGATTAAAGACATTTCCATCACTAGACAAGCCAGGCTAAAGCTCCAGCTTTGCCAGAGTTGGATTTAGGAAAATTTAAATCAAAGTTAGTACTAATTTCCGGAGACACATGTGTTGGATAGGCCAAAAAGTTTGTCTGTTTGTTTTCTGCATGATGGCTCTAGTAGTGCTTAGTTGTCTTTAACTTCACTTGAAACAACTTTGTTAGATTGTATTGTGACAGCTGCCATATCAGCATGCATTTAAAAACACTTATCAAAATTGGAGAATTTTGTGCAGCTATTTTAATATTGAAGATGGAGGAAAATATGCAACATTTCACCTTATTATGCTTTATTATTTCAAGAAAGGTAAAAATGCAACTGAAATGCAAAAAAAGATTTGTGCAGTGTTGTGGAGAAGGTGTTGTGACTGATCGAACATGTCAAAGGTGGTTTGTGAAGTTTCTTGGTACTATTGACATTTTGGCCAAATAATCCTTTGTTGTGGGGCTGTCTTATGCATTGGAAGATGTTTAGCAGCACCCCTGGCCTCTACCCACCAGAAGCCAATAGTGGGAGATAGCTGACATACTCAAAATATTGAAGTCAATAAAATTATTGATGAAAATGAAAGATGTGTTTTTTATTCTATGGAAAAAACTAAATGGACTTTTTGGCCAACCTAATATTTTTGATCAACCCACACAACCCAATGTTTTTGATAAGAGCACCTATGAGGCTAAGGAAAAACATAAGTTAAGTGAAATGCATTTTACCAAAAATATGGAATTTTATTTTCATGATTGCTGTAATACTTTTTATAATCCCCTGCTAATAATTAAATATGTATCTATTTTCTGCTCTTTCAACAGAGTCACTTTGGAATAAATGCAAGTAGCTGTCATAGTTTTCCCTAGAAGGGAAGATCTAGGTAACTTGAAATGTATTAGGGACTTTTATTAAGAGGACAAAATACCTTAGATGCATTGAAGATACTCTTTCAGAGGGTTTATTGGGGGTCTTCTAGAATTAATGAATTACTAAAGTCACTTATTTTAGGGAGAATTGAAAGGGTAGGGGGGGCATTAGAGCCTAAGTACCTTGAAGGATTGAAAGGATATTTGTCTTAGGTAAATTCCAAGGGAAAATAGGATGATGGTTTTAGGTCCAAGATATGGGGGATACTAGAATTCCCTACTAAGTTCCCCTGAAGTCAGTTGGTGCTCACAAGAGGGACTGTGTATGAAAACCAAAAGAAGTGTAAGGAAAAATTCCAAATTCAGAAGCCAGAGAACTGGCACAAGGAGAGGAGGTGGTTCCTGGTGGGAGAGGCCTGTGAAGGTGCCTGCACCATCAAGACATCCCTAACTCAGTCCACCAGCAGGACCAGGCTCCTTCCAGGTATATCAACATTGTAAACAACAATGTGTTGAATACCCACATATGGCAATTTTTGTGGATTTGTTAGAACCATCTTTAAATAAGTTTCTAGACTTATCATGGCCCATTTCATTAGCTCAGGACACAGTTATTGCCTTATATCTTTGAAATTTCACATGGATAACTTTAAGCCCTACCACTTCATTAGAAGGAGATCTAGTGTCTCTAATTGAGACCTTGTCCTCCTCATGTCTAAGAACCTGGAGATTTACTCAGTTCTGCTTTATGCATGCTAGGCCGAGAAAGATAACTGAATCATCTGCTGTGACCATTCGCACCTTCGTTATCATTGGCTGCCTCCGGACAGTTGACACTGGTGCTGCTCCCCTTGCTCTGTGCACCAGCCACTGGTCTTTCAGTTCGGAGCAAACAACCAGCTCTCCTGCCAGAGAATTTGATGTTCCCTCAGTTTAGATTGGTGTTCTCCACCTCACCCACCTCCTGGCATGATTGATTTCTAGCAATCTTCACATATCTGGCTTAAGTATACCCTTCTAAGGGAAGATTTCACTCTCCTTCAGTGACCTTAGACACAAACTAGAGAGCCCTTGCCCTGGCCTCATTCTTGAGAATGTCTTTTACACCAGACACACACACACACACACATACACACACACACACACACACCGTCTTATTAAATTACTAGGCCCCTCTATTTACTCAAGAATTTGGCCTGCATCAGCCTTAGTATAGCACTAGGGCTACCTATAATTATAAATATCAGGTCTGATTAACAGATAGCAATTGAGATGCAGGAAATGCTTCTGCATGTATTGTGCCCTAAGTTCCTGAAACAAAAGGTTTCATTCATACCTTAAAGATTTGTATGTTAAAAAAAAGAAGAAGATTTGTATGTTGTGCTGCTCCTTACATCAGAGATGAAAATGGCTTGGGAACGTGGAAAGAATTTGAGCCATGGAAGCACTTAGGTAAGGGAAAAGTAAAATTAATTAACTTGTCAAATCCTTTCTCTCAAATAGTATGAATGTAGTACATTTTTGCATAATGAAGTATCATTTCCCAGTAGTGCACAGCATCCGTTTGTTTGTTTTTCTTTGTGTTCCAATTTATGGTTTATGAATTAGCATTATATTTGCAAAAGTAGCAAATGGTGGCTAAAGAACCTTTTTGCAATGTTAAAAATTCATATTATTCTTATTTTGAATAGAAATAGATCTAGCTATACAGAAAGTACAATATAGATTTTTATGTTGGTAATTAGATGGACATTGACTACTAGAATTGTACAGTATACATTTTCATAAATTATTTAATTAACTGAAAATAAAAATATTTCAGCTTTATTTAAATATTTGGTATGAATCATTTATGGATACAATTTAATAATTGACAGGACTTGATACTGCATTGGAAGGGAATATAACAAGATTACATAAGTAGATAGATAGTGGTACCATTATCTGAGCTAGGAAGCACTGAGTTGGGTGAAATCTCATCAGTTCAATTTGAGATTTGCTGAATACGGGGTAACCGTGACAACCCAAGAGGAGTGGCCAAGGAGACAGTTGGATATATGGTTCCAGATTTCAGAGAGGAGACTATTGTGAGGGAGAAGAGAGCCTACGATTGAAATTTGACAAACTTCGTAACTTAATCACCTGTTAAAACAGGATAAACCAGGGGGGAAATGCCCCATAGAGTAGAAGGAAAACCAGCTGATTTTTGTTATAAGGGAAGAAAGCAAGTTAAGTAGAGATGATTGGTTAAGGGCATTCATACTGCTGAGACATGTCCAAGAATATAAACTCCACAAGGGCAGGGGTCTTTGTTTTACTCTATGATATGCCCTAAGTGATTAGAATACTCCTAGAACAGAGTAGGTGCTCAACAAATTATCAAGTGTTGAACAAAGAAAGATGTGGACTAAAAATTGCCCTTTGGATTAAACTATGCAAAGCTTATCAATAAAATTAGATGTTACTTTATTGATGGAGTAAGAAGGGAGTCAAATTAGAGTGGTTGAGGAGGGTTTGGGGTTCGGGGTTTGAGGAAATGATGGAAGAGACGTGGGTGTAGACAATTCTTGTAGAAAAATTGGCTATGATGGGATTAAAGGGAATGTGAGGTCCAGAGAAGGTTTTGGTTTTGCTTAGTTTTGTTTTTGAATAGGAGAATATATAAAAGCTTGAAGGAAAGAATCAGTTGGGTGTGGGGTTGAACATTAAATAGAGAGAAGAGAGAACCAATACTGTGGATTATTGAAACTGCAGGAGTGGAAGAGATTCAAGCATAGAGAGAGGCTTTTGCCTAAGGTACTGGAGGGAAATGTTCTAAGTGCAAAAAGAGGAGAGAAAATAGTATACGTGCTTATATAGGTGGATCGTATATTTGATAATGAAGGAATGCCCATCAAGTGACTCAATATTTTCTTAGTAAAATAAGTGGTGAGATTATTTGCTATGATAATAAAGAAAGATAAGGCAGAGAGGGGGATTTGATGTTTGAGGAAAGGGTGATTAGTTTAAACAATTGTTATGAAAAGGGAAAAGGTTGACTGGAGACATTAGAATAAGTAAATAGTACTTAGGGCCCATTTAAGATTAGTCATTATTAATTTATAGAAAAATATATCTGCTCAGTTTTGTAAGGGTGAGGAAGGGACCATCTTAAAAATGTTTGCTCCACAGCTGTAGAAATAAAATGAATTAGAAAATACCAGCTTGCCGTTTATGCTAGACACAAGCAGAATAGACTTGTTCACCTATATTTCCCTAGAGACCAAGTACATTTCCCTAAACAAAAAACCATAACCCATTCAATTTGAAAATGAATTTTGAATGTTCAAAATCTTCTTAAAGAATTTATTTATCATACATTGCCATAAATGTTTACTATCTTTGTAATATTTGCTAAATTGTATTTTTAACCATATGTTTATATAAGTTTAAATTCACTGATGCTAACAACATATATAAACTTGAAGCAACAGAATGTTTTTGTTTTTGTCAATATGACAACTCTTTAAATGTAGGTATTCCAATATGTTGGGGTTAATGTGATTTGGAAAACTGACATATTAAAGATTAAATTACTAATAAATCCATATGTAGACATGCAACAAAACTTACAGCTCTGGTGGACATAAAATCACAGGCTAGAGCAAACAAAGAGAAATTAACACAGTATCATGCAAATGAGTTAGGGTGTTTTAAAATAGGTATTCATTATTCATCTTATGATAGGTGATAATCAGCTAAATTGGCATGCCACCTTTTACTTTTAGACCAGGTTATTTGCCAATATCCAGCTCCATTTACAAAATAAAGATAGGATAATGTAACATTTAGTCAGTTTGTATTTTTATTATGTTATTTGTGTACTATATTTTTTGCAGAAGACACATGCTTGAGAACATGCAATATTTTGATTAGATATCAAATAAAATATTAAAAATATAATCATATTATAATCAGTTTTCTTTTACACAGTTGATTTTTACATTTTTAAATTAGCTAATTTGAATTCTTTACAGATATAAGATATCAATTTTTTTAGAAAAGAGAAATTGCATATAACTTTAGTATATTTGAAAGAAATTTCCAGGAGATTTATTTTTCAATGATAACTGAATTAAAGATCATTAACAAATATTTGTTGACTAAACTAATTCTAGAGCTTTATATTTTCACTAATACATTAGGTCAGGGGTGTCAAACTCATTCTCACCGGGGGCCACATCAACCTCGCAGTTGCCTTCAAAGGGCCAAAATAATTTTGGAATCTATAAATGTAACTACTCCCTAACTGTTAAGGAGTTGAAATTACATTCAGCCCTTTGTCTGAGGTCCACTTATCTGATGAGTAATTTTGAAACAAAAGGAATAAAATGGTAACTGCCATTGCTCTTATTTTTCTAACGCAGTTTGTTGTGTTTATAAACAAATTTCAAGTAAACACTCTAGGAATTGCTGTGATTGTTTGAAAGAATTATCTACTCTGCCTGTGATGTGGGTTCCATGTATGAGGTAAATGGCATAGTACATATTTGAGACCTCATTTATAAAAGCCGGTGTAGAGCTGAATGCTTAAAGAGAGAAATGGGCCAGTACTTGAGGGGAAAATAAATGTACAATAATATTAGAAGTAATTACTTAAGGAACCTGGAGTTAGATCAGAAATTAATTCTCATCAAGTTACAAGTTATTCTCTGTCTGGAATGTCTTTCCTTAGTCCATACGTACATCACTGCCTTGTCCCAGAGTCCTTCCATCTGTCTAGTTTCTTCTTCCTCTGCCTTTGGGAAGTTGCTGATATGTTTTCTGTGTAACACCATTTCTCACCTTTTGCTTTCTTCTCTCCATCACATCTGACTGACCCCAATTCATATTAGGCCCTCCCATTTCTACGTACCCATAAAAATCTGTTCACAGCTTCATTATAACAACTCACTTTAACCATTTGCTTATTCAAACATTCCACCATTGGATTATGGGCCTCTGGATGATGAAAATTCTGCCTTATTCACAGCCCTTAACACATTACTTTTCTGAATATTAACATCTTGTCTACATGATGCTGATTTGAGAGAGAGGATTGAGAGTCTCCTTATCCATTCACTGAAACACAGTGTATGTATTGCAAATATTTTCTCCCAATATTTTAGTTGTCCTTTAACTTTAAAATGATTTTTATTAAACAGAAAATGTTAATATTCATGATGTAAAATCTGACAATATTTTCCATAATGGTTTGTGTTTCATATTTCATTTAGGAAGATGGTCACAATATGAAAATTGTGAATATGTCTTATGTATTTTCATTCAATACTTTTATCATTTTTGTTTCTTAGTTTTCACTGTACACTTAGTCAATGGCCATTTCAATTAAGTCAGCATTGGAGAGTTTTATGATAATTACTTGTCTGGGAAAAAAGAAGCTGGAAACTCTGGACTTTATAGGGACAACTTCTGTTTTCTGTGACTCAGAAAACATAAAAGGCCCCCAGAAGCAGGATTCAAGGGAGCATTTTTTGGCTACTGGGATATAGTTTACACATAGGAAAGAGTGGTTTGATTATTTTTATTCCTAGGTTTTAATGACTTTCTGTGTTATTGAAATGCTACTGTTTTAAATTTTACAATTTTTATTCATTGCTGGCGTATAGAACATATTAGTTCCCTAGGGCTGCCCTAGCAAAGTTGTGCAGGATTTAAAAACAAAAAAAAATATTTTTCACAATTCTGAAGACTAGAAGCAGGAGATCAAGGGGTCCCAGGGTTGGTTTCTTCTGAGGCCTCTCTCTTTGACTTATAGATGGCTGTTTTCTCACGGTCCGACATGGCCTTTCTCCTGTGTGTCTCTCTGTCCTAATCTATTTTTCTTACAAGGACACTAGTCATGTTGGATTCAGACTCACCTCAATGACTTCATTTAACGTACTTATCTCTTTAAAGACTCCATATCCAAATACAGTCACATTTTGTGCTACTGGGGGTTCGGACTTCAACATATGAATTTGGAGTAGGGCACACTCCTCAGCCCATAATTCCTTCAACACAGGAATTCATTGATAAAACTTGGATGAAGTGAGTTTGCTAATTTTATTAATTATTTCTAACTCCATTCTGCTTTTTAGCAGTTTTCTGCTTAGTTCTCTTAGCCACTTTCTGTGAGAAGCTTAGAGGTAGGGCAGATGTTGAGAGGGGAACAGGACTGAGCACCGGACTGGCTGCAATGTGCCTCCCCTCTCACCTGGATCTCTACCCCTCTAATTACGGGGCCCAAATCTTCTCACCTTTGTCTCTCCAGTCTGTGAAATTGTGCTCTGTTGGAGTCTCTACCTCTCCACCAGGGCTCTCTGCCTGAACTCAGAGTTTCTGAATCAGAGCCAAGGTCTAGAGATGCTCATGGGAAAGAAGTGACGTCACAGAATACTGGTTCACGTTGCTGCAGTTGTCTTGCCTCTGGGGTCTTAGTTTTTCAAGTCTTGTTGCCTTGGCAGCCCTTTGCTGTCTCAAATCTATATATTTATAGATAGATAAGTCTGGATATTGTGGTGATCTTTAGTAGATGGATTGTCTGCCCTAAGCTAGTCTTTTACAGGTAGAAGCAGAAGTCTTCTATGAGTGAATCCATTCAACTCTGAAATTTGTCACCTTTAAAATATGAACTCTCAGTTAACCTACAAACACCAACTTCCCAATGTAAATTGGAGTGAGACTAAGATAATTTACTTAATGCCAAGTTAAATGTCAGGTCAGGTATATTATTCTTAAGAGATTTAGTTGATAGCACCATTATAGGACATAAGAATATTTTATTCTATTTAAAAGGAGATCAAAACTTCTTGATTATTTAACCAGTTAACTAACTTAGGTTTTAATATATACACTAAGGAAAAAAGGAAATAAAGAATAAGATTTTTTCTGCAAATAGAAAAATATCTAAAATGCAATTAAACAATTTCTCACGATAATGTACATAGCTATCAGTGCCATAAAGACTTACAGCAGAATATTTACTACATCTAGCAATTTAGTTATAACTATCAGCCCTACTATCATTATATATCAGGGCTAATAAGATAAAAACCTATGCATATTGTGGCTGAAAATAGTTTTTGCAATTTAATGTTTAATATAATCCTTGTTCAGTAATAGAAAATACCAATATTGTTTAGTTATTAATAGAAGTCACAAATTTTACTTGGTCATCGTTGGCATTGATTAATGACCATTATTAACAAAATTGAATTTATTTACATGTGAAACTAATTTTTCATAGATCATTTAGGACCCTCACCAGACATCTTGCATAATTCTGAGATTAACCAGTTAGATTTATATGGGTAAATTACACACAAGAATATTATTTTTCTCTTAGGAATGGCCTATGCAACTTTAAGAATACAAATTCTTTTTGTTTTCCTTTTAAAAATGATTTCATTCTAGTCATTCTACATTCATTCTACTTCAGTTGCTTCAGTTTACTATTGTTTTAAAGATGTTAGAAGTTAGAAAACGGATGGATATTCTAAAGATTTAACAAAAATAATTAGGTATCAAAACTTACTGCTCATATTTGGGTTGAATAAGCATGCAAATTCTAGAATTAGAATGCCTGTGTTTGAATCTTGGTTCTACAATTTATTAGATGTCCAACTTGTGTGAGTTACTTAACTTTTCTGTCTCAGTTACCTAACCAATGAAATGGAGACACAAATGCTACCCAACGTTAGTCAGGGGGTGGCTTGAGTTAATACATTCTTGGCACTTGGCACTGTGTTTGCTATACAGTAAGTACTAAATAAATATTGGCTACTATATTTTTGCACAGGTGAAATTAAATTAAAATAGGCCTAGACAGTCTAGAAAGGTAGACCAACACTCAAGTGGGAAGATTAGAGTTCAGGAGTGAGGTATAAAATTGTGCCTACCTATTTTGATTTGAAGATAATGTGATTGAATCTGACCATTATGTTGTACACCTGAAACTAATACAAAATAATATTGAATGTAAACTGCGATTGAAAAGTAAAATTAAAGGATTGAATTTAAGATGGTGGCTGAAGTTTTCTCTTTAGACCTCTAGAGGCATATAATGTGTGGCTAAGACCTCAGTGGGTTTCCCCAGACTGAGCAGATGCTATACTTGAAATTTAGATGCTTAATCTTGCAAAGTGAGATTAAGAGTCATCCCTATATATTAAATATGGTTTAATATTAAACTATATAAAGTTCAATATCATTTAAATATATTAAATATAGTTTAATTATTAATATTAAACTATAATATTAAATATAGTTTAATATTGAACTATATAAAGTTCAATATTAAACCTTCTAATGGTTTCATGCAATGGTGATTTACCTGCATTGTTTATTTCTTGAGGAATTAAAAAATGATGATTTTTTTAAAGAATAACATCTCTACATTGATTTTTGTCACTTCACAATATGTCTAGGAGATCTTCCTTATTCTGTTTCTATAGCTGCATAATATTTCATTGTGAGGATGTATCATAGATTATTGAATGAGTTCTTTATTTAAAAACAATCAAATCACATTCACTTTTGGATATGATTGACAATATAAATAATGTCAAGAATAAATGACCTTGAGCATAAGTCATTTAAATTTTTACAATATTTTCTTTGAGACAGATTCCTAGAAATGATATTACAGGATCAAAGGATAAAGGCATATTTTAGAAGAGAAGAATTGGCCTTCTTACACTTTACATTCTCTTGCATATCATCCCAATGTTCATAAGATTATGACAATATCAGTAATATTGACTGCTGAGCAAAATAACATGATTACATTTTCTTTGTTGTACTTGTTTTTACCTTTTCTGAAATTAGTAATTCCTCTTCAATATTCTTAGTTATAGTGTTTTCTATAAGGCCAAATCAGGTAACCATCAGTTCTGGTTTATTGCTGGCTCTTTCTGTCCTCATACTTGAATCCGTGCATAGCTTTTGTCCTGAGGTTTTTTCCTTGCCATTTCCTGAAAAATCCCTTTGGATCTCTGATGTGTAAGAGGATCCCTGTTACTTATATCCCAAATCCTGGTCTTTCTTGCTGAAGTATATTATTCAGCTTCCTAAAAATGGGGTTATGCAGGCAAAATTTTTGAGGATTTAGATGTCTGAAAAGTCTTTATTCTACCCTCACACTGTATTTCCCATCACATTGGCTACAAAGTCTAGGTCAGAAATCAATTTCCCTGAGAATTTTGAAGGTTTTGATTCAATTGCTTTTTCTTATTTTTGAGATGTCTGGTGCTATTTTATTTCCTGTGCCTTCATTTTTTGGGAGGCCATGGCCTACCAGATGTTGGTTTAATGAGAAATAAGAAACAGAAAACGGGAATGTGGGACTGTGGCGCAGCAATACCTTCATCGTGTGGTTATTAATCATGGACTCTTGAGTGCTAACGTGGCCTTGTGCTGGCCCAGTGTTGCCACTTCAGTAAGCCCGTGCTTCTGAGCTCCTTCCACCTGGTTACTCCTTACCTCTCACGGGCTGCCTTGACCATAACACTGCCAGTAAACCTCTGAGAAGAGCTAAGAAATTCACATTTGCTTACTTGTATCCTTGCTGTGTACATATTTTTTGCACACTTACTTATTGGTTAGTTCAGGAAATAAAGTGAGGGTAACCTTAAATCATGAATCATCATCCTTGCCAGTCTCTGAAGCAGGATGAATTCTTTATGATCTGGCTGTTATAAACTTCTCTTATTCCCAGCATTATGAAATTACAAAGTATTTTATCTTTTTAAAAAAGATTTTATGTATTTACTCTTAGAGAGAGGGGGAGGAAGGGAGAAAGATGAAAGAAACATCAATGTGTGGTTGCCTCTCACACCCCCTCTACTGGGGACCTGACCCACCACCCAGATGTTTGCCCTGACTGGGAATAGAACCAGTGACCCTGTGGTCACAGGCTGGCACTCAATCCACTAAGCCACACCAGCCAGGGTACAAAGTACTTTATGTTAAAGCTTCCCCCCTACCAAATCACTCCCCCCTGCCCCAAGAATTTGTTGGACTATGTCAAATTTGAAGCTCATGTTCTTTAATTCTGAAAGGTAGTTTTATAGTCTTGTATTAATTCTTTGATAATTTCTGTCCTTCCAATTTCTATGTTCTCTCTTAAACTCCCCTTAGCCAGATGTTAGTCTTTTTAGATTAATTCTCTGATCTAATCTTTTCTCGTGTACACAGTGTTGTTGGAGTTGTTTTTTTTTTTTTTTTTTAGATCTAGAGTTTGGGTAATTCTTTGACTTCATCTTCCAAACCTTCTATTGATTATTATAGTTTGGATATCATGTTTTTCATTACCCAACTCGTTGCTGTTCCCAGATTGTTCCTTGAATTCTTGTTTCCATATGCAGCATCATATTCTGCTTTTGAAGTAATTAATCAGAGAGTTTTCTAAAGCATTTTCTTCTGTTGCCTGCTCTGTTTCTTTTTCCTGTAAATGTCTCTGTTTATTTGTTCTTTTTCTATTATTGTTCAAGTACAGTTGTCTCCATTTTACTCCCACCACTCCCCCCATCCCACACATCCCTGCCTCCCACCCTCAATCCTATCCCCCTTTGGTTTTGTTCACATATACTTTATAGGTGTTGTTTATTTGTTCTTAATCTTCCATGTAATATACATTCCTTAGTTATTTGATAATTTTTGATTATCAATAAATTTAAGAATAAGGCATCAAAAAGCTTATTTGAAACTACGCATACATGGATGTGACTTATTAGCTGGTAAGCTTTCAGCAACATGATTGTGCAGAGACAAAGTTATTTTACAGTATTTAGGAATCAACAATGTCATTATCTGTAGGCTATTTATATAGAGTTGATCCATTCCTCTAGAATTGAGAAACTCGCATCTTTTGCCCTGTGAGTATTCTATTCTGTCCACTTCGGCCTGCACTCTGGGAGCTGAGAGGATTCTCACAATTCCATGTCTATATTCTTACTTATTCTTCTTATTATCAGTGCAGAGTTTCATCCCCGATCGCTGCTGTGTCTGGTGTTTCTGAGTCTAGAGAAAATACCTTTCTGGTTTCCTCTGAAGGTAGATAGAGGTTTCATCATCTGGTTGTTTAAAGTGGTTGGGGTAGGAAGTGGTATCTGGGTTGTCCAACAACTTTTTATACAACTTTTCACACAACTCTGTTTTCAGCCCCTCATCTCATCCTGTTTCCATGATACTTGGTGGCTTCAATTCCTGAGAGCTTCTGTATTTCTGCAGGTACCCATGAGCCTATATTTCTTTGTCATTTCTATCAAAGACCTTTAAGGTGCTAGTAATCCCTCCTCTGCTAAAACAGATTCTATACATTCAGTTCACTTTCAATCCTTTATCCATTGATTTAACTCTCTGGTCTACTATTGATTCATGTCCTTTGTTTGTTTGTTTGTTTCTCCATGTTTATACATTTTGAATGAGAGGTTAGGGGCTGGAGAAGAGATAAATGCATATACTTTATACCACATTAAACCAAAAATTCATCTTCACATTTTTTTATTTGTCACCACTGAATTATATATAAGTAAAAAAATCACAAAGCAAAAATACTAGTGGTGATTAACAGTTTTTTTTTTTTTTAAAGTGGAGTGATATTTGAACTGAGATCTGATGAATGAGTAGAAGCTAAATCAATTGAAAGTAAGGCAGTGGGCAGCTAGCAAGTACTCAGGCCAGGGAGAAGCATATGCAGAGAATCCACAAGGCAGGAGGGAGAATGTCTCATTTGAAAACCCGAATTAAGGCTTCTCCCAAGACAGCGAGGAGAGTCCTTTAGAGATCAGGTTGGAGAACTATACAGGGGTCAGATCAGGAAAGACCTTGGACACTTGTTTAAAAATGTAGTCTTAATTCTGATGGCCTTTGGAAAGAATAAGCAAAGAAGTTACATGATAAGATTCAGTTTACAAAAATATATGATGCAGTATGTGGAATGAATTGGAATGAGACAAAAATCAATGTGGGGAAATAATGTATTACAATGGCCTATATGAAAGAAAATGTAATGAGGGCTAGTGTGTTCTGAGGCAACATGAGGAAAATTGGGTAAATTTAAGAGTTTTTCAAGAGTAAAGATGGGTTATTGAAACTGATTGGGAAATTCCTTATGGCTTGAAATGAGAAGTAAGCAGTCAAGATGATTCTTAGGTTTTGGATTTGCATAACTAGATGGATATTGATGCCACCTATTGAGGTAGAAAATACAGGGGAAGGCCAGGTTTGGGGGAAAGATTACAAATTCTGCTTTAGATAGTTTTAGTTTGGTACATGAGATCATGCACCAAACTAAAGCAAGCAGCTAAAATATGGTCTGGAACCCTGAAAAGAATTCTAGGTTGGAGAAGCAAATTTACAAGCTATGTGGATGTTAACAAAAGTCACAGGTATGGGCTAAGCAAAGACATTTGAGATCTTGCATTCTTTTGGATTTCTGTAGTTACATTATATATAGCCTACCACATTTCTTAGCCAGAAGAAATGTGCACTTGTATTTCAAATTGGATTTAACCCTAAATAAATACATAGTAAGCCAAAACTAGATTTTTAAAATTCAAGCAACACCAGAGGGAAAGAGACATTTAGAGTTTTTATTCATATTGGGTCTCTTGATATTCCAGATTGAATATTAAATATATATGTGTATTTGTCAAAGGCTCCCTGCCCTCCTCCGTCCCCCTTTGTCATGCACACACACACATTGTTTTTTAAAATACCCAGAGATAAAAGTTTCATAGCTTTCTGCAGAGTATATAACACCATCTTTATGATTAGTAAGTTCAATATGTTAAACTAATATTTTCAGTGTAATCTTGCTCAAATCCATGGTGAATATTCAAAACTGCATGTCAGCACTTTCCTTAGTTCCTTGTTTTCATGTTTCAATTATTTGTAGACAGTTATTAATTTTTCCCTAGATAACTTACATGGAGATTACATAGCTTCAAACTGTCTCATTATGTACAACTTATTTTCCATCTTATTATTTAGTAAGTCCACTGTTGACCATTCCAGTTTTACATATCCTTCTTAATTTGTTTTTGGAATATTTTTCTGACAATGCATTAAATAATTATCCAGCACCAGTATTATCTTATAGTTTCCTTTCAAGTTTTCTAGGAATATTTAGTAATTAATAAATTAATTAATAATTAATTTATAAATTTTAAAGGTATTTATTTGCTAACATGATACTGGCTTTTTTTTTTATTTCTCTATTCCTAAACCAAAATGCTAGCTAGAAGAGGGCCATAGTATTTATCTTGTAAAACACAGTTTGAATAAAAAACATACCTTTAAATAGCAATCTATAATTGAAGTTAATTAAAACTGTATTATTTTTCCCTTAGCTATCAACAACTAGTTTTGGCATAGATTATTGGATTTATAATTAAATGTAATTTGACTTAATTAGTTGGCTACGGCTCTTAATTATGGTATACTTTTTCCCATTATGGCCAGTGTTACAGTAGCTTCGGATAAACACTGCGGATCCCCCTTGCCAGTGGGACTGGTTCTCTCCCTCGGGTTATTTGTGTGATAATGAGAATGAGATTTCAGGAGCATGACAGACGGTCTGGGCATAAAATACTGTTTTGGCACAGCTCCCTTTACTGCCTTTCAAACATGGCAGCTTATCCCACAGAAAAAATGTTTCATGTGAATTAGTATTGTTTGAGCATTGTTTTCTACTGGGAGAGATCGACGAGAGACTTAGGTAAACATTTGAAAACTTAAGAAAGCCAAGTCCTTGTTTGAAGTTTCTTGAAATCTAAAATGTTAATATGAGTTATTTTGCTGAATAAAAAAGCCACACGTGTACTTCGTTAGTTTGGGAATTTTGTGATGTTGGCGCAACCTCATCCCCAAAATTTATTCTTAAAAAGGTTATGCTATGAAACAATACAATACCTACTGGAGCTAAAAGAAAACAATTTTGCACAATGTTTCCTATGAATTCAATGAAAGGGATATCAATTTTCAAACACAACATTTTCAAAGGAGTTAAGAGAGGAATGAGGCTTAGCTATAGATACTCATTTCAGCTATGGGGGCATAGATCCTATTGTACACGCCATGAGAATGGTTTGGTGTTGAAATTTAAAAATATCCATACAGATTATATAGTAATTTGGCACCACTTCTCTTATTTGCAGACCAAATAATTCTCAGGCCATTTCATAATAGCCAATTACAGGTTACTCAGGGGACATGGATCATGCAAATCAGCTCATATTTCACTGAGTGACTGTTTCTCGTGTGTTTTGAGCTATTATCTTCATTCCAGTGAGGCACATGAATTCAGCTCATCTATACTGTAATTGCTATAAATCAAGCATTTGTTTGCCATTATTTATTGCCTACTATAAAGAGTTTTAATAATATTTAGAGGGCACTGCAATAAAAGCAATCATTTATTGTGTCTGCTTACAGGGTCACTCAAGGTTTTCGACAAAAGCCAATGTCATTTCCTAATCTTTTAATATTCATAAGGTAACATCACTTATAAATGGTACATTATGATTTATAAACATTTCCTGGCCAGGAACATAAAATCATCATTATAGTTCCTTTCCAAGAAGTCAGATACTGACAGATACTGCGGGGCAAACAGAAACCCAGGGTACCAGAGTCCTGTGTTCTTGACTGGATCTTGTTTTTCATTGTCCATTGCTCTTCATCATAACATGTAAACTCATTCGCAACTATAAATTATGAAGGGCTTGTCAGAGACCTTCTGTAAAAGAAGGCACTAGTATTTTAAAAGTACTATGTTTTCCCTTTCTTATCTCAGTAATAACAGAATTGGTATGGTGTGGCAGACAGCTCTGGAGGAGAAGGCACAAGACCTGGGTTCAAATTCTATTTGCATCGATTACTACATACGTGACTTCTGACAAACAAGTTAATCTCTATAAGCATTAGTCTTCATTCATGTAAAATAGGAATAACAGTACTTGATGTACCTATTCAAAGGATCTCTGCAATGATTATCTGAAAACCACTTATCAGGTATAATAAGGCAGTCCAACTATGAGTTGCAAACACAAGCCTTCTTCGAGAAAAGTAGACGTAATTTCCTTCCAGAAAACCCTTTGAAAAATTATAAGGGGTAATATATTACTTTATAATTGTCTAGAAATATCATAGAATCTCAGTTCTCAGGAACTTATATTCACCACACACACCATTGGTAAGTTTTGTCTATCTCATCTCCAGACTTTGCTTGGATACCTCCAGTGATGGACAACTCATTGCTCCTGACAGAAATACAATAAATTTGATAGCTGTCTCTCATTTATTCTAAAATTGCTCTTACTTCAGGATAGATAAAACAAACCCAGGGTCTCTTGACTTTACCAGTCTCTATGATATCTGAAAACAAATGCATGTCCTCTAAGTCTTGTCTTTTTCATATGAAGTACTTCCAATTCTTTTGACAATTTTTTATTAAACATAATTTTAAGTTGCTGGTGTATCTAGGTCAATATATTCTAAACACTCAACTCTCTTAAAAAGTTTAGCACATACCCTATGTGTCGGAGATGTGCCTGGTGCTAGAGACACAATGCTGAATAAGGTATAGTGAGTACACTCAAGGAACTCCTGCTCTAGCCAAGCCAAGCTTCACATTTATAACTATCTGCAGAATAACACAATCAGCTGAACTGTACCAGACACATCCTCTATGCCAAGCTCTTTGCATGACCAGGAATTCAGCAGTAAATCGGGCAGGAATGATTTCTGCCTTCATCAAGCTTTCATTTTTGTTGGGAATAAAGATGATTAGTCATTTCTAAATAGTTTATTAGGTGAAGGAGTAAAGAGATTTTCAGAAAGAAGGAAGAGCATTATGTCTCTTAAGGCAGAGACCATTTCTATCTTGTCCCCTTGTGAACCCCAGTACCTAGCAAAGTACTTGGCACATAGTATATATTCTGTAAACACCCTGAATAATACAAGGACCAGCAAGCAGGTAAGATTTCCTAGAGCATGTGGCATAAGAAGAAAGTGAGACTAGGGAAGTAAGAAGGAACATGCAGCGGATGAGAACTGCCCATATTCCTTTATTAGCTCCTTTAGATTTTCCTCAGGCAATCAGTATGGAGACCACATCACAGACCAGAAGTGCTAAAAAATTAGGCCTCTCTGTCCCCCCAGAACTGCCCTCAACCAAAGACTTAAGAGTCGGTGTATAAATACCCCAGCTCCCTTGCCCTACTGGTGGGACAATTTTGTGGCACATATTCCACAATGATTCCAGACTTTTCCTCAGTGGACTAAGTGTTAGCTGCCTTCAGTGGTAACTGCTTTGATAACATATCCCTTCTTGGCTGACTTCCTTTGTGCATCTCATTTCCCCACTTCTCTTCCAGTGCTTCCTTCATTGGCCAAATGACTGCTCAAATCCTTATCTCAGTGTCTGCCTTTGGGGAGCTCACTCTAACACAGGTCTACATAATGAAGTCCTTGTGAACCACACTTAAGTGTCCCAAGTCTATCAAAATACACTTTGTAAGTGCTTATTCACAGTATAATTAAAGCATTGGGATAACTTTCTGTAGCATTTTCAGGACTCTTCACCTGGGCTTTGGGTGGAATCTCGCTCCCTGCCCCCACACTAGTGATGGGAAATGGAATAAGAGCCTACTTGTAGTATCTTCTGAATAACAGTTGCATTCCTAACTGAAGACATCAGTTTTTGTATAAACCTATGGGTAAGTTTGGAATAAAACAAAGATATGGAATATTCTGACTTCCTGGAGAATTCTTTTAACTTGATGGCCAGAACATACTGAGCACTCTAGAGATACTTAGAGCTTGTTCTGAGACTCCTGAACAGACCCGTGCATATGAACTGAGACAGATACACTGGACATAAGGGTGTGAAGGCTACTCTGGACACTAACTGCTCAGAAGGAGGCCGGGTCTGGACACTCATGCAGTAACTACTTTAGCCACACTGACACAGACCTGACCCATCTGCCCTGGAGCTCCCTAGCAGACGGGTCACAATCCCAACATGCCAACTCTCAGAGAGATACACCCCTCTAGACCTGCCTCCCTCTATGGCAAACAGACCACAGTGGACTGTGGATCACCTGCCCACTGATCAGCACTCCAAGCCTCCTAGGGAGACCATATGTATTACCCAAAGCGCTACCTTCTATGTAGCCATATGACATGCTTCTATCTTATAAAATATCAATTCTTCAAATATCAATAGAATGTTATTTAACTGAGGCAATCAATGCACCAGCATCTAATAATTACACTATCATCACTCACTCTTAATTTATAATTAATGTCAATGACCCAGGCCTTTTTATTGTGACTGCTTATGAGAATCTTATGTGTTTCTTAATAATTCTTTTTTATTCTTTCTAAATTTAATATCAACATGAAAGGAAAGTATGACATGAAAGAAGTTATTCTCTTTTTAACTTAATGTCACACTTAAATATATAAGAATTCTAATTCCTTCTGAGATAGTCACAAAGACAGACTTTTTCACAAAAATCAGCTTTTATTTTCTGAGATCAATGTTTAGTTACAGTGAACTATAAGTTGTTTTCACAAGAGTATCATCATTGTTTTTAAGTGTTATACATAAGAAAAACATATCTCATCAACATGAATTATTTAAATATATATGAATAAGTATTCAAATGTGTTAGGTGTTACAAAGAAGTTGTGCAGCACTGGAGACAGACACAAGATAAAATTTTCACCAAGAAAATTGACAAATATTTACAATCTGATAACATAATGCCCTACCTAGGGTTTGATTAAACACAATTTTTATAGCTATATACTAATCAACTAATCTCTCATTTATAAATTTACACTAAAAATTGTAAAGAAGTATGTAATGATGTGGCTACAAGAAATTTTATAGCATTCTTGTTTATACTGCCAAAAATTGGGAAAAGCCCGCATATGTAGTTACATAGATTGATAATACTGGGGTCTCTATCAACACTCATTTCATCCATTTAAAATAATATTATAGATACATGTTTACTGATTAGAAAATAATTTATTTTATACTTCTTACAAATAGGTTACAAATAGGAAGTATATAAAATAAGTTTAAATTTTATAAAATGAAATACATGTAGCTATACATATAAAATATAATTGTAAGGATATATATTGAAAGAGTAACATGGCTTATCTTTGTGTGGTATATATTATGAGTGATTTTTAAAGTCTTTCTTCACCTATAATTATTTTTTACTTATTTTAAATAATGAAGGTCACACTAGAAAAAAGTAGCTTGTGTACAGATTTAAAAGTGTCCTCAATACCACATGAAGGAGTCAATATTTTATTCTGGAGGTAACAGGAAAATATCAAGGTTTTTAAAGCATGGAAGAAAAATTATTAGATGAATAGGTGGGAAGATATCTCAACAGTTGATACCAAAGTTTCTCCTATATAAGAAACCTTCAATAAAAACTTTTAGTAAGAAACTTTCTAATAAAAAGAGATTTGGATGAGCTATTTGAAACTGGCAGATGAAGTCCTGAAGATACGAACTAAAAGAGGAGCAAAACCATTCAACATAAGAGTATCAGGAATGTAAAGGTGGGAGACTGTAGATGGGGGGCGGGGGGCGGGTAAGACAGATGGACGGAGAGACAGGTATCAGAGAATATGGCAGAGGGCCAGAGTTGCATGGAACCGTGCCCAGAGGTGGGGAGGATGAAGCAATTTTAAGTATATATCTAATGTTTAGGAAATACCTAATATTGCCTTCCTAATTGGTTGCAATGCTATGGTGTAAACTTGGTCCATTACCTGATACCTTCAGCAGAGTCTAGCAGTCCATGCAGCTCAGTGTGAAGGTGTTTAAAGGATAGAGTGTTGAAATCATAAATGGAAATGGGTCTAATTCAGATAGACCTGAATCATTGCTCCATTTTCAATTTCTAAGGGACCTTGGGCAAATTTCTTAATGAGCTGTAGTTTTCTGGGATAACATTTGATAATTGCTTTTAAAAATCTGCTAACTGTGTCATGTGTTGGGTGATATTCTAAGGGGTTTTACAGACATTTATTCATTTAATCATCAGGATAAACCTATGAAGGTATAAACTATTTTATTTATAACCTCATGTGCCTCAGGTAAGAAAGCTAAGGGACGTTGAAGTTAAATAATTTATTTGAAGTCACACAGCTTGAAGGAATTAGAATTTAAACCAGGTATTCCAGTCCCAGAGCATGTATTGGAATCCACCTATGTTATACTGCTCCTCAGAGGTTGGTTACAAGGCTGGGAGAAGTAAAAAAGATAATGTATGCTAACATCAAACATTGTGACTGACACATAGGTGCTCAGCAAATTTCAGTTATATTTCTTCTTTTTTTCTTTAATTTCCTCTGTAGTTATAAAACTTGTTCATAAGACGTCAAAAAAGAATCTGTCAAATGTCTTGAAGCTTAAATATAAAATTGTTTTTTATATTTTCCTGACCAAGAAATAAAATAATTCTATTAAACAAGGAAAAAAAGATTAGATACATCTTATTCTCTCCAAGTAAACTCTACATTTTTTTCAATTCCATTCTAGAATTTTATGTAAGAAGAAGGGCAAGAAGATTTGTCTGTAGCTTCTTGAGTTTCAATTCATATATTTATCAGAGTAGACTAACGTACCTTAATTATTTCATTTGCTCCCCATAGCAAAATCAACTAAAGAGATATTCTTTGGCCATTATCAAAAAGACAAGAGATAACAAATACTGGTGTGGATGTGGAAGAAGGGGAACCCTTGTGGACTGCTGGTAGAATTGTAAATTGGTACAGCATCTATGAAAAACAGTATGGAAGAGCTTCAAAAAATTAAAAATAGAACTACCACATCAGTCAACAATTTGAGTTCTGAGAAAATCTCCAAAGATGATGAAAATGCTAATTTAAAAATATGCCTGCACCCTATGTTCATAGTAGCATTATTTACAATAGCCAACACATGGAAACAACTTAAGTGTCCATTGATGGGTAAATGGATAAAGAAGTGTGGCAGACCCTTCTGTGTGGTGTGGGCCCAGCTCCCACTTGGAGATGCACAGGACCCATGCCCACAGATAAGTTCTCTCATGGGTAATTAGATTTGCAATATACCTAAGCTCTTTTGAGGTTTGCTCTTTGCAAAAACTCCTTCACCCTACCAGTGCTTACTGTAACTTCCTAAAATCCATGCTGAGCCTTGCAGGGACCAGTATAACTGGCTGCCTACTCATTTGCTAATATCCTTCTTCTGTGATGTGATTAGGGGCATTGGCTCCTTTTGTTGTAACCAGGGGATAGTGAGTGAGGACCTTCTTGTAATGTGAGAAGATATAGAAAAAGGCCTGTCATGGCGGAGGCCATGGCTTTTGTTCCCCTTAAGAGAAAAGCCACGCGGTCGTCCTTTTTCCTCCAGCAGACTCGGTACTCTGTGTGTATGTTTTATTTCATCCGTAATGACACGGACACTGCTAGCCGGTGTCCGCATCAAAGAACATATATCCACACATACACAACGAAATATTACTCAGTCATGAGAAGCAAGGAAATCCTAACACTTGTGAGAATGTAGATAGAACTTGAAGGCATTGTGCTAAGTGAAATAAGTGATACAGAGAAAGAGAAATTCTGTATGATCTCATTTATATGTGGAATCTAAAAAAAAAGTCATAGAAAAAGAGGTCCAATTTGTGGTTATTGGAGGTGGAACATGGGGGAAGAATTGAATTAGAGGAAGACTGTCAAAAAATACAAACTTCCAGTTCTAAGAAAAGAAGCCCCAAGGATGTAACGTACAACATGACAACCATAGCTAACACTGCTGTGTGACACAAAAGAAAGTTGGTCAAGGTGTAAATCCTAAGAGTTCATCACAAGAAAAATTTTTCCCTTTATTTTTCCTTTCTGTTTATCATATCTGTATGAGAAAATAGATGTTAGCTAAACTTATTGTGGTAATACTTCACAATATATGTAAATTAAACCAATTTAAATCAATGCAATTAAATCAATGCTCTATACCTTAAACTTACAAAGTAACATATATCTATTATTTCTTAATAAAACTGCAAAAATAGAAAGACATTCTTTCTTCACTTTATTTCTATGAATGAGAAAACTGAGGTTCAGAGAAGTAAATACCTTGATCAAGACCATGTGTACAGCAAGGAAAGGAGTTCCATTAAAAGCTGGGATTCCTGGTTCTTGCCCAGGCCTTAACTGATGCGGCTTTAACCTGTATTCTATCTCCCTCTCCTCCCATTATAAGATGGTTCTCACTCACAGCTCTGGTTACAACAAAAGGAGCCAATGCTCCTAATTGCATCACAGAAGAAGGATATTAGCAAATGAATAGGCAGCCGGTTACATTGGTCCTAAGGTTTAGCACTTGCAGGGTGAGGGAGTTTTAGCAAAGAGCAAGTCTCAAAACAGCCTAGGTATATCGCAAATCTGATTATCCACAAAAGAACCTATCTGTGGGCATGGGTCCTGTGCATCTCCGAGTGGGAGCTGGGCCCACGACGTGCAGAAGGGTCTGCCACACTTAGCTGTAAGGATCAGCATGGTTTTTAAATAATTTTTATAATCAGCTAATTATATATAATATATAATGTATCATGTATCATATATACCCTATACCATATATTATACATTACATATGTGGAGAGAGAAAATGTTCAATAAAATAATTTTTTCTATAGATATGCAATATATATGTACAAAAATTCAGGCACACTTTCTAACTATAATACCTACTATATATCAAAATCAAATATTTTTTATTTTTATTTAGTTACATAGATGTCACAGTTTCCATTAATTATGGCAGATAATTAGGAAATATTAAATTTAGAATTTTCCACATATAACAATTTCTATATATAATAATAGGACTGAATCTTAAAGCAGGAGAAAAACCAATACTATGAAAATAAAAAAAAATTAAAGGCCTAGATAATTTATTAATTTAATGACAGTAATTTTTTCTCCTAACTTTAACACTTCTGTTGAACTGAAATCTGAAAATATTTAAAAATTTTACTTAGAAACAGTTAAAACCATGAACAAATCTCCACAGCAAATAGACTTTATATGTCTGCAGAGTCACTTAATAGCTGACAAATAGTTTCTATTAGGGCCTATCTTAATTGGTACTTGAACTTTTTGCCTTAAGCTGATGTGGCTTCTATAATCCTTCCTGTCTTATCAACTGAAATGGCCAACTAGTTTCCTTAAAGCTCACTGAATACTGTGCACATGCTTCTCATGTTTATTGTGGTTCAGCTTTTTGGACATTCCCCTGTTGTTCCTGATAGAGGCACTGACTATGTGATTTGTCACAAATGAATAAGCTTTGAAATTTCCACACACCAAAATGTTTAGTTTCTTCAATTTTTAAGTCCATTAATTTTGGAAAACCCAGGCCACATACTCCACAACCTGACAACCAACCAAACTAAAGTAAGGTACTTATATATAAAATCATTTTACTATAGCAGATGCTATGGTAAAGCATCTGGAAGCATGTATGCTATGGAAGTTAGAAAATTGTCATCTCTCAGCTCTCAAAATTAAACATTCATTTTACCCAAGTAGCAATAAAAGTATGGTGACTTTTATTCAGCTGCCTTCCCAAGCATCTCCAGCTGGTAAATTGCTTAGATTTATGTACTAGGATTCCATGGAACAGCCAGCCATTAACTACCTCCAAAATTGTTAACCCACGCCCTCCTTGCTTCAGCTAGACCACCTCTATCTTCCCTGCTCAGCTCAGTCAGTCTGCTTTTCATCCCTTTCTTTCAGGGGGCTGAATGATGGTCTCTGATTTTCCCTGCTGCAAGGCATCCACCAATGCAACCATAATCTCTCTGATATACTTATACACTGTGTGTGCTCAGTTGATGGAGACTTTGCCAACAGTTCACAAGGCACTAGGCCCCCAAAATACAGTTGTGCATTGTGGTAAAATATCAGGCCAGGTAAGTGAGCACATGCTAGAACTGTTAAAAAGACTGAGTTCAACTGTCCCTTTAAATACACATAACATGAAGCTGGATGCTGGGGAAACTTTAGACTCCTTGGTTGTAATTTTATGAACCACCCACTCCCTCAGAATTTTTCAATTCACTGAATTCACCTCCACTTGGACAATAAGCAATGGGCTATTGATTATTTCTATTTTATTCTGTATGGAAGGGAAATGTTCAGCTAGTTAAAAACACAATTGCCAATGATATACTTGATAAGAGGTTAATATCCAAAATTTATAAAGAACTTATAAAACTCAATGCCAACTTCACCCCAAACAGTCCAATTAAAAAATAGGCAAAGGGCAGGCATAAATAGATACTTCTTCAAAGAGGGCATACAGGTGGCCAATAGACATATGAAAAGAGGCTCAATGTCACTAATCATCAGAGAAATCCAAATTAAAACCACAATGAGATGCCACCTCCAACTTCTCACGATGACTATCATCAGTACATCAACAAACAATAAGTGTTCGCAAGAGTATGGAGGAAAAGGAACCCTTGTGCACTGCTGGTGGGAATGCAGATTGGTGCAGCCATTGTGGAAAGCGGTATAAAATTACCTCAAAAAATTAAAAATGTAATTGCCTATTACCCAGCGATTCCATTTCTGGATATATATCCAAAGAAACCTGAAGCACTAATTCAAAAGAATATATGCACCTCTATGTTCACTGCAGTGTTATTTTCAATAGCCAGGATTTGGAAACAAGCCATGTGTCCATTAGTAGAAGTGGTTAAAAAAAGCTGTGGTACATTTATACAATGGAATACTATTTGGCCACACAAAAAAAGGAAATCTTACCATTTGCAATAGCCTGAATGGACCTGGAGAGCATTATACTTAGTGAAATAGCCAGTCAGAGAAAAACAAGTACTATGTGATTTCATTTCTATGTGAAATAATGAACAAAATAAACTAACAAGCAAAATAGAGACAGACTCATAGATGGACAGCAGGGTGATGGCTGTTAGTGGGTGGGGAGCTGGGTGTGGAGGGTTTGAGCAAGAATGAAAAAATGAAAAAAACTGACGGACATGAAAAAACAATGTGGAGATTGCTAGTTTGGGGAGATGGAGAATGGTAGCGGGGGGTTAAATGGTGATGGACTAGATAGATTACAATTCGTGAAATTGAAACAATAATCAAAAAATTCCCAATACACAAAAGTCCTGGACTGGACAGCTTCAGGAGTATTTTATCAAACATTCAAAGAAGAACTAACTCCTCTCCTTCTCAAACTACTTCAAACAATTCAAGAGGAAGGAAGACTACCAGACTCATTTTATGAGACCAGCATTCTCCTAATTCCAAAACCAGATAAAGGCACTACAAAAAAAATTATAGGCCAATATCACTGATAAACACAGATGCTAAAATTCTCAACAGAATATTACCAAACTTGCTCCAGCAATCCATTAAAAAACAAACTCCACAACCAAGTTGGATTTATTCCGAGGAGGCAAGGTTGGTACAATATCTGCAAGTCAATAAACATGGTATAGTACATAAGCAAAATGAAAGACAACTTTCAGAGGATCATATCAGTAGATACAGGAAAAGCATGTGATAAAATCCAGCACCCATTTATGATTAAAAACTCTTAGCAGAGTGGGAATAGAGGGAGCACACCTCAACATAACAAAGGCTGTATATGACAGATCCATAGCCAACGTCATACTCAATGGGCAAAACTACAAGTGTTTCCCTTAAGATTGGGAACAAGTCAGGGATGTCTGTTTTCAGCTCTCTTATTCAACTTATAGTACTGGAAGTCCTAGCCACAGCAATCAGACAAGAAGAAATAAAAGATACTCAAATTGCAAAGGAAAAAGTAAAACTGTCATTATTTGCATATGACAGGATACTGTATATAAAGAACCCTAAGGATTCCACAAAGAAACTACTAGAATTGATAAATGAATTCAGTGAAGTAGCAGGATACAAAATTAATATGCAGAAATCAGTTGCATTTTTATACACCAATAATAAATTATAAGAAAAGAAAACTAAGAAAGCTATCTCATTCATAATTGTTTCAAAAAGAATAAAATACCCAGGAATAAATTTAACCAAGAATCCAAGGACCTGTACTCAAGTCCATTTTATTTATTTATTTTTATTGTATTTTTCCATTACCATTTATCCCCCCATACCCTCTTCCACCTCAACCCTGCAATCACCACACTGCTGTCCATGTCAAGTCCATTTTATATTCTATACCCGGTACCATTGTAATACAGGACTTTCCCATGTGGCAATAATTTTTTAAAATTATTTTATGGTTGTTCAATTATAGTTGTCTGCATTCCTCCCCCACCACTACCCCCAACCCCAGCCAAGCCTCCCTCCCTCCCTTGCTTCCACCCTCCCCCTTGGTTTTGTCCATGTGTCCTTTATGGTAGTTCCTGAAAACCCTTCCCCCATGTGACAATAATTTAATGATACCTTATTTTTTGCTTAAAAAGCAAAAGAAATGTTATCAGGATGTATTACAATATGCTAAATCAATTATCTTCTAAAATGATTTTAATGCAGGCAAAATATAAGTCACAATTTTAGCATAGTGAGATGTATTAAAAATACAGTTCAAAGAAGTAAACTAGGTTTGATATATGTTAGACCATTTCCTATTAAGTTTCAAATCATATTTTGAAAGTTTGTATTTTATACTATAAAATTGTTAAATTTCATGTCCTGGTAGATTCTTGTGTGAATAAACTAATAATATCTTCTAGGCCATTTGGCTGCAGCTGTCATACATACATATTCAAATTCAAAGCATACATGGCAAATGCTACTGCTAAAAGTGACAGACCCACTAAATAATTCAAAAAATTGCTCCCATGTCCATAATTCAAAGGAGGTGAAGAAACAGTTAAAGAAAAACTGAGATGAACCTTGGACCTCTTGATAAATCCTGACTCTCAAGTTATTAAAATGTTATGTAAAAGCTTGTCAATGTTACATTAGACATTCCTCTAAGGAGATAAGTAGATATTATAAATTGGATACTTTTTCGCCTCAAGGATAAGAATAGGCCCTGTCCTTAAATTCTGTACACAGTGATCTACTGCAATGAAACAATTATTTTCTCTTGTCATTGCCTGGCTCATACATTAGCATTAGGTGGATTATCTGAGGACTAAAAGAGAATAGAGCATATACGAAGGAGGACCCCCCCAAAATCCAGAATTATCTTCTGTAGGGTGGGCCCCTCGTAATGCAGGCTCCCCCTGCTTGCTGAGTGCTCTGGGAACACATCTGTATCAGTGTACTAGCGGTATTGTTGTGATAGGCTGTGTCCTGCTTTAGAGAAATTTTTTTGGAGACTCTTTCAACTCATTTGTCTGTTTCATGATGGGTGATTTACGAGCACACCTGCCCACATTGTGCTGAGTGTTCAGCAGTTTTTGAGCAAAAATAGCATGACCCATGTGTCCCACCCTCCCTCTTCACCCCATATTTCCTGGAGTGACTTTTTTTTTTGTTTCCCTAGATGAAAGAAGTCCTCAGAGGGAAACACTTTGCCAACGTGTAAGAGCTGAAACAAAAAACAAACAAAAAAAATTGGCAGAAGCACTAGAAGGTATCAAAATCAATGCATTCAAAAACTGTTTTGAGAAGCAGAAAAAATCTCTTGATAGTTGTATTGCATCAAATAGAGAGAGTATTTTGAAGGTAACTGAAGTTTAAACATGTAAGAAGAAATACAAAATTTTTTATAAATAAATTCTGTTTTTTGGGGTCCTCCCTCATATTTCTTTTTTCAACCACTTTGTCTCTTCTCCTTCAGTGAAATTAGGATCTTTTGTTTTCATTATATGCAAATGTGTCTTGTCTCAATTCTCACAAAAATTTCATGAATTAGATACTACTATTAATTAATTTATATGAGAAACTTAAGAAATTCATTTATGACTTGCACAAAGTCAGGTACCAATAATCAAAAGGTAGTGCGCTAAATTTTATTTTGCCCCTTCTCCTCCTTACTTTCTATAGTAAGCAAACCAGGACAAATAGTACAGTACATGTAAGGGGCAATATACGCAGTAACTGAGCTCATAGGGTCTGGAGCCTGGCTGCCTGAGTTCATATCCCTGGTCTGATACTCAAATGGCCAGTAAGTAAGTACTTATCCTCACCTTCCCTTAGGCAAAACATCCGTCCCTGTCTCACAGGGCTGCAGCAAAGGTTAGATGATATAGCATGTCTGAAGGGCTTAGAACACTGGCACAGAGGATGTCCTCAGCAAACTAGGTGATTGCACGTATATTCATGTCCCAGTCACTTATCAACCTTTCACTATGTGCAAGAGACTTGCAGGCTGGGAAAATGAGCAACAGTCTTTGCTCTTTAAAGATATTAGAATCTACTAGGGAGACTTGCACATTACTTAATAAATGTCAATAATGGTTATAAATCTATTGCTAAAGGAATTTAAAGAATAGAAAACATCTATTATGTAGATAAAAGGATGCTTCATGGCTGGGGCATATTTAGACATAACTTGGAAGAATTGATAGATTTTGGAGAGGAAGAGAAAAAGTGGTGGGTAGTAATTTTTTGATCTGAGTAGATAAAATAGAGGGGCAATCTTAAAATCTCTTCCAAAAACTCTAGGCTCTCTCATTCTTCTAGGGTAAGGCCACTGTCCATTCTATAGACAAACACATGGAGTGTCTTTCTAGGCACAAAACAAACCTGTCTCTTCTTAAAGAAGAAAATTGAGATCAGGCATTTCGATGTCCTAACACTCCACAAAGAGCAGTTTGTACATTTAATTTTTTATGAAGCAAGAAAACTATGACTTCATTTTATCTAAGACGAATTCCATCATATTTGTGTGGGGTGAGACTTCCCACCACTATGCAATTCTCAAACACCAACAGCGTGTCCAAGAATTCAACTCAATCTGACACCATCTACCTGGAGAGAGTATTGGATTCCGCGGGTTAAGGGTTCAATCCTACCAGACTTTCCCCCTCCCATGCCACACTTCAGGTACCAGTGGAAAGCCAGGTTATCACTTGTGCTTCTGGTATAGATTGTGGGCTTCAACAACCCCCTCCATGGACTTCGGACATCAGCTGATAGTCCAGGTTGTTACCTGTAGTACTGACTGACTGGTTATAAGTGAGAGGATCCCACGACTCCATCACAGAATTTGGTTAATTTGCTAGAGTAGCTCACAGAACTCAGAGAAATATCTTAATTACTAGATTGCCAGTTTATTATAAAAAGATATATTGAAAACGAATAGCTGCAGTCTAAAATTGGCCTGTAAGGAATTTTGTTAGAACATGCCTAGTCTTATCTAGTGAGAAAAAATTTGAATATTGTGGGTCTTTACATTTTATCTCTGGAAGGTCATGTCTTTACCCTTTCCTCCTGGTCCCTCTTTCACTTTAGCTCAGCTTTTAGTTCAGCAGTCTAAGGAGGAAAATGGATAGATTGCCTGATTTAATTTGTCCAAAACACATCACCCTCCCCACAAACCAGCCACTCACTCACCCTCCTATTTCTCACAGTAGCCAGATTAGAAACTTAAGTGTCATTATCAACATTTTCCACTTGCTTGTCTCAAAATCTGAGTCTGGAGATTAAAATTCCAAAATGTCACCAAGATTGGTGGCTTTAATTCCTATTACTTTACTACTGAACTGTTGCAATTACTTTGCAATTGGTCTCCCTATTTCCTGTCTATTCCCTTACAATCTATCCTAAATGTTTTGCCAGAAAAAAAGTCTAAAGAATTACAGTTTCTCTCACTGATAAAATTTCAGTCTTCCTATTTTCCACAGAATAAGGTTATACTCAGCCTGCCACTCGAGGCTTTCTTATACCAGACTCTGGCCTGCCTAGTCTTCCATTCTGGCCCTCCTACTGCCCTCCCCTCCCCTGCTTTGTAGACTTCAATGTAAAAACAGAATAAAATGATTAGTCCTTCCAACAGGTTCTCTCTTTCAAATGGCTACCCCCTCAAAGATCTTCCTAGTAGAATTCTACCTGTTTTTGAAAACCAACCTCAATAACTATATCTCTGAATCTCACCAAGAGTTCCTCCTTTCTCTAAATTCCCATATCACTTTGTATATATCTTTTGGGACATTCAGTACATTCTAAACTGTGCTATGATCACATCTATATACTAAAAAGTATACTTCACAGCATCTACCTTAGTGTCTTAAAAACTTTAATAAATGTATATCAGATGAATGAACAAATAAATGAATGAACCATGGAGTGTGCAAGGATCGTGAGAAATGCAGAAACTTTTCCATTAGCAAAAACTTCATTTCCAAATAATTTCACTTACTCACTGAAGACTTAAACTCGGTCTTCTGATAATTACAAATAAAGATTTCTGATCTATGCAATAGAAGTGGAACAAGTTGGTGGGTTTCTATTAAACCAGGAAAATCAAGAAATCATCATTTTCAGAAAAGAGAATAGGCCTTTGAGTATTGCTATGTAATTCAACATGATTAAACTTATCTATCAAGATTAAAACAATGTTTTCATGTTGAAGTACTTCCAAATTTGTAAAGTAAGATACCTTGGTAGTAGGCTGCAAAGGATGCAAAGTTTTAACAAGACAGATGTAAAGATCTTTTAAAATTTACACAGATTATAAAATGCTTCTGGCCTATCTATAGAGAGGTAATTGTGTCTAGCAATTAGTTAAGGCTCAGTGTTAGAGGTAAAAGCTTCTGTAACTCTAACACTTCCAGGTTCTTTAGCTTATAAAATTTTGAAGTCACTCTTGAACTTAAACTTGCTGTATAAATTTGAAAGAAAAATAATAGAGAAATCATGCCATTCTTGTACTAACAAACACATTTTTTATGACACAATGCCACATACCTATGGATTCTAAGGTTACTGAAGGGAAAAAAATGAAGATTTGGAATTAGATAATTTCATTCCATTGTAACTGTTGTGCAAGCTAAAAACATCACTTGGAATATAAATCAAAGCAAGCTTTAATGAACTAAACCAGCCCTGGATGAAAATGCTTCATTTTATATCAAATCTCAAAGCTGTTTATCCATGTATGCTATTTGCAAAAGTAAAATTTTATTGGCTCACACACTTGAAAGCTGTGTTGGATGCTAATATTATAGCCACAAAGCATTAGTTTTCTCTGATAAAGCAAACGAGCCACAGTGAAAAGAAGACTAACAGAAACAATTTTGTGCTAACAAGATTTGAGGGTGACTTAGTTACTCATTACACAGTCATTGGATTCAAGACTCAGGCTTTGAAAGACAAAGGAAGTTGTGCTTTATAGCAAAAGGGAAAACCTTTTTCCCTTTTTTCCCAGCTGACTCACCTAGATCATGACCTACAAGGTCCTATATGGTCTGGTCTCTCCCTCCTTGACAAATCTCATCTTGACCACTCTCCTTCTTCCTTATTCTGCTCTAGCCACTTTGGAATATGAAGTCCTTTATCCATTCAGATCCTTTGCACTGAACTTTTCTGATGGACTTGGGACTATCCTGTAAATTTGATCTGTGCACATGTTATGTTGAATACACATCGGATTTTGAAAATTTAGTATATATAAAAATTGACCTCCTTAATAATTTTTATATTGGCTACATATTGAAGTGATAATTTTTTGGATATATGGATTAAATGAAATTATATTATGAAATTAATTTTACCTGTTTTTTTGTAACATGGCTCCTAGAAAATTTTAAATTACACATGTGGTTTGCATTTGTGGCTCATTATATTTCAAATGGCCCATACTCCTTCATATATTAACTCATATGTCACTGCAGAGAGTTAAATTTGCCAGAAGGCATTTGTTTGTTTTCTCCATTTTATACATTTCTGTATTCAAACCACCTAGACACATGTGAGGCATGGAATAAATATTTGTGGGATGAACAAATGCATTATACCTACAGTGATGAAGGCCTTGAGCTCTGGAATCAAGCTTCCTGGATTGCAGTCCCAGTTCAGCTATTTATTAATTGTATGAGCTGGTACAAGGTACTTATTCTCTTACAGGGTGGTTGTTAAGATAGAGTGAAATCTTGTATCTCAAAGACTTAAATCAGTGCCTGATACATAGTAAATACTCAATAAATATTAGTCATAGTTGTGTATTATTATTCCATTCTGTAGATAGAAATGTAAGGCACAACAATGCTAACCCTTTGGTTACTGAGGTGGCAAATTGGAGAGTCAAGATTTAACTCTTGAACACTATGACTTCAAGATTCGGTTTTCTATTCTACGAGTGAAAAATCAACAGTTGATATAAATTTAAATCTGATGTTAATTTTAAAAGTTATTTTAATAATGTTAGAGGTAGATAGATGATTCATATATGGCCATCCTGAATGATATCAGACTTTGGACTCTGAATGTTATCTATTAAAAATGTGACATGTGATGACTATATTAGCTAATATTTATTTAGTTTTGTTAGAGGCAGGCAGTCTTCTTGCATGTTTCAGGTATTAAAATATTTAATTCTTTCACTGACTGTCAAAGTGGACACTATCTAGCACCACCCCTATTTTCCAGATGAGGAGATTACAGAGAGGCCAAGTACCTCACCCAAGGGACACAGCTAAGAAGTGAAGGAGGTGAAATTTCATCTCCACTGCTGTGGCCCCAGGCCTGTGCTCGCCCTCTCTCTGCTATACTGCATTTTCTGCTCACATTTTATGCTCGTAAAACAATAAAAGATGGGTGAGCATTCAGCCTTATAGTTTCTGCGATTAACTTAAAGATAGAAACTGACTGGTGATATTTATCAGTAACAGTACATTTTCTAAGAAAAATTGTTTTTCTGACACAAACGGTTGCACGGGCCATCCAAAAGTAAATTTTCCTTCCAAAAGGCATTTTTGTAATCCATATTAACCTAGGCCATCAAAATCTCTGCTGTCCTGAGTCCCCTTAATGGGACTTAAAGCAAGAATAAATTTTCTGCATGCCACATCATATCAGGCCCCAATCCAGCTCAATATTTGCTTTTCTCTTCAGAAGCCTAGCACAATAGTTCCTGTGCTGATGACACTTATAATATTTAAATATAACCAGACTAAGTTTATGACTGAAGAAGCCATCATCTTTCATTAGAATGAGAAAATAAATTTTCAGTACTAGACCACTAACATGTTTGAATGGCTCAATTCATTTTCTAGCAGGTCATGGCCAATACCCACTACAGAGCAACCTTGTTGAAAATGGTCCTCTTAAAGAACCTTTGTCTTGATGATAAAGAGGTATGTTCTTCCCCTGACAAGAAATAAAATAAAATAAACCAAACCAAACCAAACCAAATAACCCGCTAAACTCTCCAAAGGATTTCACAGTTCAGTGACTTGGTCCTGCGACATGCTATCCTATGTGAGGGGGGAGAGAAAGCAAAGGATCGGGGAAAGGACAGATCATTATCAGGGAGCACTCTCAGGCGCATGGCAGAACTAATTGAAACTTGGGAAAACCAGCGGCGAGTAGCAGCCTGGAATATGGGGAAGCAGCGAACAAGAGTCAGAGAGGCTGGGTTCTGCTTCAATTTCTGTGACTACCTCTGTGTATTTGAGCATTTCACAGACCTTTCCAAGTAATTATTTCTAAAATGAGAGGGTTCAATTACATCACAACGTCATTTTCAGTCTGTACAAGATCTTTTAAAATCAATACATATCAAAGAATTCCAATATCTAGAATCTTGTTAGAATGTGGGAGTCACAGGGAGGTGCCCCCTTCATAGACGCTGGAGCGGGGGACGTGTTGCTGCCTGACAGATACAGTAGCAAAACCAACACACTGTGACCGACCAGCTGTGGCCAGTCATAAGGAGAGTTAACTGGGAGAGCGGACGTGACTCTGCAATGGAAGGACTTGGGAACACAGCTCAGGAGCACAGGAATGGAATGTAAAGATGCCTATGTGCGTTGAAACATATATATGTATATATATGTGTATATATACACACACATAATACGTGTGTGTGTATAGTTGAGAAGGGTGATGTGGACAGAGGATGCATAGTCACCCTGGAAAATAGAAAATAGAAAAGGGAAGAACAAATAGATTTGTATGTTTGCTTGCCCATTAGTTCTGAGTCTAGAGGCATTTCTCTGTGCTGTAGTGGGCATATGAGACCCCTAGAGCTTGATGCACTTGAGTGTTCTAATCGATAATACATACTTGCCTTTTTTCTGACTCTGCACTTAGCAGGCATCCTTTGGCTTTCTGTGAAGGTACAGGAGAGACAACATTGGAAGAGCTGGCATCAATGCCCAATTTGCCCATGGTTGTATGTTCTTTTATTGGAAATAAGTAAATCTGCATTCTGATGAGCTTTCTATGACAAACAGGCCTCAGGGAGTATATATACCAATTGGCCAGCTCAAGAATTCTAGTCTACTTAGTGATTGTATTTCTCATTCTAAATTCATTAATTGACATTGTAATTGAAATATACTCATCTCAATGAGGTTTATTAATGTGAGTTTGTCCCTGGGGAAGGATTTTTTCTAAGGTTCTGGTGGTAAGATAAGGTTTAAACCACACATCCCGAAGTATTCCAGATTTTGAGTTCATTCTTTCAAAATTCGAATAAGAATAGTCTCCATTTCTATCATGCTTAATTAGTAGGAAATCCTGCCTTTTCCCCAGAGTATGTCTTGGTTTCCTACAACTCATCCCGGTTTTCACCTGCCACTTCTGGGAGCCTCGTTCCCTGCTACCAGCAGCTTTCTTTGCCAGCTGCTTTCGGCACGTCCTCACCCGTGTTACCACCCTTCATGGAGGTTTTTGTATATAGCATCACTACAGGCCTGGTGCGGGCTTGAGAACAAATCCAGGTAGCTTCATTAAAGATGTGGGGTCATAAAAAAGAGTAACAACTGAAAAAAGAGAAAGAAAAGCTCTTAAAAGTGGACACGTGTATTATGAGTTTTTGAAAGCCCAGCCCCGCAGTATCTCAGAATGTGACCTATATATGGGGCTGCTGCAGATATAATTAGCTAAGTTAAAATAAAATCTTACTGAAGTAGGGTGAGCCCCTAATCCAGTATGATTGGTGTCCTTATAAAAAGAGAAAATGTGGACACAGAGCCACACACATGGAGAGAATGCCACGTGAGGATAAAAGTTATGTGGTCACAAGCCGAGGAACGCCCAGACGCTTGAGAGAGACCTGCAACAGATCTCTTCCCAGTGCTTTCAGAGGGAGCACAGCCCTACTGACACTTTGATCTTGAACTTCTAGTCTCCAGAACTGTGAGACAGTAAATTTCTCTTATTTAAACCACTTAGTGTGAGGTACTTTTATGACACTCTGGCAAATACAAATATTTTGGTTCCTTTAAGCTGCAGACTAGGTCCCAGCCTGTGGCCACATTGCAGGCACCAAGTGAACCTGTAACTTTCTAGTAGGGGTGCTGGGCTCTTCTGAGCTACTATCTAGGCCCAACAATGAACCATCTTGCATCCCAAATGATAGATTAAAAACAGAAAATATTCTTTCACTATAGCTCATCCAAGGTTTCAGTCAAGACCAGAACAAGTTCTGCCCAGAGGCAATTCTGATCATAATGAGAAAAGTTGTTGCAAACTTCATTAGAAGACAATCTCTGGCTTTACCTTTATACAACTAAACAGGGCCATAAAATAGTTACCCAAAAAATAACAGTTTTGTTCCCAAGATTGAATTCTGCTTATTACTTCAGAAAGGAGTTGAAAACAGTAGCTTGTCTTCTCTCCAGTCATTTGGGTTTCAGAAGGTAAGGCACCTGCACCCTGGTTTAGGATCTGTGAGGTTAATGAACAGCTGTGGGTACAGTGCAAATTCTTAGGTAAATGTTACCTTAGGAGGTCCTGGAACAGGCATTTTTCATGTGCGGTGAATGGCGCCCAGGCCCCACCCACACCCCTGTCCCTTCAGCACTCCCTGTTCCCACACACCCTAATGGCATTCCACAGCAAGGCCTGCCTGAGAGTTTTCTCTGGCCTTGCTGTGCTTGGCCCACTCACATGGCAGGCTGGATTGCCGGAGAATTAATAGCTCTGTGAGCAGTCCTTAATCAATGCAAAACAGAACATGGTATATAAATGCCTGGGATGGTCAGTGTTATGGTTAAATTATGTTCCTCAAAAAGATATGCTGAAGCCCTACTTTCTGGCACCAATGAATGTGATCTTTTTTTTTTTTGGAAATAGGTCTTTGCAGTAATCAGGTTAAGATGAAGTCATGCTGTATTCAGGGAGTACTCTAATCTGTCATGACCGGTGTCCTTATATGAAGAGGAAAATCTGGACACAGGCACAAAGAAGAAAATGACCATGTGAAGACAGAAGCCATGACTGGAGTTATGTTACATAAACTAAAGAATGCCTGGGGCTGCCAGGCACTGGAAGATTCCTTCCCTTGAGGCTCTGGAGGGAATATGGCCAACACCTTGATTCCAGCCTCAGAGCTCCAACACTGAGGGAGAATACATTTCACTTATTTAAGCCATCTAGTTTGTGGTACTTCATTACAGCAGCCCTAGCAAACTAATACAGTCAATTTGCCTGGGTTGTAGTAGCAGTTATTTAATCAAACACTAATCTAGGTATTATTGTGAATGTATTGTGCACATGTGGCTAACTTGAAGTAAAGAGGACTTCTTTTGATGGCATGGGTGAATCTCCTCCCATCAGTTCTAGGCCTTGAAAGCAAAAGCTAGTTTCCCAGAGAGTAAGAATTTCTGCTTAAAAACTGCAGCTCAGCATCCACCTGAGTAGCCAGCCTTCCAGCCTACCTTGCCCTACAGATTTCTGGCTTGCCAGTGGCAACAACTGCATGAACCAATTCCTTAAAATAAATATTTTTTGTGGCCCTGGCTGGTGTGGCTCAGTGGATTGAGTGCCAGCCTGCAAGCCAAAGGGTAGTGGGTTTGATTCCCAGTCAGGGCATATGCCTGGGTTGCAGGCCAGGTCCCCAGTTAGGGGCATGTGAGAGGGAACTGATCCATGTATCTCTCAAACATTGCTGTTTCTCTCACTCTCTTTCTCCCTCTCGCCCCTCTCTAAAAGTAAATAAATAAATTTTTTTAAAAATAAATATTTTTGTGTTTTTTCATATATACACATTTTTATGTTCAAAAATAAATCTCCTTCTATGTATAAGTATATATAGTGTTATTGCCCTCATGTGATCCAGCTCCCTCAGTAAGTGTGGGCAGGATCTCTGCTTGCTTGTAACCAATAGAGGTGGTAGGGTGTATGTCGTTACAGGTCCATAATTACACCACGTAAGGTTGCTGTACCTGTCTTGCTTAGAGTCTCTCTCTTGCTGTCCTTGAGGAAGCAAATGGCCATGGTGGCAAGGAACTGACTGCAACCCCTGCTGATAGCCAAAAAGAAACCAAGGCCCTCAGCCTGCTGATCCATAAGGATGAGTGCGGCCAACCGCCAGGTTAGCCCGGAAGTGCGGACTTCCCCAGTCAAGCCTCACGTGAGACCACAACCCCAGGCAACACTTTGACTGTAGCCTTTGGGATCCAGAAGCTTATGGGTTAGAAGTTTTGAAGAATTATGGTGACATACTACACAGAAAGAGAGAAACTAGAACTTGGGTCATTAGAGTCCTAGATTAAGGACCTTTTAGTTCTACTCCAATGTATCCCTCTGGTGTTTACAAAAACATAAATGCTGCCTACAAACTTCCAGAGCCAAGGAAAGGCTCTAACTACTCTTTGTACAGGAGTAAGCATGTTAATGTTGGTGTGGGTATGTGCATGTCTGTCTTCTGTGCTTTGTTAGAATTTGATTTATACATCAATACGTCCATTCATCAGCACAAATCCTTATTTCCACTTCAGAGCAACTTGGCAGTAATGAGCATCAAAGGTAGTCATTTCATAGGAGGAAACAGAGGGTTGGTTGCTCAGCTATTAGTACTCAGGAAAAGTTGCCCTCTTGGCCTCCTGCTTCCGGACTGACATTGATTCAATTGGAAAACTGCAGAGAAGTGGCTGTTTCACCTCCATTTAAAGTAATTAGAATGAGTGAGAGAATGTCTTTATTGTTATACCTATTGCTAGTTTTCACAATTACCATGAACTTCTGGGAAGGGCTAAAGAAGAAACCCATGCTGACATCCGGCAGGCCAGGTTATGTTAGCAATCAGCTACTGAGCTCATAGGATACCACTTCCAAGGAAGTTTTTTTTTTAAATTTTTGTTCATAACATTATTATCTAATTCATTATCTTGTGTTGGTATATAAATATGATGTTCAACTATGGTATATAACTATGAAGTTCTGCAGTAGAAAAAAATCCTCAGAAATATTCACAGTAACATGTACCCAATCAACTTGCCCTGAATTAGGAAAGCAGCCTAAAATCCAGGGTGTGCTCCCCTCTACTATAAATTACAGCACTCCATTTTAATAAAATTCCAAGTTGGGGGAGTGGGGGAATCTACCTTTTGCAACTCCATGGCTATATGTCTAGGGGGGCATTTGAAAAGCTTTAAAAGTCCCTCCTTCATGCCCCCTACCATATGCTGTTTTACAATAAGTTTTTTTTATTTTATTTTAGTTGTTGTTCTTATACAGTCTTCTGTCTTCTACCCCCAACCCAGCCCACTGCCCCAGCCCTCCCCAGCTCCCTCCCATTTCCACCCCCCAGCTTTTGTCCATGTGTCTTTCATACTTGTTGCTCTAAACCCTTCCCCTTTTTCCTGGATATTCCTATCCCTCTCCTCTCTTGTTCTCAATTTCAGTGTCTTTGGTTATATTATGCTTGTTTGTTTGTTCTGTTAATTAGGATCCTGTTAAAGGTGAGATCATATGAAGAAACTATGGTACATTTACACAATGGAATTCTATGCAGCAGAAAGAAAGAAGGAGCTCCTACCCTTCGAAACAGCATGGATGGAACTGGAGAGCATTATGCTAAGCAAAATAAGCCAGGAGGTGAAAGACAAATACAATAAGTTTTTTATAAACTTTACTTCAAGCAGTTTTACCCACCAGTGCCTGTGTCTTCCTGTCAGCTTATCACCGTGGTGTTGGTATATGGCAGTGGTTATAGAGTTGGGGTTAGGTGTGGACACACAGGAGAGAATAGATTAGCTTGTTAATGTTGTTTGTCTTCTGTACAGTGATGAGGTTATAAGTGATTTTTTTATTTTCTTTTTGCCTGTTTTCCTTTTATGAATTTTCCAAAATTAATATGTTACTTGAATATTTTAAAAGTTATTTAATGGCAGCTTAAAAACAATGAGAATAGAAAGTCCACAAGATTGATTTTAGTATCTATATATGCCATATATAAACCAGCTTAGTTGTGATTAATGTCTTAGGTTGATGAGATTATGATTTTTGCTGTAATGTATTTTGAAATTTATAATCAGAATAATGCCGATAACTAAAGTCTTTTAGAACACTCTCGTGCTTGCAGGTGTTAGGATTCACAGTCTAGGCCCTGGTCACACCGAGGGTACCTCCCAGACCAGCAGCACTGACATCGCCCGGGAGCACAGGAGCTCGGGCTCTACCCTGGATCTGCTCATCTACAGTATCTGCCTTGTGGTAAGATCTCGGGTGATTTGCATGGGCATTAAAGTTTCACAGCTACTTGTGTGGGTAACAATTCGCTACCTAGAAATTATTTTTCCTCCATGTTATCAAGGCTCTTTAGTTCCTCTGTTAAATATTCTGATTGGCAATAAATGCTACTATAAGTAGAAGTGATTGAAGTCTAACAATGAACATTTAGTCACCACAAGGAGCTTTGTATAGAACTTTTTCTACGACATTTTGATAAAAAATATACCTAATTGAGACGACTATAAATGGCCTAGTTGGAGAGTGGAGCAGACAGAGAGAGGGCAGGAGAAGGTGTGCAGAGAAGGCAACTTTGGCTATAATTAACCCTCAGTGGTGGTGGAGGTAGGGGTTGCTCAGTGATATGAAGGTCATGATGGGGGCTAAAAATTAGTTATGTTTTTCTTAAATCAGTTTTATCTACCACTGATTATCTGATTTTGAAAGGATATATTAATAACATACCCAATGTACCTTTAAATTTTATAAAGAACTTTACAAATATTTTCTAACCTTACCTTTAGCACTATCCATTTGGGGCAAGCATTTTCAGGACAAGTACCAAGATTCACAGAAGTTAACATCTGGCTAAAGACTAGAAGTCTAATCAGTAATGGGAATACCGGTCAAAGCCTCCATTTGCGCCGACGGCCGAACTTTAGCCAGGAAGAGCCGTTCCTGTGCCTCCCCCTCCTCACAGAGTCTTCGCCTACTTACTCAGTCATGTGTCCTTCTTACCTACCAAGTCTGGGACTGCATTGGGTTTCGGGCAGAAAGCAGGGAAACATGACACATGTCCCTGCTGATGAGGAGCTCACAATCTTGACAGACTGTCTTTTCCATATTTTATATTTATTTAATTCAATATGTCAAGCCCTCATGTCATTACTTTTATGAACATGACATGCCCCCAACTGCGTGAGGGCTCATTCTGGAAATCACTCTTCCTTGACCTCTAGATTGAAAATTTACTTTGTGACAGGCCCTGGGACTTACCCTATCTGTAAATCAGCATGTTTACTTCAAAATGAGTGAGTCCTTTTTCATCAGACCACTTATTCCCTTTTCATTGTGGTATCAACACTTACTTATCCACAGAAAGCGGAATAGCATTTCCCAGACTAACAACCCCAGACCATTTCAAATGGAAATCCCTCCGTTATGTGGCTTGTCTCGGTTCTGAGAGGCTGCACTCCAGAGAGCAGAGAACACATTAGTCTGTCAGTGATGCTCTTCCCAGTGAGAAATGACTGCTCAGTGTTGCCACCAAAGTAGCAGGGCTTACTGCTCTGCCTGCTTGGTTGCTGGACTCATTAAGATCACCGGAAGGTTTTAGTTAAAAACAAACTAACAAACAAAAATCCTCCAGTACCTTCATTAATGGGTGTTTCAATGAAAATAACAGCTTTAGTTTTCATAAACACCCACTAGAAAATGTTATTAAAAATTTTGCCTTAGAACTGAGTGCTCTACGTACACACACGTTTTTTCCAACCTTATCTGCATGCATTTACTCATCCTGGTTGGTGGCCCCAGATAACAGCCTGAAGGCAGCAAAGCAGTGAGATTAGGGCCTAGAGGCTGGAGCTGTATTTCCTGAGTTTGAACTGGGATTCCATCAGGTATTAGCTGTTTGCTCTCAGGCAAGTTACTTAACCTCACTGTGATTCAGCTCACCCTCCTGTGAAAGGGGAATAAAAATAGAATCTCATGGCGTTGTCCTGAGGACTAAATGAGACAATATATCCATGGTGCTTAGGACTGTGCCTACTATGTAGTTAGCACCACATATGCATTAGCTACTGTGAAATTGCGCCTTTCCTGGAATTGGAGTCCAAACACCTTCCCTCGGCAGGAGTAAAGGATTCCACACAATGTGATGGTGCAAATCTTTACTGCTATAGAGCAGAATGGCACAGCAGAAATAGCACTGACCAAGCACGCAGGGCAGATGTGTTCACAGTTCTACTCAACTAGTTTAGGGATTTGGGTAAATTTCTTAGTCTTTCTGAGACACAGTTTCTTGTTTGGAAAAGAGGAGGTTAGAATACTAGCTAATCTCAAAATTCCCTTTCAGTTCTGTTTCAATGATTTTAATTTTATGTTTAGGGTTCTATGTTTACTCATAGTATGACAGAGGGAGGTTTTCTGTGATTCAAAATGACTAGTAATTGCATGTATAATAATTCATTCATTTTGAATTCTTTTTTAAACTGACTTAGCTAACAGCTAAGAGCTAGTCTTTACCAAAATCTATTTTAGTTATGCGGTGCTTATGTCACTGGACAGAGTCTACAGGATTTGAGCCAACCAGATCTCTTGTCAAAATCACTGCAGGGAATGCATATGCTGAACCACATTTCCAGGAAAGTGTACCAAATAACTCTAGGAATACACCCCCAAATGGGCGGACCAGAACTATAACCATTTTATGGCCCTGGGTCTAGTGGAAAGCCAGGGAAGTCCAGCCATGGGAGGCTGAATCTTGGCCAATAGCTCATTATCCTGCTGGAGAAATAGGGCTGGAACTGATATAATTTGCTGCTCAGGAGTCTTTGAACCCAGTGAGCCCTAAGACAGCATATTCAGTAATTGTAATTTGTGTGGCAACAGGTTGTATGTGTGAAATCACTTCTGATTTATATCACGTCAGAAAGTCTTAAAAACCTGTCATCCACAATTTCAGTGATAGCAGAGGGTAAAAAGCCATACCCAAACTAAACATGAAGGGTATGAGGTCATGTTTGTGGTGCTGAGGTGGCCCCTGCTCTCCTGGAACATTCGTCTGGGTAACTGTTCATCTAGAACTCCTTTGGTCTGTGCTATTTTCATGGAAGATAGTCTGTTAACACTTGTTAACACCACCATAGTTTATAATTCTCATGCAGCCACCCTCCCTCCAGTCCCATGACACCCCATACAGAACAAACAGTGGAAAGGAAAATAACCGATCCTTGTTGAGATGTGATACTAAGTGATCAGTACTGACAACTTACAAATTAGGCCCTTGGGTGTTCTTGAAACAGGCAACACTGTGAGTGCTAAATGTCTAATATTTAACTATTGAATAGTTTAACAGAGAAGATTTTTGCTAATCATAAGAAAAAAAATTATAGATCAGCACAACCCTATAGAACTTTCTACAAAGATGGCAAGACTCTAGTCTCTGTGTTATCAAATATGGTAGCCACTAGGGATATGGGCTTTTGAACACTTGAGATGTGGCAAGGGTGATTACGAAACTGAATTTTTTATTTTATTTCATTTTAATGAAATTAAATGACATGGCTAATGGTTACCATTTTGGACAGTGCAATTTTAATTCCTGCAAATCAAGAAACTTGACTTGCTACCAGTTATTAAATAACTAGCTCAAGCCCTCTGCCATTATTTCCACTGGCTTTTTTTTTTTTTTCAAACTTGGCATTGAGCAGTCTTGTGGAAATCTAGCTCCAAGGAAAATTATAAATTAGATGGTATTTGTATTTTTCTCCTGTGGCTTTTCTTACCATTGATCTTCACCTTTGATGCTTCTTCAAGCACCATCCCAAGTCATACACCCCTTATATTTTACTCCATTGGTTATAAAGGAAGTTATTGGTGTAAAATGCTTCCTAGGGGAATTTTCATTGCAACACGTGACTTACTGAAAAACAAACAATGTCTTTGAGTACCAAAGTCATTGCCCTTCAAAGCCTGGTCAGAGAACTCCTGGCATCAGAGTCACCTAGGGGCCGGGGGATGTGCATGTTGACAATTTGGATTTCTGGGCTCCAGCCAGAGACTCTGATTCTAAAACTTCTAGGAAAGGGAAGAAGGAGTGTTCTTAGGGAACAGCAGAGACTTCAGAAGCAGGCTGCCTGAGTCTGAACTCCAGTTTCAGGCTTTACTAAGTGTTAAACCTTCAGCATATGAAAAAAAAAAAAAAAAAAACTCTTTGTAGTTCCACTTTCTTTCCTGTGATATGGGATAAACATAACACTTAACTTAGGGTTGTTGCAAGGAAAATATCAGTTGATATACGTGAAGTACTTAAAAGAGTTCCTGGTGCATATTAAACGCTGTATTAACTATCATCCCTATCACTTTTGGTAAGCAACTTGAATGAGTCTTACATATTCAAGTGTGAGAACTCCAGTCCAAAGAAAGCTTGAAAACAACAGAATAGGGAGCCCAGAGTGTGTAGTGGGAGCTCCTATCTCGTGCGTCTATGTCTTCAGCTGAAAAATAAGATAATTATATTTGCTCAGAGTTAAATGAATTAAAAAAGTGAGTCTTTTATATTTCATGTAAAGCTATACTATTGTTTATACATGAGAATACCAGGTTGGGTTTTTGAATGGAATGAGATGCTTAGAAACTACCAAATAGAACATCACATTGGGGAACCGTCAGAAGGAAAAATCAAACCCACGAATACAGGAGGGAGAGGTGGTATCTGCAATTTATAGATTTGTGAGTACAATTTACAAATAGTTACGCTTAGAACACATAAAGACTTTCAGTGGAACCATTGTACGAGCCGGGTTATAAAACCTTCCATTTCACAAATCACATATACCTGGCAGTTGGGGCAGGAGATTTTCCCTCGTCAGTGAGCTGGAGTGAAAGCTTCACTGATCACCACCCTGCCAGCCAGAAAATGGATCTCCCCATCAATTTATTCTGGAAGTAAGGAGCTCCTTGCCTCTGGGAGAGATTGTAAAATGGAGTCATTTTACTCCTGACACCTTCAGAGTCAGCTACTCCTCGTGGGATAGCTCAAGATCTGCGCTCGGGGCCTTTGGCAGGGAAGCATTTTCTACAAGCTACTGGCTAACACTGCCCAGAGTTTTATTTAAGGTCCATCTGGGACCAGAAACCGAAAACCAATAAATTGACACTTTCTAGAGAACACAAAATAACTCAAGACAGAAACTGCCAGATTGTTTTCTCTTTTCTTTCAGTATTACATGTCCCTGTTGTTTTGAATGGATGATTGAATTCTGACTACTGGGGGGAAATGGGGACAACTGTAATTGAACAACAATAAAAAAAAGAATTCTGAATGCAGCATTTCGTAAGTTTTGAAATTTTCTATTTTCTCAGTTTCTGAACTAGGCATGAAACTAGCTCACCTCTTCTTTTACTTAGGAAGCATACTGTACTGTTTCCATTAAACAAACCATGTGTGCTGCCTTCCTGTGATGTGACATGCACTTTTAAGAGTCCTACATGTCTATCATATGTATTTTTTAAATGGAGTCTCTAAGCTTGCTTCGGATGAGCAAAGGTCCACCTAAGTAGCCAGTATGTTCATCTGGTTCCAGAGGCCAGTTCAGATTTCTCTTGAGCATAGACGATCTAAGCTGCTCTGAAAGGGTTTTGGGAAAACTGGAACCGGGGCTACCCCTGGTGTAAAGGATCCCCGAGTACTCTGGTCAGCACTGAAGTGGAACCCAGCTGAGCCTCTGAGACCTTGGAGAGATTGTTGTCTAAGCCTAATTATAGAGTAGACCAGTATCTGGGAAAAAAAATCATCAGTTTTCTCAGGAGGCCTCCTCTCCTGAGGGCCTGTGAATGGAGAAATTGACCAGATTCTGACTAGAGTGAGGAGAATCGGTTGGGTGGACGAGAGGGTCAGACTGACGACTCCTGGAGATGGCGAGGCTGCACAGGCTGTTGGGCACGAGTGCCAGCGCTGAGCACATGGCTACTCACTTACTCTTCTTCATACCAGATTGATGTTGAACCTTAATGCTTTTTCTCAATTTGGAATTAACATCCATTGTCTGAACACTGAAATAAATGGACACATTGTACAAGTTTATTGAGAGAGAATCTTTTATTTAACCCCCTCTTTTTGCCCCCATGATATTTTCAAAGTAACTTGTTCTTTACTGATCCAGGAGATAAATACCAGTGTGTAAGCAAGGAGAAATAAAATGTTAATTCTTAGCTTTTGAGATTCCAGTGGACCGGCATAGATAATACAAGGGTCATCCCAGAAAGTGACACAGGTGAATCACTACACACCATTTTTTTGCATTCCTGGATGACTGAGCACCAAAGCCCCCATGTAAGTTTTGACTTCACTTAAAGTGGCTCTTCACCTGGTGGAAACTCATGGACACCTCTGAGATTCTAATGAAAATGAATTGCTCAATAACTGGTAAAAATACCTTATACGCACAACCTCAAAATTTTGGATATAGTTTTAGGAGGCTTTTGGGCACCATGAAGTACATCTACCCAGAACAAACCTAATTTTACAAAGTGCTACATATAACTTAAAGGAATAGATTTTGGAATCTGGCAGCTTAAATTTTCACCTTGGCTCTGTTACTGGCCGTGCAAAGTACTTTCCCTAGACTTCAATTGCCTCATCTGTAAAACTAAGATGATAAAAGCACCTATTTCCTAAAGTGTTTGTGAGGAGCAGATGATATAATGCATATAAAAACACTTAGCACAGACCCAGCATTTAGAGAGCATCAATTGAAGTGGTGCAGTTTTGATATCCATCATTTGAAAACAAATACAGATATAGATTGGATTCAATAAAGCTGAGAATTAGCCTAGACATTGGCACCCTCCTCTCATATTATCCCAGAAGTTGTCCTGGACATAAAACACAGTGGATTTAAAGGAAAAAAGTAGGAAAAATTGACAGAAATGCTTTAAAGTTGAGCATTTATGACTAGGAATAAGTCAGCATGGTGGGGAAATAAGATAGGAAGGACTTTTAAGCTATATCTTTTTTTCATTGTCCTAGCCACATGATAGCTCAAGGGACAGAAGAACATCATGGCCTACCCAGAGCCACTGGGTCAGCAGTAACCCTCAGGCTGTACAGGAGCATGACAAGGGTTAGGAGACATGACAAGAGAATCTGGGATTATGCAGACGCCACAGCATCACCCAAACCGTCCCCAGCTTGAGCCAGCTACCACCCAGGGATAAGGATCACCTGCTTAGGAGAGAACAAAGAGGGACAGTCAAGTTTAGGCTACAGTACAGTGAGCTCTTTGCCCAGGATCACAATCCTCCCACACACCTTTAGCCCTCAGGAGCAGCGTAAGCTAGAACCTGGGTCTTCATACTTACCAAATCAACCAGAAAAAAACAAGTTCAAAGGCAAAAATAACTAGACATCTGAGAAGCATAACTGCTACAAAATAAAGGCAACAAACTCAGTTGCAAATACTAGGAAGAAATAGCTTTTGTTTATTTACTTATTACTCAAAATAAAACTAATGAAAATTCTCAAATAATTAAGATAGTAATGGAATATAAAGCAGAAACATGCTTTTATGTGGCAGACCCTTCTGCGTGGCGTGGGCCCAGCTCCCACTCGGAGATGCACAAGACCCATGCCCACAGATAGGTTCTTTCGCGGGTAATCAGATTTGCAATACACCTAAGCTGTTTTGAGGTTTGCTCTTTGCTAAAAGCTCCCTCACCCTGCAAATGCTTACTGTAACTTCCTAAAATCCATGCTGAGCCTTGCAGGGACCGGTGTAGCGCTGCCTATTCATTTGCTAACATCCTTCTTCTGTGATGTAATGAGGGGCAATGGCTCCTTTGTTGTAACATGGGAATGGTAAAGGAGAACCATCTTGGAATGTGAGGAGATATGATTAGAATAAAGGCCTGTCATGGTGGAGGCCACAGCTTTTGCTCCTCTTGAGAGAAAAGCCATGCTGTTGTCCTTATTCCTCCACCAGACTCGGTGGTCTGTGTGTATGTTTTACTTCATCCATAATGATGCGGACACTGCTGGCTGGTGTTTGCTTCACTTTTATAAATGCTAACTCAGTAAGCACACTTGGTTAAAAAAATGTGAGTTTAAATAAATGATTATATTGTATAAATAACTAAAGGATACAGCAAAAAATGAAATAAGGTAATATAAAGTAGGTTTTTCCTCTGAAAAAGCACTTGGAAAGGAGAAAGTGGGAAAATAAGAGATATGAAATCAGCAAAAGATATGTATGTGTGTGTGTATATGCGTGTGTATATGTGTGTGTGTGTGTTTGTGTATAGTCTCATTAGGAGAGGAAAAAAAAACTGTATGTAGACACCAAAAAGCATATTTCAAGAAAGGACATCTATGAATTTCCCTAACTGAAAGAAGAGGGAAAGCCTCAGGTTGAAAAGGCTCAGAGTACAAAAGCACAGAGAATGAGAAATCAAAACCTGGAAAACTTATGGGAAAGTGTATGGATATTGAAGGCAAAGGCAAAAATGTGAAAGTTTCTAGAGTGAAGAGCAGACCACTAACCCATACAGGAGAACAAAAGCCATGTTAGCATCAGATTTCAAAAAACACAACTGCAGGAGAGAATAGAACAATGTTTTCCAAAGGTTTGAGGAAATAGTTTTCTGATTTTAAATCAAAATAAAAATTGAGCAATAAGTTGCCATATATGGTTATTAAGAGACTATGTAAAAGCAGATTAAAAAAACAACTCATTCTAAAATTTATATGGAAGAACAAAAGTCCATAAATCTCTAAATCAGATTTGAAAAAGAAAATAAAAGGACCAGGAAGGGATAGGAAAGGAGGGATGCTCCCTACCAGATATTAAGACATAACCCAGGCTGTAGTGACAAAGATCACCATTGTGTTAACTCAGGATCAGGCCAGCAAATCAATGGGCGAGGCAGAATTCTGAGTAAAACACAGCACTCCAAAGTAATGGGGAAAAGGATTACTTATATATTAAATGGCATTTGGAAAGTAGGCTCACTATATGAAAAAAGTAAAGCTAAACTTGTATGTTATCATAGCATAGATGGCAGACATTAAAACCATATGCGTTAAAAATAAAAAGATTTTAAAAATGTAAAAAAAAATTGTGACCCGGGCATAGAAAAAAATATTTTTAAATGAAACTCAAAATAAAAACTTTTAGGCAAAAAAAGAGGGATCCTATTGCATAAAAATTAAAGATTTCTATCTAATGAAAAACATTATAGACAAAAATGAACAGACATATGGCATATGAAGAAAGACAGTTATAAATCAATAAGAAAAGGGCAGGCAAAATAGTTGAACAAGCAGTTTATAGAAAGAGGAAGAGAAGACATAATGGCTAACAAGAACATATATCAAGATAAAGGCAAAACTGAACAATAATAATGAGATATTACTTCACATCAGCCTTGGCAAAGATAAGAAATGCATTAAATAACAAATTTTGGTAAAGATGAGAAGGAAGAGAAATTCTCATGCTGCTGTTAAGAATATAAATCAGTACAGATTTTTCTGAAAGCAAACTGGTATTTTATTTATTGGAATCAGTTGTCCATTTGCCTTTCAACCATGGGTGCTGGTCTTGTGTTTACAGGCAGATACGTTTTTACACAGTACCCTAACAGAACACGTGTGACACTGTTCATTGAGCATGCTTAGTGACGGCAGGAAGCTGGACAATACCTGGGTTACTGCTGGCTAAAGATATGTAAAATAAGAACCATGCAGATAGGTTTTTTTTTTTTTTTTTTTTTTTTTTTTTTTTTTTTTATCTATAAGGAAAAAAAGAGAAAGAAAGTGGATGTCCATACTAAACAGTAAGGAGATTTCAAACGTGTTAACTCTGAAAAGCAGGAAACTGACAAGCTTCAAAGTAAAATATCCTATTTGTGAATTTAAAAGCACCCTCTCACAAAACAACACTACAGGGAGGAGTGCATAATTAACACCCGTACTGTGAATAGGGTGGTGAAGCATGAGGGGGAAGGAAGGAGGTATTGGGAAAAGGAAAAACATATAACAGACAAGCTTGAAGCTTCGCATTGACCCATGATGACGGTGTGCAAAGAACAGAGTTGTATGATTAACTCAGCTCTGCACTTCAGATCACTTAAAAATACAGACAAACTCACGCATCCATAAGGCTTAAAACAAATTAGCAAATAAAAACAGGAGGACCAAATGGAAAATAGTAAAGAAACCAAGCTGAAACTTTACATTTTGATAGATTTAAATGTCCTTGTAAGAAAATGTTAAGCAATAATTTTTAAACTTTCCGTCATACCACATAGTGTTCTACTTTAGGGATATTTTCCTTGAATGTATCTTGTTTATTCTTTATTTTTGAGGGATCACATATCTGATATGGTATTAATATTGGAAGTCAAAAGATAATAGAATCAGTCATAACTAAAAAGATAAAACAGCAGAAAGTGTTGAGAAGTAATGATGATATAAATAATAATATTGATGTCTTGAATTAATAAAGCCTCTTATTTCCTAGGTGCTCAAAGAACTGTGACTGCAGCTCACAAAATATTTGACACAAATATTATACTGTCACCATTTATCACAGGTTATTGCATCAATTCAATGCAGTGAGACCTGGTGGTGCCTGATCTTTTCTGTCAACATCAGAAGGATTTGTGGCCATATTCTTTATAATGAGGAGTAAGGCTGGGCTGCTAGAAGTGGCCTGAAGTTCTTCTATAATAGAGATGAGTCATGCAACAGAGAGGGCGAGTTTGTAAAAAATGACTTACAAAGCACGGTGGGAATAGTTTCAGAAATTGGAGAAAGTACTATTGGGATGTCTATAGCCATGCTTCAGTGATAGATATTTTTGTTACCTTCATGTGCTTCCCATACACTCGTCACCTGCCTTCAATGTTCCCGTATCTGTCACCACCACAGTACCAATTTCCATGACACAAAATCCCTGTCCTTTCCTAGAACCAGGCCTAATCATTTGATAAACTCAATTTTACTCTCTATTTGATTATGGCTAGTGGGAACTAACATTATAAATTATTGATATTTTACTGATCCCCTCTGGAGATCCTCTTTATCCCATTAATCTTCCATTCTATACTTAGGAACAATTTTTATCTATGAATTTACACATTTTTCTATTCTATATTTTTTTCCTCTGTAGCCAGAAATAAAGTTGACAAAAACAGTTATGCAGTGACACTTTTTTGTATTAACATACTTTCTTCTTTCCTTAAAGAATACTGACCATATGTTTTAACTACCGAATATGGAACTTTTAGCAGTATTCTGAACAAATTCTCATCTTCCTACTTTTTAAGATTAGTTCTATATTGTGATTTCAGTGTCTTGAGCATACCAATCATTGTTACTATATATTCCTTACAGACAACCCAAAACTAAACATTGTTAAATAGCTTGCTTATCATGCTGACCACCTTATAAGCAATTAATAAAGGATACAATGATTCGCAAAGATTATTTTTCTCCTGAGACAAACTATCTCTTGAAGAAATTTGAAATAAATAGGTTGGGCATTGTAACCAGGCATATTGTCGTTATAGCAAAGTGCTACATTAAAGGGGCAAAATTCCAATGTAACAATAGCCCAGAACTCGGCAGGCCTACTAGTGTCAGCTAAGAATTAAGAGGAAATTTCAGTAGTTCACTGACAGTGCCACAAATTATACATGCTAAGGAGTAGGAGGAAAAAGGTTCAGAGTTGATACAGTAGTTTATACTTTTTAAAGAGTGTCATTTTTTCATTAGATAAAAACATGCAAGGTCTCTGAATCAGTGAAAGAAAACAAGGAATCTTTTATGCTCAGTAGAATATTGAAAAACCTTTCCCTGAGGGAAAATAATAAAATAATCTTATGATGTTATTATTAACAAATGTAACCTTTCTATTCTCAGGCAATTTATCTCGTTTTGGAAAAGATATGCCATCATTAGTGCAGTCTCTGCTGCCTCATGATTTTTGCTTAATAATAAAGTACACAGAGCTCTCGTAAACCCCAGATGTTTACGTGGACGTTTGTTACTTTTCTTTATATAAAGTTGAAGTGTATTTGCTAAGTTTCTTCTCTGCCATTTTACTAATTAACAGTTTTCAGCATCCACAACTTGGTTGCATTTGCTTTGTAACTAAAAGATCAAATACTTAATTTGAACTGAACAAATCCATAAGGAAATAGAGTTCCAAAGAAACTGCTCGGCAACCTCTTGCAACTTCGTGGCAGAGGTATTCACTTTGCAACAGGAATATCACGGGGGGTCTGTACTGGGGGGTGAGAGGGGAGGAAGGGGGAGGGCAAAGGGAGAACAGGAGGTGCCGATACACTTTCATCTTTACCCTTTTCAGATATTTAATCTAACAAGTTACTAATTATCATTTTGTTGATATGACTAGTCCTTAAAATCACTATCCCTTGTCTATTTTATAACTTGGCTTTATTAGAGTCACCCTTTTATTGGGAAGCCTCTGGGTTCTGTAACACAAGTTTCATATGCCAGAGAAAATAAATTGAGGTGTGGCTCACTTCAAGAGATGATGTTTAAAATATCCAAATTTATAAAGAAGATATCTTTTTTACTGAGGTATAATCACATGCATAATATTCAGTCTTTTAAAATGTACAGTTCAGGGTTTTTTAGCCTATTCACAAAGGTGTGCAACTATCACCTCTGTGGAACTCCAGAATACTTCACCAGGCAAGGAAGAGACTCAGTACCCATCAGCAGTCTCTCCCCACCCCCTCCCCGGCCAGGCCCTGGAGACCATGAACCTACTTTCTGTCTCTGTAGATTTGTCTATTGCAGATATTTCATATACGTGGAATTATGCAATATTTGTCCTTTTGTGTCTGGCTTCTTTCACTTAGTATAATGTTTTCAAAATGTACATGTTTATCTGTTTTCAAAACTTAAGCTGGGTCAGGAAGGACATGGGACTTGGAGATGCCTGAAGTAAAAAGCAGCAGAGTGAGAGAACGGCCTGCAGTGCCAGGCCGGCGGTGGCCACAGAGTTGTCAGAAGGCAAGTAGAAAGTAACGGAATTGAAAAGTTTAGGGTCAAGAGTGGGTGGGGGGCTGCTTGAAACAGATTTTTCAAAGCAGTGTGGTTAAGAAGGAAAACATTTTTTGAGGGGGGCACAGCAAGGAGCTGAGACGCCAGAAGTGGGAGAGGCCATTGCTGTGGGCAATGACTCACTGGAATGAGGAAGATTACAGTGAGCCACATATCAAAGTGACGGGCAACTACAGGATCCACGTGAGGAGAACAGTTGCCAGGTGTTGAGGGGTGACAGCAAAAAGGAAAGACAAAGGCTGATAAAATGCAACTCAAAGAAGCAGGCATTGCTGGTGGAGAAATGGTTTAGAAGTTAAAATGAAAAAAAGAGAGAGAATATCTACTCTGTGTAACTAAAAATAATTCTTCCTCCTATAAATAGAAGTTTAAGTTTACTAAAATACATGCATTTATATCACTGAAATAAAATATGTACCTATAGGAACCAAAAGTGTGTGTTTACAAACAGAATATATCAAGGTAGACAGCTTTGAAAACACTAAAGGAAAGTTATTGTCTGAATGTGGCACAGCTATCAAGTGGAACAAAATCTGAAATACTTTATTCATAATTCTTAAGAATGATTATTCCTGTAAAGGATAAAATGATAAAGATGTGAAAAAATTAATCTGACTGACCGATGTGCTTCCGCATCGGAACACATCTAATGTGAAATTGGCAAAATGATGTGAAATGAAATGAGTGCATTTAATTTTATGTACCTAATATTTATTCTACGCTTTTTTAAAGTTTATATTTACACTGGAAATAAATATAATGAATAGTCACATAGGTTAGGTAGTATTTAAATAGTAAGTCATCTAATTAACCAGTCACTTGAAAGCAAAAAGGGAAATTTTAATCTGTTGATTAATTGCCACATTTCAAGAATGCATTTTAGCTGGCTGCATCTAAAAAGAAATAATAACATGAGATCACGAAAGCATTTCATAGTAATGAGCAGGCTCCAGTTTCTATTTATTGCATACACAAAAGATACTGACAATAGTTTTGGAAAAATGAGTAAAGCTCTCGGAATAGCTAGCACAGAGATATGAAACGCTGGTGTGAACCCGATCAGTTAGTTCTAACACTGTCTCCCGGGGAGCGCACAGACTTCCTCAAAGCTGTAACAGAAGGAGTATGTGTCTCAGAATTACATGGTTTTAAACAGTCACCTTTGGATCAAATTCCAGCGCTAGCCACATACTTTTGGAGGGCAAACAGATAACATAACATCCATTATATTAACCATTATTCTGTTCATATTCTAGCAGCCTCTTTTACCTACCCCTGTATTTCTATAAGCACTTACTTGCAGAAATTTCTCAAAGTTGTTGGGCATGAATCTCATTCTCCTAATTTCCACTTGATGTAGTTGGCTTTCCCCCTTTTTATATTCTATTTCCCAGTTGACTAGTAAACTGGTAGGGAGGGAGTTAGCCATGAACACTCATATTAATGTTACAGAAAAGTCAAGTACTGCTCTTGAATTAAGTTTTTGTTATCAAGCTCATCTTACACTCAATAAATGGTTTATTGTTTAAAAAGTCATAATAAGTCAAAATTTCTTCTAAGGCATTCACATTATGATGAGGATATAAATGGAAATCTTTGTCCATTTATCAACATTCTCAAATCTTATTTCTATTACTTTAGAATCTATTTAAGTTCTCATAATCTCTCAAAATACTTTTCTCTGTTAACCTAAAACAAACTAGCATTACTCTATTACAATAGCAATGAAACTAAGCCAGGATTTTACATCTATTGAAATTCTTATGTTTTCAACTATAGCCCAATTCACCTGGAATGCTACTCAGCACTTTAAATAGCTAGTTACCTATAGAAAATATGGATAATGTGAAGTAATCTAAAAGGCATAAACAACGTTTTCAAAGTCTTCTCCCAATTGAGGTTGAACAGATGTGGAATATGTTTTCTGTTTTAAACACTGTCCGTGTTGTTTGATGAACTTTTTCTCACTAGCTAAGGCTAAAATAATCAGACTTTTAAGTGTATCCAATTAAATCACTGGATATAATTGTTTTGTAATGTGGAATTTTATTTCAGATAATGCATTGGTCTATAAGATTCAATCACTTTTTCACATTTCTTAGTTTTCTTTTTATGAATTTCCACTTAAAGCTAAAAGACTCTGAAATGAGCTTTATTGCCAATTTCTTGTTGAAATCAATTATGTTTAGAATATCTAGAACAACATTAGGAAACCATTTACAATTGCAAATATAAAGGCAATAAAAGCTTATGGGAGACTGATTTGGGCCCTATTTGTGGCTCCAGCAATACAGTCATGTGTCGCTTAATGACCGAGATACATTCTGAGAAATGAGTCATTAGGTGATTTTGTCATCAGAATATCACAGAGTGCATTTATGCAAACCCAGATGGTCTAGCCTACTCCACACTGAGGCTATGCGTTATAGCCTATCACTCCTGTGCTACACATCTGTACAGCATGTTACTGTGCTGAATATTGTAGGCAATTGAAACACAATGATAAGTATTTTTGTACCAAATATATCTAAATATAGAACAGGTACAAAAAATTGTATACAAAGTAACGAATGGCACACCTGTAGGAAGCACTTACCATGAATGGAAGTCGCAGGACTGGAAGTTGCTCTGGGTGTCAGTGACGGAGCAGCGAGTGAATGTGAGGCCCAGGGCGCTACGGTGCCCTACGGTAGGCTTTATGAACGCTGCTCCACAAGACAAGCCCTCCCTCCTGCCCTGCCTTCTGACAGGGTCGGAAATAGACCACCGAAGCTGTCTGTGCTGCTCCACGAACAGGGCTGTGGGCTGCAGTGACTGGAAACATGGAGGAGAGACCGGCTGGGTAAGGCACAGATGGCCATGATTGTGACGTCAGGAGGGAGGGAAAGGTGGCCTGAGGATCAGTAGGAGTAGGAAATCGAGATGGAGAGATACAGAGACACAGGTGATTGTTGTGGCAACATGGTTTTGGCTACTGCCTGATGGAGCAGTGGTCAGATAAGGAACCTCGCGGTATTGAAAAAATATGGTGTTTAACCTGGAGAAGGTGTAGAACTAAGGACTCAACAATTTTTAATTCGGAAATTTGTGTTTGGTTTCACTGATTCTATCTGGTGCAAAAGGCTCTCTTTGGCATTGAACTGATGGAAGAAATAGAGCTTATCGATTCTTTTCATCATTACAACCTGAAAATATTTCCAAAGTGTGGGGACAGACTGACTCCACACTACCACAGAAAGCTTTTAGTAAAAGCTTTAGTGAGTGGCAGTGACACTTAATACTTGTTAAGGTAGCTGCTGTGGACCCATGTCCTTTTACAGGGTCTTAGCTCCTCAACAAAATACTACAGCATGTACTCTGAAGAACATCTTCCTCCCTCCCGTATTCCCTCCCATCCTCCCCCCTCCCTTTCTGCTTTCCCTCCCTTCTGTCCTCCTGCATATGGATGTAATCTAAAAGAGCAAACGGCATTTAGCAAGGCATTAAACATACTGAACAAACACAAAGCGAACTGGTTCATTTTATTCCGTACACCTCTCAAACACCCTGGGAGAGCTGAGATGTGAAGTCTTGCCATAACGGTCACCAAACTTTACTGGGCATAAAAATCATCTTGGATGCTTGTTAAATTGCAGACATCCAAGCCCCACCTTTGAGATTTCGATCCTTGGCCTACATGGTCTGAATCCACTCTGTGACATCTTAGCATGAACTTGTTTCGTTACTTTCCTCTGGGAAAATGTGAGAGTCCCTGGGTGGGTGGAACCAAGAAAGAACAGTTTAGGCAAGAAATTGAGTTTAACCCACTGCCTTTCTCTCCTAGAATCATTAAGCAGGGATTTGGCTAAGAGTAAGTTTTACAATGGATGTTAAAGAAGCTTCCTTTACTTCTGCAATTCATTGCAGGGTAACCAACCACATAGCTTTAGTAGGTGGCTTTCTTCACTCCATACTCTCACATACAGGGAGCAAGGTCTCTGTTTTCCCCTTACTCAGTGAGTCCATAGTCTTTTTCCTATCTCCACACCACTGCCACTGCTTGTTTACGGTCTGAGCATTGCTGCTACACTGTGGAAATGGAGCAAACTTACTTGTGGTCTTGCTCAACCCTCCACGCCCACCCTCTCCCAAATTGCTAATGAATTAGATTTCAAGAAAGCAGATCTATGAATGCATCCACTGCTGTCATTCCTTCTAAGGATCTTCACTAACATCAGGGTAGAATTCCTGAGCATTTGGGAGGTAACACCTTCCCGGTGCTCCACCCCTACACGGATGTCTGGCTGCATTTATCCACATCCCCCGACAAAGCTCACTCCTCCACATCCACAACCTTTGGCTTCTTGCCCTTCTGTCTGCCCTGGGCACCACACATGCACCAAAGAAGGCTGACTGGTAACTACTCATTCCTTGGAGTTGTAATTTGGCCTCTAGATTAAAAATAATTAGACATGAGGGAGATTTCTGCATGAATATAAACTGTGAGCTTACGTGACCCTCAAACTTTCATATGATTCCGTAGTCAGAACAGCAACGATATATTGCTGCCTTTAGAAAATTTTTAGTGGCTATACAAAATATTAACTGTATACTCTGAGTCCTGGGATTACAAACTATTACAATTCTTAGAATTTTTGAATGAATAACTAATAACACAAAACCTATCATATCTATAACATTTCTTTCAAGAAGTTGCAAGTTCATACCTACCCCATCATTTGTAGTTTGACATGTTTCTCAGCTCAGTTGAAGACTGACTTATGCTAAGCTCACAGACACAAAGAGTAACTTGAAAATAATATTTCAGGGGAACGAATGGCAGAGTTGCCCTAGAAATGTTTGTTCATCACCCTCTCAGCAGAAACCACTGGCAAAGGTTCTAGAAACTCAACCAGTTATTAAGTTGCTACCATTTAACAAATGGTTTAGGTCACTGTTGGAGAATATCCAGGGCTAAAGAGGCCTTTTCAAGCAGTAGACAGTCTCTACCCACACCCGCCATCCTCCCACATCATTTAGCAGGGACACCACAACACCACACTTAAAATGACAGAACACATTTAAAGCGAGCTTGTCGGACAAGGTTCAAACAGCAGAAAGAATACTGGCCAAACTGGGAGAAAAATGAATATGTTGGAAAGATCTTGCATGGCTCGCAGAACACGCAGACAGTTGAAGCACCAAGTTATGTCAAGAGGGAACAGTCACATCGGATTACAGTGATATCTGCTCAGTTCTCTACAATTCTTCCGACAGTCGATGCCTCACTGCCTTCTGTCTGATCCCCATCGCAACGGAGAATTGAACTCCCTCAGTGTTGGAAATCCTTCAGAAATCTAAATCCCCTGAAGCTGTGGCCACTTGGTGAGCTGAGTTCCTGCCCACTACCTCCGGGACAAGGGAGCAGGGATCTTCCTGAAACAGGAGGTGTGTTCCGGTGCCAGGTGGAACTAAAACAAAATGCTCAGCACAGAGTGTACCGCGCTGAACCAACAGATGCAGAGCCACAAACTGACCAAGTGTGGCTGCAGGGGGAAACTCCTGCTGTGATAGGATCAGGGTCTTCCTTCTGAGAAGCAGGTCATGTGCTTTGAGAAGAAAAGATGGAGATGCTTGTGAAACTGTCCTAAGGGTGAGGGAAGGAACAATAAAAAGGGAGAGGAGGGAGGAAAGAAGGAAATTTGAGTCAGAGGAGAAAGAAATAAATAGAGAGAGGGAGAAGTGACCAAGGATGGAACATTAAGAGAAATGAGACTCAGGAAGAAAAGGAAGACATTGGAGAAAGGCGTGTGAAAGAAAAAAAGCCATAACTCCATGCTCTCTACAGTCATAGTACTAAGTTAATTAATGAAGATTCTAAGATTAGTGATTAATATTTCCCAGGACATATGAGGTAGACACTCCATTACACTTGTTAATTTGGGGTAATTCATAAATATTAGTTATGGACATTTTACCCATTAAATAATAACAAATCTTGTTAGGGCTACAGCAGCACAGGTGTGAAGTGAGGACTTTTGAAGCAGACAAAGGGAAGTATTGTACTATTGGCTTCTCTCCCTATCTTTCAGATATACAGAATATATGGTTTTATAAATTACCTACTGTTTCATGCTAATGACTATAAGCAGCTTCATGAAATGTTCAATGTATTCAAGTTCTGAAAATTGATTCTTATCTATGAGTCAACAGATTTCCTCATCTTTTTCTTTCTTACCTGGCCACCTATAATTTGTTTTCTTTTTGAACAATACTTGATTTTATTGCTTATGTTTATTCATCTGTTAAGCATCTTATAATTAGCCCTATGATTTACATGAATGTGTTGTTTTTCTTATCCTAGAATAAGGGTAGTGAAAATAGAATGGGGAGATGAGCATGGGGCAAATCCAACTGAAATTCAGTGAAACAAGCCATATTTATATTTATTAATAAAAAGAGACCATAATTATTTATTCAATTCTCATTATTTCTTTAGGCTTTGAGACACATATCATCCAAGGCTAATTATGAAATTTATAATAGGCAAACTATCTATGTATTACTCTAAAATACAATTAGTGTGGTAGAAGGCAAATATATTAATATAAGCATTGGGATGTTGAATCAAACAGGGTTCTATGAGAGAAAATAGAAGCAGGTTTACATTGAGATTTATTGCAAGGAATCAGCTTGCATGATTTGGGGGGCTGGCTAGGTGAGTCCAAAATCTCAAGTCCAGTGAGCTGGAAACCCTTGGGCAGAACCTGACACTGGAGACCACAGGAAGGAATTTCTTCTTTTTCAGGGAAACTTCAGTTGTACTCATAAGGCCTTTTAACTGTTGGGTGAGGACCCCAGTTTATAAAGAGTAATTTCCTCTACTTCAAGTGAACTGAATGTAGACGTTAATTGTCGCTACAGAAATACCTTTACAGAACTGTATTAACGTTTGATTAAATAACTAGCCAAGCTGACGTAGGAAACTCGCCATCACAGATGTTCAGTACGTAACAAAGGCCTTAGCAGAACTGGAGTAACAAGTCATGAATGTGCGCACTAAGGTCAAGACAGAGTGGCCAGGGGAACCCTGGAGCCTAGGCAGGTTTCTGGACATCGAAAGACATTTTGAGAAAGGCAGATCTATCTTGGAGTTGATTTAAAATATATATAAAAAAATGACAGAGGAAAAGAGAGGGAGACTTCTGTTTGACAATCTCATGTCTTTGGTGAGGGATTAACAATAGCAGCAACAGAGAAGCAGCTGCCACTGACTCACTTCTCACTATGCCCGGCCCCATGATGAGCGTAGCTTCACTTCATCTCACACACCTTCCTGGGCTAATGCTTCACAAGACTTATCTTTGTCATATACTTTATAGGTGGAATTATTTTTCCTATGCTACAGCTGAGGATGCTGTGGGTCAAAAAGTTTAAATAGTGAATTCTGTGGTTAGCATAGAGTCAGGAATGGATTCAAATACAGGTTGCTTTCCACTCAAAGCCTATGGGTGTTCTACAACTTGGTAGGACACCAACAATCTCTCTTCACCCAGAGGGCTCCTGATAGAGAAGAGGAAGAATTAATATAAAGTGATGATGAGAGGAGAAGGGAATTCTCTTTTGTAACTGGCTTGATAAGAGGGAGAGAAAGTGAGTCGCTGTGCCGGCTTTTAGGTTCCCCCAAATAAGCAGAGAACTAACGATTGCGTGGCCTGTTCTCCAAGGAGAAGTATGCATGATAAGAATAAGCCATGTAAAATTGTATATATGTATATTTGGGGAATTACTGCTTAAGGCATCCGCGCATAATATCGCTTTATTAGAGGGAATTTAAGTAGTTAATATATGACAAAGGCGTAATAATAGCAATAACAATACAGGTAGAGTTTCTTAAACATAAAGTCATAATACAAAGGTTTTTCATACTCTTTCATGTAATGTACCTTAAGTATTGTCATTGATAATAAGAAAAATTAATTTCTTATTTAGAAAGATTACACCCGTAATATTGCCCTCTCCGAGTCTGGTCAGGAAAACAGGGTGCCTGCAATTATACTAGGAATAAAGGATTCAATGTAGAAATGAAGGCTTGCACAAATGTGGCAGAAGCTGGATGGCTGCAGGCACCAGGTTGAGGAAGCAATCACTAGTGATTTCAGTTCTAAGCAGTGGAACGGCTGGGAATGTTGAGCTTGTGATGCAATCTAAGAATATATTGTATCCAGGCACTAGGCCTGCACAGCTGGAGCCAGCTCAGGAGTTGCTCAGGCTGCTGCGTTGGACGGCCTCCCAGCAAAAACGGCTTCCTCTTGAAATCTTCCGCAAGCAACTCTCCTTGGCAAAGTGGCCTGAAAACAGACAGAAAAGGAGGTTCTGGGGAACATGTCTCCAGCCTCAGGAGGGAGTAGGGGTGGCACCGAATTGACAAACTACTTGGATTATGATACACCCCCTTAAGAGGGAAAGTGAGAGGTTAAAAAAACTAAGATACCAAGAATTGCAGTTGGGGTGTGTCACCTGCATGAATGTCTTGTTATATTTTAGTTTTTTTTAAAAAGAGTGAAACCTCTGTGATAAAATATATGCCTGAGTAAATTCTGATATCAAGCTCTGAAATACAGCATGGTAATCCCTTAAAATCACTTTTACAGGCTTGTTTGTGTGTGTGTGTGTGTGTGTGCTGTATTCAAAGGGTAAAATAATTTTAAAGCTGTATAAATATAACTACTCATTAACTGTTAAGGAGTTGAAACTACATTTGGCCCTTTGAAGGCAACTGCAAGGCTGATGTGGCCCCCGGTGAAAATGAGTTTGACACCCCTGCCATAGAGGGAGGAAAGTAAGGACATCAGGTCCATGTATACCTCTTTCAATAGTAGATATCAACCTGAGGGAAAAAATAAGCAGTGGCGGCACCACCTGCAGCAGGGTAACAGGCTGCTTTCGCAGCAGCCCCGCAGTGGGATAAGGCCCTGGCTGAGGGGCTGCTGAGTGGGCAAGGTTGCCTTGCCTCCACTGCTAGGATGCCAGACCAAAGCCCTGGGCACTTTAGCTCACTTACAAAACTAGCACTGTAAAGCAAATCATTTAAAAACAGCACTCCAAATTCAGGGTACAGATCACAAAATTGAGACCTTTTAAAGTGAGGCATTATTTACTTTTTAAGTGAGGCTACATATACATTATTATTATTTAATATTTAATGAAGGCTGCTAGGGTGCTGGGTGTTTTACATCACCCTGCACAGGCAGTTGTGTGTATAAACAGGAATCTGGAATCCTATAATTACAGGGTTTTGTAGAATAGGAGAAAATGGACCATAACCCAGAAAGTTAGAATGAATAAGATCAATCATAACTCGTTTACGTATGAGTATTTCATTTCCAACAACTGAAGTTTCACCTTTCTGATATGTTGACATTTACATTGTGCTTCACTGCTTATGTGAGACACCGAAAAGCAAAACCACTTGGAAAAGAGTTAAGCTCTCTTTGTCCAATTGCAAGTTTCCTTTAAACAAAACTTTTTGTTTGATACGTAAAATACTCTGGCTCCGTGGGTTTTTGCGAACATTGTTGGTGTGGAGAAATCTATTTTAAAGAGGGACAGTGGCTGATCAGATGCAATATATTTGTCAAAAAGGAGAAAAAGTACTTTAAGTTGAAAAATAGTATCTAAAAATAAAAGAAAGAAATCAATAAACTATGGACCAAAAACTGTTAGGCACCTTCTTAGATGATTTGTCTATCAGAGATCTATTCCAAATTAGAAACATTGTTTTAAAGATAATGATAATTATTTTGAATATTCAAAATGAGATATTACAAGAGAGAAATAGTATTGGGAAAATGGATTAAAAATGATGCACAAGCGAAACAAAAAGCTCTTTGTAAATGAAAAAGAGTTTCTTTAAATGGTCATTCTTATGTTATTCTATGGGAAAATAAGTTTTGCGGGAGAAAAATAGTAACAAAATCTTCATTCATTACTTCTGATGTTTAACTTCTAAAAGTTCTTAGAAACCAAGCCAATTTGCAATAAGGATGGTCAAATTTCTATAATTTAAGGTACAGGTGAGTTAAACATTCTCAAGCTCAGGTGCTTGTAAATTTTTTATAGTACAACAGTTTCCCATGTACGAACTGATTCACAAGACTGTTCTATTACTTCCACAGCTGGGGCTAGATATAATCAAGAAGAATTACTGTGGTACCCAGAAATAAACAAGAGTTAATGGAACTTTTGCTGAGCCACAGAGAGTATTTTCCGTGTTTGGGTAAGGGTTCAATTTCACACTTGAGAACTTTCTAGTCCTCTTTCCTGCTGGTCTGGACCACTAACACTTCAAGGAGGGATGGGAAAAACTGAGGCAAGCTGACAGGAGCAATGTCTTTCAGGCAAGAAATACAGCTGCCGACGAAGGCAAATGAGGACTTTACACAAGCATAAAGTCGGCAGGGTATCTGGGGACATCACGTTTCATTGCTCTTTCCTGTTTACTACAAGGTAGAAAAACAGTCATTAGCCACTGGGGGGGGGGGGGATGTCTCATGAATCGAATGTTATAATTCCATC